>CP092874.1:13527214-13583624 GCA_030710605.1 Cordylochernes scorpioides
TTTTTTAACATTGTGTAAATTTTATACATTCTAATTTGTTTACATTTAATAAATTGCCGTGTCATTCTGAGATTTGTCTTTCCTTTCCTTACACTCTCTACGTGTCAAAATAATACACCAATACCTCGCTTTGCGTTTTTTTTTTCGAAGTTGCGCTGCTTAATTTTTACTGATTTTCACTGTGCGTCGTTAGATTTTCGAAGATCCGTTGTTTTGGATTAGAGTCTTTAATTTTTTTTTTGATTTTTTCCCCTTAAAATATGGCAACACCTTTGTTTTTGATTGCGCCTTCACATATTTTCACTTTGCATTGTTTCAATTTGCGTCGTGTTTTTTTGGAACGCAACCCCGACGCAAAGCGAGGTATGGGTGTACAAAAATATATTAATTATACAGTTAAACCTGTCTATAGCGCCCCCTTTAAATAGCGCCTTCCTCTCTATAACGCCCGATTTTAAACTTTAAAATGTAAACATTTTACATTAAAAGTGACCTGTCTATAGCACCCCCTCTCTATATCATCCTATTTTGGTGAGTCCCAAGAGGGGGCACTATAGACAGGTTTAACTTTATATAAATTTGGTTACAAATAAACCTAAAACTATTCTTTTTTATGCAAATTCAATGATGCTCTTAATGGTCTCTCTCTCTCTATATATATAAGCTCATGTGCTCGTGGTCAGGATATGCTTTTTTGATTTTAATATATATCTGTTGGGAAAAAAAAAATATATATATATATGCTGGGAATTACGAAGATCCTTTATTAATTAAAAGGTATCTCAGAGACAATTTTTATTTATTTAACAGTTGGGAGAGACACGCCAAATTCACAATTAGGATAATTGCGTCTATATATTACATTATATACAATTAACACAAATGAACGTTTTGCATATAGTAATTAGATAGTCGCTTGAAATATGTACAGTCAATACTTTCGCCTTAAAACATACAGCCTGCAGAATCTTTTAAACTTGATGTATTGGTCTTTATTGTAAACAACTTGTTTTGTATTTGTCAGGTAAAGTTAGTTTTCTTCCCTTAGATCAGAAGTTAACGGACAGTTTATCAGAAGGTGTTCAGGGTTTTGTTTTTTGTTTCCACAAGTGCATGCAGATGAACCAATTTTGCCAATTCTAAACAAATATGTGTTGAAATCACCATGTCCAGTAAAAAATTGAACGTTATAAAAGTTGGGTTGAACATAGTTAGGAATTCTTGAAGTGACCATAAGGAAGGATTAAAGATTAAAGAAATTAAACTAGATTATTTGTCTTTATTCATTATATATAGATGGCGCGTTATTGCTTTGTATTAATTTATACCTAACTTGTCCTTATTGTTTGCGGAAGAGCATTGCTCGATACAAATATTTAAATGTAATTCTACTGTCTTAAAAGCTTATATCCATAGTGTGCTTAAAATACCATCTCTAAGATTCTACCCTTTTCAGTGTAGTATATATAAGCAGAATGATCTAATACATTATTAGAGCTCTAAAGAAGCAGTCTGGTAGATTAAAAAAATTGGTGAAACCGCTGGGAGGGTTCACCACTGATGAACCAAACCCTCCCAATATTTTTTTCATCGCAGTAAGGACAGTAGAAGTTTGATTTATTTGTGAAAAGAAATATTTGTGTCTTAACGTCTCTCTTCATTCTTTATATGAAATTATATAACGACAGTGATAATCTTCTCGGTATTATTTAGACGATAAAACGAAATAAAAGAAGAAAAGTTTCTTTAATAGACAATTATAACGGTGCGAGCTTTCGGGCAAAAAAACCTTCTACAGGCGTGGTAAACGTGACACTATAATGTAGGTAATGTGGCTAGAAAGAGAATATATACACATGATTATTTACATATTAGCGGAATGTGCTATGTAAATGGAGATTTGCATTTGTTATGACTATTGTAATACACCATTATATGTATACACCAGCAGCGCATGCCTATCAGCGGCCTGCCCTGTCCAAGAACCGCCAGCCAACTAAACAAGCTGTATGCATCCACTGATAATATTGACGCTTTATTCCTGAAACTCGAGTACCAGATATTGGATCTTCTCTTCTCTTTATTTCGACTTAGAGCGCTATGTCCCCCTAGGGACAATTGCACTTTAAAAATAAACAAAATTTTTAAATAAGAGAAAGAAATATATTTTAAATATGTACAGAATTAGTATGCAAGTTTGTTAGATGAAAGATAAAAATATATATATATCAACACAATTGATATATTTAAAATTATACCGCATAAGTTTCTTTTCCATGAAAAATCAATATTTATTTTAAAGAGAAATATTTACTATTTCTAACTTTTTTTGAATGAAGTATGAGAGGGTGAAAATATGAAGAGTAATGGCGAACGGGAAAAATAAAAGTGTCCAGGGGCGGGAATCGAACCCACAACCTTCTGCCATTACTCGTTCGCCATTACTCTTCATATTTTCACCCTCTCATACTTCATTCAAAAAAAGTTAGAAATAGTAAATATTTCTCTTTAAAATAAATATTGATTTTTCATGGAAAAGAAACTTATGCGGTATAATTTTAAGTATTGTTTATAATCACACGCCGCAGTCCTTTACAATTGATATATGTACAAAGGGTTAGTATGCAAATTTAGTTAAATGAAATCAAATTGTAAAGTATTGTGTGTATTCGAGAAAAGCAATTTACAGATAAAAAAAAAGTTTTAAGGAATATTTTATAATGAAAATATTCTAGATATTAGAGAATTATTCAGTTAAAACAATATCAAAAAGAGTTTATTACTAAATAAAAGAGTTCCAATGGAATTTAGTAGTTTATGTAAAACATATGGTTCTTGAATCAAAAGAATGTCAGGTGGGTCATCTCTAGTGTTGATCTGTAGCTCACTTATCGCGGTAAAACGTTTTCTTACATTTTATTGATCTACTCGAACTACTGAACGATAAAACTATCCTGAGCCCCCTCTATATGCTTGTCAGGGAAGTAATTACGTTCGCGATTCTAAAACGCGATGAAAAGGATTATGTCAAGGAAAGACTCTCGCCTGAACACGAGATTATTCTTGTTGCATTCCTCAACACAGTCATCGAGCATGCTGGGAACATGGATTCCATAATCCGCAACGGCCTGTCCGAACTCAAGGCGGCTTTAAATTCCTAATGAAATCCAGATGTCTCTTTGGAGGAGGCTCCGTCTGTTGTATATATTTCTCCCTAAAGAGACAAAGGTCACCTCTCCCGTCAAAATAGACGTCTAAAATCAGACACCATCTATTGACCGTCGCCGCAAACTAGCGGCCAGCGGTCGGTGACAAAGCCACAACACCAGCTTTGGCAAACTGAAAAACGTCCACCTAGAGACCATGGTTTCAGGCTAATGGCCCTCGTCAGTCTAGGGCGGACTTTATTCCATGAGATCCACACAGGATCTAATGGAATCTTGACAATCTTGACGGGAGAGGCGACCCTTGTCTCTTTAGATCAATTTCCTCCCGGCAAAATTTCCATCTATATTTTAGCCATAGATATGGCCCAGCCACTTTGTCAGCTAAACACCTCTTTGGCAGATTGTGAAGATTCCATTAGATCCCGTGTGGATCTCATGGAATAAAGTCCGCCCTAGACTGACGAGGGCCATTAGCCCGAAACCATGGTCTCTAGGTGGACGCTTTTCAGTTTGCCAAAGCTGGTGTTGTGGCTTTGTCACCGACCCGAGGCCTCTATTTGCGGCGACGGTCAATAGATGGCGTCTGGTTTTAGACGTCTATTTTGACGGGAGAGGCGACCCTTGTCTCTTTAGATCAATTTCCTCCCGGCAAAATCTCCATCTATATTTATCCCTATTTTAAAAAATAGCTGTAAACTCTCTCCTTACTGTTGACTAGATGTCAATACACTATTGTCAATTGTCAACTAAACAAGCTGTGATATCTAACAAAGATGCAAATTAGCATCGACAACATTTATAACTATGATGCACTAGCGCGCCATCTGTTATCAAAATTCGAAACTATTTTAAAGGCGTAAGATTCTTTTTGAAATTAAACAATTTCTACTGCCCTTACTGCAATGGAAAAATTAAAGGGAGGGCCTGGCTCATTAGTGGTGAACCCTCCCAGCGGTTTCGCCAGTTTAATCTACCATAACGCTGTTCAAATGTCGTTTTATACCGCTGTTATATTGCATTTTTGGAACTTCCAGAGTCTAGCAAGAGTAGCACTATAAAAGGAAGTTCCAAAAATGCAATATAACAGCGGTATGGTAGATTAAACTGGTGAAACTGCTGGGAGGGTTCACTAATGATGAGCCAGGCCCTCCCTTTAATTTTTCTATTGCAGTAAGGGCAGTAGAAATTGTTTAATTTCAAAAAGAATCTTATGTGTTTAAAATAGTTTCGAATTTTGATAGACAACATTACAGCAATATGCAAATTATAACAAGAGTATTACATCGTAGAAATATCCTAGAATTTAAACAATATTCAAGGGCTTAAAAATTCAGACGTGATCGAATTATACAGGGTCTCTCACAGAGATGACAAAGAAAACTAAATTAATAGAAAGAAAACGGTTCCCTCTATAAAAATAGATATCAAAGATATGAAACTCCTAAAACAGGTTTTTCCGTAATATTAATAATGATATTTTTTTATCAATATAAGACAATGTATAACTTTACAGTTCAAAATGGAAAGTAGAAACTACGAGAGTTGAGCTAGTGAGAAATTTCACCATCTACGCAAATATTATATCCACACTCTAGCCATCATCCTTTCAGAAGAGTTATTTAGGTAGAAACGCACTTTCAGGTTCATAGTAAAATATTAGAGAACACACACACAATCTGCAAAGAAGAATTCTAAAAAAAAAAAAATCAAAATAATTTCTTATTGCCACTACTACGCTGAGAAAATATTGGGAAATCTTTGGTTTAAAAGTGAAGAATCTTTTCAAGCAATTCACCAGTTTTATTCACCAAATTACTCTACCATTATATAAGACTCTTCTGCTGATTATAACAGTAATTATGTATATAATATTTGCATATATCATTATTGAAACATTAAAATTATAGGAATATCAGCTATAATAATCGGATAGCATATTCTATATATTGGTTATTTTGAAAAAAAGAGGCAGAGATATAAATGATAGAAGATTGCATCTCCATCGGTGGTAAGCTGGAGAGATTTAGATTATTTTTTAATATTATTTTTTTAAAAATATAACTATTTAAAACCCCTCTCTACCCTTAATGAATTATCACGAATAATTATTGAAATATTATGAAACAAAAATTTAAACAAATTATTTACTAATTTTGAACAAATAAAATCATGAAAATAATTATTTTTATTTTAATTTGCTCTCTACCTCTCTATCCCTATACAGGGTGTACCAGGTAAATTGGGAATTTCAACAATGGTATTTTAACTGAAATTTTTTGCAAGTAAAAATTAAAATATCCGAATGAAGTTTGACACAGTAGTAGATAAAAGGATATAGTTTTTATTTATTCAATGTAGTTTCCATTATTAGCTACAACAGTCTCGAGGCGAGTGCGGAATGAAGCACAGGCCTTGGCGACGATGACCTTGTCCATTTGGGTCATCACCGTGTGAACTGCTTTCTTGACAGACTTGATGGTGGTATGAGGAGCTTTGTTGACATCTCTCTCAACAACGCCCCATACATAGTAGTCGAGGGGATTGCAATCTGGAGAATTAGGGGGCCAAATATCAGGACCCCAGTGACTAGGGACGTTAAGTGTCAGCCACGATTGTGTCTTTTTTGCCTTATGGGCTGGAGCTGAGTCCTGTTGGAAGACATACTTCCTTCCTGCGGCCACCATGTCCATCCAAGGCTTCACAACGGTCTCCAGAACATTGATGTAGGTGTCAGCGTTCATCCTAAGGCCCTTCTCAAAGAAATGGGGAGGCATGACATCACCTTCACTGCTGATAACGCCAAGGACCATTACGGAGGCAGGAAATTTCGTGTGCATCACGACAGGTATCTCTGAGGGGTCTTTACAGATCCAGCGATCATTCCTGGGATTTACCTTTTGGTCCACGTCAAAGTTCTTTTCGTCAGAGAAGAACCTTAGCATGCCAAAAGAGTCGTGTTTCAGGTTGTTGAGGAGGGCAGCAGCCTTTCCTTTTCTGTTATTCTTCATATTCTCAGTCAGCAACTGACCTTTCCGAAGGGCATAAGACTTGAGACCAAGGTCCTCATGGATAGTTCTGACAATTGTCATAGAGCCAACGTCCATTTCCTTGGCTATGGCCCTCATGCTCTTCCCAGGGTTTCCATCAATCTTCTCCTTGACATTTTTGACAAATTCTTCGCCTCTTACCCTGTCCGATCGACGCGAGTGCTTTTTCCTTGTAGCTATCCCCTCTTTGTTACTGTCGGCCTCATCAAACTGCTTCTTGACACGATAAATAGTGGTTTTGGGCAACTTAAGAAAATCCACTATCTCTTTGGGGCTCCTTCCGGCGCGCAGAGCAACGATGATGGCAGCTCGATTTTCAAATTCTCGGTTACTCTTCATCACTACACTGCGCACACATGTACTGTTGCATTTTACATGAATATGGCTACGTAATGAAAAAAAAAACAAGTTTTTAATCTCAAGTAGTTTTTGTTTTATGGACTGTCAAAGTTAGTCCCAATTTACCTGGTACACCCTGTATATATAAAAGTCAGTGTATGTATGTATGTGAGTATCTATGTCGGCTATACACGTCCACAATACGTAACTAATCTGACTGAAATTTTAACAGTATATAGAGTAGAATCTGGAAAAACTTATAGTGAAAATTTCAGGTCTCTATACCGAATATTCTTCGAGTTATTTGCAAATTGCGTTGCAAATTTGCCTTTTCGCTCACAAGCAGCGCCTCTAGCGGTGAAAATGGGAGGTAATATCAGCTGACCTAATGTACATGTTAAACGTGTTTTGACAGGACATGGAGAAAAATCTGGAATATGTATTTATCGGATTTTTAGCCAATAAAAATAAAATTGACAGGTTCTGGGCAAAAATAGTTGCTTTTTAGACAGAAAATGATGATGACAATATTGCTGTATCATGTTTGATTATCAGATACAAAATTATATCGGGAAAAATTCCAAAAAGCTGAGACCACGGGTGAAGCCAGTTCATTTTTAGTGTGCAGGAACAAAATTCTAACAGAAAAACATTCATTCGAGCAGAAGACACAAAGCCAGATCATCTCTTTATAAAAATATCGCTTCTCTGACACAAAGTTTGGAGCGGGACGTTTTACAAGAGTGACATCCACGGCGCCAATTTATAATTGTAACGAATAGTATTTGGATAAAAACATTTAATCGGGTAAAACCTGGGCGTGCCCCGGTCATTCGGCTAGTTTTAAATAAATATTTGATGTTTAGCTAATATTGTTTATAACAAAATAATTTTAGGAAAACACAAGATAAAAAGAGATGTTTTTTCCCTTCTTTATCTCCAAAACAAATTATTTAAATATAATCTCTAAATAACAGTAAACACATTTTTAGGAAAGCAGACGAAAATGGCATTCAACTGAATCAATGATGTCTAATTTTAGCAATCTAGTCGAAAACAATTACTCAAGAGGCTAAAGAACTCTCTTTTCAATAGACTGAAACAAAAACAAATAAAAAATAGCCACGATTCTTTCCTGTATCGTTGAAAAAAATATGGGGGGGGGGGGGGGGGGGGGGGGGGGAGGGGGGGTTAGCACGCATCGATCGAATGCAGGGGGCGTGGATGCATGCAGCCGATTAGTGACAAGAGCTAGCGATTTGTCCAAATAATCACGTGACCATCTGTTTATAAACATGGGATCGTTGATAGATAGCAGCTGATTCTTCACAAATCTTTGTCTCATATTACTTTAAAACTAAAAAGGCGCATTTTTTCTTTAAAAAAAATTGTAACTAAAATGAAGTTACAAGCAGGAATTTTAGGCCTAATATTTTGTTTTCAAATTTGTTTCTGTTATGAATATTACCAGCCTGAACAGGTGCATATTTCATATAGGGGTAAGTACTAAATTTATTTTTAGAAATATTTTAAATAAATAAAAAGTTATTTTTTATTTTTATAAATTTTAAAATGATCGTTTGATTTTTTAAAATACCAAATACCTTGTAGCTTTTAAAAATTCGATTCGAAAATGCGCGGTTCATTATATTTATTGTTTTCAAATTTAAGAAGGGCTTGAAAAAAAAGTAGTTCACCAAGTTTATATATTTGTGTTATAAAAATATTTTAAATGTGTTTTAAAATGAGAACTTTTAGAACTCTCTAAATAGGTAACTTTTATATATATATAAAAATATATATATAAAAGAAATTTAAAATGCCATTATTTTGCTAGCTTTCTTCCTCCCCTCGTAGTTTCATAAATATTTAAGTAACATATTTAACACACAAGCCTTTAACATTTGTTTTTGCATGATATTTATAATTATTCTTTTAAATTTATTAAGATGAAACAAAAACCTATAAATGCGTGTTATAATATTCTGTAAAAAATATATTTATAAAGACTTGGTTATTTTTAGAAAAATTTTGATTAAAAAATATAGCAATTTAAACTTTAAGATGTTTTAAATAACATTTTAAAACATTTATTTGAAAATTTTCAAATTTTATTCTATTTTTGTACCTTTGTTATGAGATTAATGCAATTTATAATATCATTATATATATTTTTAGAAATATATAAAAGAAAATAAATAAATATATATTAAAAAAAAGTCCATCTATAAAAAAATAGATATTGTAAATGGCTCTATATTTAGAATGGAATTTTTCTTTGATATTTTTCGTGTACGAATATTGTCGTCTGCATTTATTTTTATTGTAACCATGGCATACATCCAATTTTTATTATAAAGAATATTACAAGGAATTACACCAAGGATAGTGAGGTTATAAAACTTATTCTTCAGACGTTTTTTTCCTAATAAAAAGAAGCTCATCTTACTTATTCTACTTTCATTATTATAAGAAACTAGCCGAATGACCCGGGCAACGCCCGTGTTTTACCCGATTGAATGTTTTGATTCAAATACTATTTGTTACAATTATAAATTGGCGCCTTAAATAATTGCATAGGTTAGTTAATAACTATAGCCTATGTGCTTTATCTGTCTATGTACTGTTGGCTTCCGTAGGCGTCTCTTACTGAGAAAAAGAAATAGAGGATTCCATTTGGTTATTATCTAATATATGCATTTATTTAGGGAGCGACCCGCTCCAACACAATAGTTACAAAGACGAAATAGCGAGTGGGGGGGGGGGGGGGGGGGGCAAAGGTGGCGTGACCGTAGCCAACCAATAGGAGGGCGCCATTCCAAAAAAAAAAAAGCAAACGGTGACAGAGATGAAAACTGACTGATTGATTAGGAGATGAGGAATGACGCTCGTAACTGTATATAGAATGATTGAAATCATCATCATGCAGTGCAGCCATCTCTGATTTGGATATGTATATCATCATGGGACACTATTTCTAATTTTTCTGAACACTTTATATAAAAAAAAAAAACAATAGAAAAAATAAAAGGGTCAGGTGTTGATATTAAAAATAAAAAAGGCATATCCTGACCAAGAGCACATGTACTTTCTAGATAGCAGAGTGCCATCTAGTGGAACAGAAATCAACTAAACATTGATTTATATCTCTCAATTCCCTGCCCTTCTATTAGATTTTCTCCAACCAATCTGGTCTACCTCTTTCTCCATTTTCAATGTACATCCATGGATAAAACTTAAGAAAGTGGAAAATCTTTGATATCGCCAGTTTTCTGCTTTTTTTTTTTTAAGGAGACAGAGGTTTTTTACAATTGGTTTATCTCGTGTGTCTTCAATAAAGGTCACTGTAATATCTTTCAGAGTTATTGTCCCGATATACATGGTACAAGGTACAACTTCCTTAAGTTTTGTCCATGAGTGTATATACACTTGGTTATCTCGTGTGTCTTCAATAAAGGTCACTGTAATATATTTCAGAGTTATTATCTGAATCCCGATATACATGGTAAAAGGTACAACTTCCTTAAGTTTTGTCAATGAGTGTATATACACTTGGTTATCTCGTGTGTCTTCAATAAAGGTCACTGTAATATATTTCAGAGTTATCATCTGAATCCCGATATACATGGTAAAAGGTACAACTTCCTTAAGTTTTGTCAATGAGTGTATATACACTTGGTTATCTCGTGTGTCTTCAATAAAGGTCACTGTAATATATTTCAGAGTTATTGTCTGAATCCCGATATACATGGTAAAAGGTACAACTTCCTTAAGTTTTGTCCGTGAGTGTATATACACTTGGTTATCTAGTGTGTCTTCAATAAAGGTCACTGTAATATCTTTCAGAGTTATTGTCTGAATCCCGATATATATGGTAAAAGGTACAACTTCCTTAAGTTTTGTCCGTGAGTGTATATACACTTGGTTATCTCGTGTGTCTTCAATAAAGGTCACTGTAATATCTTTCAGAGTTATTGTCTGAATCCCGATATACATGGTAAAAGGTACAACTTCCTTAAGTTTTGTCCGTGAGTGTATATACACTTGGTTATCTCGTGTGTCTTCAATAAAGGTCACTGTAATATCTTTCAGAGTTATTGTCTGAATCCCGATATATATGGTAAAAGGTACAACTTCCTTAAGTTTTGTCCGTGAGTGTATATACACTTGGTTATCTCGTGTGTCTTCAATAAAGGTCACTGTAATATCTTTCAGAGTTATTGTCTGAATCCCGATATATATGGTAAAAGGTACAACTTCCTTAAGTTTTGTCCGTGAGTGTATATACACTTGGTTATCTCGTGTGTCTTCAATAAAGGTCACTGTAATATCTTTCAGAGTTATTGTCTGAATCCCGATATATATGGTAAAAGGTACAACTTCCTTAAGTTTTGTCCGTGAGTGTATATACACTTGGTTATCTCGTGTGTCTTCAATAAAGGTCACTGTAATATCTTTCAGAGTTATTGTCTGAATCCCGATATATATGGTAAAAGGTACAACTTCCTTAAGTTTTGTCCGTGAGTACATCCCTCCCTCCAATATGGCCAATAGATGATCTCCTGATGAACGTCTAGAAGTATAAATCCGGTAAACCTCCACATTTATTGTTGATTGCTTCACTTAGAAGACAAATATATTCTCTCCCCCCCCCCCCCATAATATTTTTTATTAAATCTTATACAAACTTCTTTGTTTGTCGTTTTATTTGTCCATTTGATATTGTAGATTCTTCTAGCGCACCGGTTGGGTCAAGAGAGTTAATTTTCCGCTTCAGTTCTTTGGCCATTGTCCAAGTTTCACATCCGTCCAGGACAAAACGGACCAAGCCAAAACATTTAAGCATCCTTTGTCTCTCTTTTCCAAACTTTTTATTCCAAATTCGGTTTTAAATCCTTTTTTTTCTAGATCCTCGCTCGTTCTTATAGAAATGTCATCTGCATATCTGTGATTGTTAAAGAGATGGAATTTTTGCCCGGGAGGAAATTGATCTTGAAAGGCTACACCTCTCTTCCTTCAAACTATACTTCCGACTATCTCTACAATCTAGCATACTAGGGGCAAAGCCAACAACACCACTATATGTAATAATACAGTTTACATATATTCATTTATTTTTATATTTATGTATAAAAAAAGCATATAATGGATTGTAAAAAGGATTTATTTACTGGCTGAATGCCAACTTTTGTTAAGGTATTATAACGTATTTACACACTCATGGACAAAACTTAAGGAAGTTGTACCTTTTAGCATGTATATCGGGATTCAGACAATAACTCTGAAATATATTACAGCGACCTTTATTGAAGAAACATGAGATAACCAAGTGTATATACACTCATGGACAAAACTTAAGGAAGTTGTACCTTTTACCATGTATATCGGGATTCAGATAATAACTCTGAAAGATATTACAGTGACCTTTATTGAAGATACACGAGATAACCAAGTGTATATACACTCATGGACAAAACTTGAGGAAGTTGTACCTTTTAGCATGTATATCGGGATTCAGACAATAACTCTGAAATATATTACAGCGACCTTTATTGAAGAAACATGAGATAACCAAGTGTATATACACTCATGGACAAAACTTAAGGAAGTTGTACCTTTTAGCATGTATATCGGGATTCAGATAATAACTCTGAAAGATATTACAGTGACCTTTATTGAAGATACACGAGATAACCAAGTGTAAACAGCCTCTGTCTCCCTCAAAAAAATAAAAAATAAAATAAGGACGACAGGTTATATAAAAGATTTTGCACTTCCTTGAGTTTTGTCCCCATGAGTGTATATATTTTATATTAGGTAGTGTTGAATGTCAACACCGACACACGTGATCAATAAGACGGGTGCTGTGTGACAGTGGAGCCCCAGGAGATGCAGGTAACATGGGTGACCTTCAACAACACCCCTGAAGCCGTAGTGGAGTACGGTCAGCAGAAACTGGAATACAACCAGACCGGGACGTCGACTGAGTTCATCGACGGGGGATCTGAGAAACGCCGTCTCTATATCCACCGCGTAGTGCTCACGGGACTGCTCCCCGGCACCACCTACCGTGAGTTAACACATTGTCGCCGTCAACACTCAGCGACCAACAGCTGTGACAATTTCGACAACAAGTTTGTTGACCTCATATGATGCGGAATTCGAACTTCCACCTTCTTGTGCTGAATGCATTTTTAAAATTTTAAATTTCCTTGAGGTATCAACATTGTTCCAAATAAAATCGTCTTTGTAGTTTTCAATAAAATCTTCAATATTGATTTGCTTAATGGCAGAGGCATTGATTTCGTATCCGTAGACGTTTCATGAAATTTTTAAATTGATGTTTTTTTTTTTTTGGGAGAAAATAGTTTTCTCAAGAGTGGTTCTTGTTGAGAGAATCTGGCAGATTGTAGAAATGCAATGTATTGTAGTAATTGACAGCAATGCAAGGTGTCTTGTTTGTAGTTTGCTCTAAAGACTTTAGATAACTAAAGTTCTCTTGTATAGAACTACAAAGTAGTGAAAATAATTGAACTTATTAAAGATTTGTTGCTAAGTATTTGTGGATTCATATTCTTTGTTATCTACGACAGAGGAATGAGGTAGTTATCAGACAACCACAATCCTCCCATCGCCTTAATGAAGTTGTCTAAATATTATACATACCAAGATGAGAAAGAATAAGACAAACTACAAAAGAGTAAACTCTCACTTCTAAATGTAGCATAAAGAACAACTTCTGGAAACTTAGCAACCCACTGAAGACGCTGAGAACTATTTCAGAAAAGAAAAATATAGCAATAGAACTCTATAATTTCTACAGATCAATTGTAAATAGATTCATACACAAAAGAGGTAGTGAGGAAAGTTTTAGAACAGATGCGTAAATAAACCCCTTTTCAAACAAAGACTCACGTGCACAGGGAGAGGAATTGCTGTGTTGTTTTGTTGTTGTATGACGAATCCATATAGGGCAATGAGCCCTAATAAAAGCCTTTTTGTTGTTGTTGTTGTTGTTTGTAGCATAATTTTGATTAAACACCATAGAACAGGGATCAGTAACCTTCGAACCACATGCGGATCTTTGATGTGAAGCTGCGTGTAGTATTCACATAAATAAAAAAAATATTTTACGAGTATTATATATTTGTTGTTGGAAAAAAGTTTTTTTTTGGCTCTTTAAAAAGTTTGAAATTTTGTAAATTGTAATTTTTGACTCTTCCGTCTCAAAAAGTTTCCGACCCCTGTCTTAGCAAGATTTAGACTCTCCCTTGATTGCTTCTAAGATATCCTGTTAAAAGTTAGTTCCACCGCAGAAATGGCTCGATCAACATTATATTGTTTGTTTTATAATATTGACTCGTATGTGTCAGATGGCACAAGAACCTACAGGACATGTAACAATTGTCCTGGTGTGGAACTACCCACATATTCTCTTGTCTATCATTGGCCTTGCAGGAAATTGACATGGACCCAGAACAGCAGATTTACATACCAAAGATAGAGAACATTGCTGTGATAGAGATGTATGGAGACATCTGAGTCTCTTCATTGGACACGATAATAACAACAGAAAATTGACATGGACCCAGAACAGCAGCTTTACATACCCAAGTTAGAGAACATTGCGACTGCTGTGATAGAGATGTATGGAGACATCTGAGGCTATTCATTGGATACGACAACAACAGAAAATTGACATGGACCCAGAACAGCAGCTTTACACACCAAAGATAGTGGACAGTGCTGTGATAGAGATGTATGGAGACATGAAGCTCTTCATTCAACACGACAACAATAACAGAAAATTTACATGGGCCCAGAACAGCAGCTTTACACACCCAAGTTAGAGAACATTGCGACTGCTGTGATAGAGATGTACGGAGACATCTGAGGCTATTCATTAGACAACAACAACAACAACAACAACATAAAATTGACATGGACCCAGAACAGCAGCTTTACACACCCAAGATAGAGAACATTGCTGTGATAGAGATGTACGGAGACATCTGAGGCTCTTCATTGGACACAACAACAACAGGAAATTGACATGGATCCAGAACAGCAGCTTTACACACCCAAGATAGAGAACATTGCTGTGATAGAGAGGTATGGAGACATCTGAGGCTCTTCATTGGACACAACAACAACAGGAAATTGACATGGATCCAGAACAGCAGCTTTACACACCCAAGATAGAGAACATTGCTGTGATAGAGAGGTACGGAGACATCTGAGGCTCTTCATTGGACACGACAACAGCAGAAAATGGACCCTAAACAGCAGCTTTACACACCAAGATAAAGAACATTACGACTGCTGTGATAGAGATGTATGTGTGTGCGTGAGTGTGTGGAGATATCTAAGACTATTCATTAGACACGACAACAACTGGTATAACGTTATCCTCGATTTAACGCTAGATCTTGTTAGTGTCCCCCGCTATATCAATCACGCTGTGTGATGAGGCAGGTTACCACTGCGGCAGCAGCTACGGCTGGAGCTCCCTGTTCACCTTCACCACCATGCAGGTGGGCTCCAACTGGAGCCCCAGGTTCGCCATCTACGGCGACATGGGCAACGTCAACGCCCAGTCCCTGCCTCGTCTACAGGAGGACGTTCAACGCGGCATGTACGACGCCATCCTGCATGTCGGTGAGTCACCCTCTCGTGAGAGACCTCTCCGATGAGCAACCCCTATTGTAAAATGATTTATCCTCAAGTAATCCAGCTTCCATGCTGCAAGTCTATTTTTCTTTATTTCAAATTAAAGCGCTATGTCTCCCTAGGGACACTTGCGCTGTCATACATGTATGTCTTTACATTTGTCTATACATTTAGGCCGTGAATAGAATAGTCATATGATGTTAACAATGAGAAAGAGAGAGAAAAAAAATGAGAAAAAAGAACTGTGTACAAAAGAAAAAGGTGTCTGGCAATATGTATGTGGGATTGTTGCGTGGGTGTTGGTGTGGCTTGTGGAAAGGCCGCTGATAAAATTATTTTTATAAAAAAAATAATTTATTTAAAGCCAGAGTATATATAGAGAAAAGAAGTAACGGCCGCTGGAAGCAAGCCTTGTTGTTGACGACGCGCGTAGCCAGAGTGTCCCGGATGCCGCCCGCGCATGCGTAGTGTGTTCTCCCAGCTCGCGGTTGCCGAGGCGTAGTGAGGTCGCCACACTACTGCCCGTAGGTGTAGTGAAGCTTTGTCCGCGCTCGCTGAAGCAAAATGTGGTCGCCACATGTACAATAAGCATAATATAAATTATCAGTTTCTTAAAATATATTTGTTACTATATAATTAAAATATATTACGATTCACTAGCGCGCCATCTGTTATCAAATTACGAAACTATTTTAGACGCGTAATATTCTTTTTAAAATACAGTAAGGGCAGTAGAAATTGTTTTATTTTAAAAAGAATATTACGCGTCTATAATAGTTTCGTAATTTGAATTTAGAATATATCTACAAAAGGTATTGAATTTAATATACATTTCTTTACTGGAAATAAAAATACTTGGATCTGTTACTATTAAATTATTTTCGATTCCATCCATCACGTCGACCAGTGTCTCTACCCCGCAGTTTATTTTTGTTAATCCAAGATGTGCCGTTTGAATGTTGAAGATGGACAAAGAGATTGAAACGATTTTTATTACTTCATTCATTAAAAAATTATAGTGATAAATGAAAACTAAAATGAATATGAAAAAGACAAGGATCTTTTTCTTCTTTCTTATCTCCACTCAATCACACTAAGGTATCAAGCTTGTAAAGCTTGAGATTTTTGATGGTGTCTGCCGGGGAAGAGTAGAGCTCATCAATGGATGAGTCAATACAGTCAATAATATGTCTTGAGGTTGCAGGCTGAGAATTGCACTTAGTACATAGTGAGAAAACCTTGCAACCATTCTGGAAAGTCATTGTCCGTAGATAACCAGACTTAAGTCTGAAAATCAAAGACTGTTGTTCTCTTGGAAGGACAGAACCGGTGCTTGTCCCTCCTGCTCTGTACCAGTCATGTGCAGCATCAGATTTCCATTCCTGCAGGCATTGGGTTTTGATGGTACGGAGGAGGTCTCTTTCGTCTAGTTGGGTGGTGGATTCTCTTGCTTCAGGTAGGCCAAGAGCTCCAGCCTTTGCCAGAGAGTAAAGAAAAGGATGAATATACACAATGAAATTTAAACAAAGCTTCATTGGTGTCGCCAGGTGGGCAGGTACCGCCGGTTTTCAGGGTTGCAACCCGGAATCTCATTTTAGCTGCCGAGCAGAGTTCGAAGATGGACAAAGAGATATCCAATCTATCCAGAGACCTCCCACCACCACAGTAGTTACAGTATTAGGTTGTGGAACTCTCCACCAGTTTACAGAATACAGAGAAAATTCAAAAAAATTTCAGTTATAAATATCCACGCTGCGCGCGTTTGTTTTTTGTAAATATTTCTGGTGGGATCAAGTCGATATTATAGTAAGCCCGTTGAAGAGCGATTAAAGCTTGAAAGCTAGCGTTTTTTTAAATAAAAAAGATACTTATTGTGAGAATATAATTGTAATTTTTAATACTTTTTCACAATTTATCATGAATAGAAAGAATTTTACAAGCAGGCACCATCCTATGTAAGATTTCTAGTAACTTCCTCTTATTAAATGTTAGATTTTTATATGGATTGCGATGATTTTAAAAAGTAGAGTGAAAATAGAGTTAACCCAGGCTCCTGGAGCATAAATCACCAACTACCCAGGTTGTACAGCTACAGTCTAGAAGTCTAGTCATGGGGAGAACAGATTGCTGAGGTGAACCAGGTAGTTCCAGGCCGGCAGGGAGTCAGGAAGTAGGGGACAGGACTGAAGTCTTGTACTCCAACCAGTGTCTGTAGCCTGTGTAACATAAAAGCTGGACAGGAGAAGAGGAGGTGATCCACAGTCTGTGACTCTTCCCGGCAGTGTTTTAAAAAAGTAACCGATTACAACTGAGGTATCTGTGGGTATCTCAGTTGTACTGGAATTTAATCTCAGGATAGACGTTGCGACATGTTGACAACAATGGGGGCGTTGATAGGACCAGGTGATAGGACACTCCCCCCTGCTGTTTGTTTGTTTGTGGCCTACTGGACATGTATCTATCTCATTGGACCCCCAGATATTGCTGCTACATTGTACTCTTTTATGGAATCCCAGATACGGATGCTACATTGTACTCCTTTATGTTGGTACAACAATTGTTTGTGTTTCAACTGCTCGGCGTTGCTATAGGTACACAGTTGGTGTACATACACTCATGGATTAAACTTAAGAAAGTGGAATGTCTTTGATATCGTCGGTCGCCTTTTTTTTTGTTTTTTTTTTGTTGTTGTTGAAGGAGACAGAGGCTGTTCACACTTGGTTATCTCGTGTGTCTTCAATAAAGGTCACTGTAATATCTTTCAGAGTTATTGTCCTGATATACATGCTAAAAGGTTCAATTTCCTTTAGTTTTGTCTCCATGAGTGTAATTATCTTCTTCTTCTTTCTTATCTCCACTTAATCATATTAAGGTATTAAGCTTGTAAAGCTTGAGATCATGACTGGGTGAAGTAGAATGCGTCTGCCTTTGTCATTAAGACTGGGAGCACTACTCAGTGACAGGCCACTGACTTAGCTTCAAAAGAAATGGCTGCCTCTGACATGAGGAACAGACGCCATGTGCAGCCACTCCTAACATGGAGTACAAACGTTGCTCATCCTGTATCCCTGGATTAGGAGCCCTTACAGGGTATTATCAGCCAGGCCAGCTGAGCCCAGGTTTTTTAGCGAGCTTGTTACTGCTCCCCCTCCTCCATCCGGGCTTGGGACCGGCAAAGGCGGAGTTGAGTATAATTATGATATCTATCACTATAATAACAGTATCACAAATATTCACTGTGTCATTATAATTTTAGAATAAATTCCCTCATTTGTACTCGAGAAGGCGCGATATAACTTCCCAAGTTTAAAGCAGAAAATACGACACCAAGATATGTCACCGACCTGTGAACCAAAGCCACCTTACTCTCGCTTCTTCACGATCGGACGTTGTGGCCCACTGTACGTATTACATCCCAAACACGACACCAGCCATCTCTGTCTTGAGCTCGATGTACCATCTAGGCGACCATTAAACCAGTGAGTTCCTTTAATTAGTCTATCTTCTCTTATAACAATCATTCTATTCGCGATCAAACGTTGTGGCCCACAGTACGTATTACATCCCAAACACGACACCAGCCATCTCTGTCTTGAGCTCGATGTACCATCTAGGCGACCATTAAACCAGTGAGTTCCTTTAATTAGTCTATCTTCTCTTATAACAATCATTCTATTCGCGATCAAACGTTGTGGACCACAGTACGTATTACATCCCAAACACGACACCAGCCATCTCTGTCTTGAGCTCGATGTACCATCTAGGCGACCATTAAACCAGTGAGTTCCTTTAATTAGTCTATCTTCTCTTATAACAATCATTCTATTCGCGATCAAACGTTGTGGCCCACAGTACGTATTACATCCCAAACACGACACCAGCCATCTCTGTCTTGAGCTCGATGTACCATCTAGGCGACCGTTAAGCCAGTGAGTTCCTTTAATTAGTCTATCTTCTCTTATAACAATCATTCTATTCGCGATCAAACGTTGTGGCCCACAGTACGTATTACATCCCAAACACGACACCAGCCATCTCTGTCTTGAGCTCGATGTACCATCTAGTTGACCGTTAAGCCAGTGAGTTCCTTTAATTGGTCCATCTTCTCTTATAACAATCATTCTATTCGCGATCAAACGTTGTGGACCACAGTACGTATTACATCCCAAACACGACACCAGCCATCTCTGTCTTGAGCTCGATGTACCATCTAGTTGACCGTTAAGCCAGTGAGTTCCTTTAATTAGTCTATCTTCTCTTATAACAATCATTCTATTCGCGATCAAACGTTGTGGACCACAGTACGTATTACATCCCAAACACGACACCAGCCATCTCTGTCTTGAGCTCGATGTACCATTAAGGCGACCGCTAAACCAGTGAGTTCCTTTAATTGGTCTATCTTCTCTTATAACAATCATTCTATTCGCGATCAAACGTTGTGGACCACAGTACGTATTACATCCCAAACACGACACCAGCCATCTCTGTCTTGAGCTCGATGTACCATCTAGTTGACCGTTAAGCCAGTGAGTTCCTTTAATTGGTCCATCTTCTCTTATAACAATCATTCTATTCGCGATCAAACGTTGTGGACCACAGTACGTATTACATCCCAAACACGACACCAGCCATCTCTGTCTTGAGCTCGATGTACCATTAAGGCGACCGCTAAACCAGTGAGTTCCTTTAATTGGTCTATCTTCTCTTATAACAATCATTCTATTCGCGATCAAACGTTGTGGACCACAGTACGTATTACATCCCAAACACGACACCAGCCATCTCTGTCTTGAGCTCGATGTACCATTAAGGCGACCGCTAAACCAGTGAGTTCCTTTAATTGGTCTATCTTCTCTTATAACAATCATTCTATTCGCGATCAAACGTTGTGGACCACAGTACGTATTACATCCCAAACACGACACCAGCCATCTCTGTCTTGAGCTCGATGTACCATCTAGTTGACCGTTAAGCCAGTGAGTTCCTTTAATTGGTCCATCTTCTCTTATAACAATCATTCTATTCGCGATCAAACGTTGTGGACCACAGTACGTATTACATCCCAAACACGACACCAGCCATCTCTGTCTTGAGCTCGATGTACCATTAAGGCGACCGCTAAACCAGTGAGTTCCTTTAATTGGTCTATCTTCTCTTATAACAATCATTCTATTCGCGATCAAACGTTGTGGACCACAGTACGTATTACATCCCAAACACGACACCAGCCATCTCTGTCTTGAGCTCGATGTACCATCTAGGCGACCATTAAACCAGTGAGTTCCTTTAATTGGTCTATCTTCTCTTATAACAATCATTCTATTCGCGATCAAACGTTGTGGCCCACAGTACGTATTACATCCCAAACACGACACCAGCCATCTCTGTCTTGAGCTCGATGTACCATTAAGGCGACCGCTAAACCAGTGAGTTCCTTTAATTAGTCTATCTTCTCTTATAACAATCATTCTATTCGCGATCAAACGTTGTGGACCACAGTACGTATTACATCCCAAACACGACACCAGCCATCTCTGTCTTGAGCTCGATGTACCATCTAGGCGACCGTTAAGCCAGTGAGTTCCTTTAATTAGTCTATCTTCTCTTATAACAATCATTCTATTCGCGATCAAACGTTGTGGCCCACAGTACGTATTACATCCCAAACACGACACCAGCCATCTCTGTCTTGAGCTCGATGTACCATCTAGGCGACCGTTAAGCCAGTGAGTTCCTTTAATTAGTCTATCTTCTCTTATAACAATCATTCTATTCGCGATCAAACGTTGTGGCCCACAGTACGTATTACATCCCAAACACGACACCAGCCATCTCTGTCTTGAGCTCGATGTACCATCTAGTTGACCGTTAAGCCAGTGAGTTCCTTTAATTGGTCCATCTTCTCTTATAACAATCATTCTATTCGCGATCAAACGTTGTGGACCACAGTACGTATTACATCCCAAACACGACACCAGCCATCTCTGTCTTGAGCTCGATGTACCATTAAGGCGACCGCTAAACCAGTGAGTTCCTTTAATTGGTCTATCTTCTCTTATAACAATCATTCTATTCGCGATCAAACGTTGTGGCCCACAGTACGTATTACATCCCAAACACGACACCAGCCATCTCTGTCTTGAGCTCGATGTACCATCTAGGCGACCGTTAAGCCAGTGAGTTCCTTTAATTAGTCTATCTTCTCTTATAACAATCATTCTATTCGCGATCAAACGTTGTGGCCCACAGTACGTATTACATCCCAAACACGACACCAGCCATCTCTGTCTTGAGCTCGATGTACCATCTAGGCGACCATTAAACCAGTGAGTTCCTTTAATTAGTCTATCTTCTCTTATAACAATCATTCTATTCGCGATCAAACGTTGTGGCCCACAGTACGTATTACATCCCAAACACGACACCAGCCATCTCTGTCTTGAGCTCGATGTACCATCTAGGCGACCGTTAAGCCAGTGAGTTCCTTTAATTAGTCTATCTTCTCTTATAACAATCATTCTATTCGCGATCAAACGTTGTGGCCCCACAGTACGTATTACATCCCAAACACGACACCAGCCATCTCTGTCTTGAGCTCGATGTACCATCTAGGCGACCGTTAAGCCAGTGAGTTCCTTTAATTAGTCTATCTTCTCTTATAACAATCATTCTATTCGCGATCAAACGTTGTGGCCCACAGTACGTATTACATCCCAAACACGACACCAGCCATCTCTGTCTTGAGCTCGATGTACCATCTAGGCGACCGTTAAGCCAGTGAGTTCCTTTAATTAGTCTATCTTCTCTTATAACAATCATTCTATTCGCGATCAAACGTTGTGGCCCACAGTACGTATTACATCCCAAACACGACACCAGCCATCTCTGTCTTGAGCTCGATGTACCATCTAGGCGACCATTAAACCAGTGAGTTCCTTTAATTAGTCTATCTTCTCTTATAACAATCATTCTATTCGCGATCAAACGTTGTGGCCCACAGTACGTATTACATCCCAAACACGACACCAGCCATCTCTGTCTTGAGCTCGATGTACCATCTAGGCGACCGTTAAGCCAGTGAGTTCCTTTAATTAGTCTATCTTCTCTTATAACAATCATTCTATTCGCGATCAAACGTTGTGGCCCACAGTACGTATTACATCCCAAACACGACACCAGCCATCTCTGTCTTGAGCTCGATGTACCATTAAGGCGACCGCTAAACCAGTGAGTTCCTTTAATTGGTCTATCTTCTCTTATAACAATCATTCTATTCGCGATCAAACGTTGTGGCCCACTGTACGTATTACATCCCAAACACGACACCAGCCATCTCTGTCTTGAGCTCGATGTACCATCTAGGCGACCATTAAACCAGTGAGTTCCTTTAATTAGTCTATCTTCTCTTATAACAATCATTCTATTCGCGATCAAACGTTGTGGCCCACAGTACGTATTACATCCCAAACACGACACCAGCCATCTCTGTCTTGAGCTCGATGTACCATCTAGGCGACCATTAAACCAGTGAGTTCCTTTAATTAGTCTATCTTCTCTTATAACAATCATTCTATTCGCGATCAAACGTTGTGGCCCACAGTACGTATTACATCCCAAACACGACACCAGCCATCTCTGTCTTGAGCTCGATGTACCATCTAGGCGACCATTAAACCAGTGAGTTCCTTTAATTAGTCTATCTTCTCTTATAACAATCATTCTATTCGCGATCAAACGTTGTGGCCCACAGTACGTATTACATCCCAAACACGACACCAGCCATATCTGTCTTGAGCTCGATGTACCATCTAGGCGACCATTAAACCAGTGAGTTCCTTTAATTAGTCTATCTTCTCTTATAACAATCATTCTATTCGCGATCAAACGTTGTGGCCCACAGTACGTATTACATCCCAAACACGACACCAGCCATCTCTGTCTTGAGCTCGATGTACCATCTAGGCGACCGTTAAGCCAGTGAGTTCCTTTAATTGGTCCACGAAGCGTGTCGGTGGGCGTCCAGGTATGCGTCGCCCAGACATCTTTCCGGCCAGTATGGTCCCTCGAGCCGGATTTGAACCAGCGACCTAAGGATCACCGTTGATACAACTAAAGTCCTCCGCTCTGCCAACTGAGCTATCGAGGGTTTCCGGCCAGTATGGTGTACTCCATTCTCCTGTGTCGCTCAATGTGACCGTTGTATATGCCACAGAATTCGGTCATCTTCCTTAATAGAACCTCGTTATAGCGACCGACATCCAGTTTTGTAGAATAGCTAGATAGATCTGTGTGTATGTACGGCTTTAGTAACAAACAGATAAAGTTATCAGAACTGGCCACGATACCGTCAACCTTGCAACCGCCATATTGGAGACAGACTTCTCCCTGACACAACTACTCTACTATCAAATAACAATTTATTCATCTACATTAACATACAAAGACCGTGAAAAAATAGTACAAATGTGAAATTGTACTGGGATAAGGTGCATAAATAAAGAAAAAGGCATCTCCTTATCGTGCAACTGAGAGTTGCTGATGGCTTGCGCCATCTATCGGAATAAATATCAACTATTCTCGTTGATTTTTTAATTATTCCAGTATTGGGTTAATCAAGAATGGGTATTCGGCCAATTCTGGAATAATTAAAAAAATCAACGAGAATAGTTGATATTTATTCCGATAGATGGCGCAAGCCATCAGCAACTTTCAGTTGCACGATAAGGAGATGCCTTTTTCTTAATACAAAGATCGTGTTGTGAAAAGTTAAAAGAATTCATAAAAGAGCAAATAGACAAAGAGGTATACAATCTATACAGAGAACTCCTACCACTACAGTAGCTACATTACGTCAGTCTTAGGTCGTGGAAATCTTCCACTTTGTAGAAACAAATGTACAAGCAGCCATCATCCTATGTAAGGGTTATACTCTTGTAACATCCTCTCATTGATTACGAGTGTAAACAAGTACTTGTATCTTAGCCTTGAGAAAGGTGTGGTTGCTATATGTAATTATGTTATTTATGTAATTATGTATGCTGTGACACTTGAGAGTTGTCCCTATTGTTGTAAAAAAAATTTGGTTTAAAATTAAATTTGTTTTTTTAGACTTTTTTTCTTTTAAAGGAGCTTGTTTTCCACTAGCTTTATCCCCTTAACCACGTATTAACACAGAAACCAGGCTGCTGTGGCAACTTATTCAATTTGTAATAATTTGGCAGTAATGCACTCATAGACAAAACTTGAGGAAGCTGAAAGAAATTGAAACACTTTTAGACACGTATGATTCTTTTTAAAATAATTTTCTACTGTCCCCTTTACTGCAATGATACAATAATGAGAGGGCCTGGCTCATCAGTGGTGAACCCTCCCAGCGGTTTCGCCAGTTTAAGGAAGTTTTCAGCATGTATATCGGGACAATAACTCTGAAAGATATTACAGTGACCTTTATTGAAGACACACGAGATAACCAAGTGTATATACACTCATGGACAAAACTTAAGGAAGTTGTACCTTTTAGCATGTATATCGGGATTATAACTCTGAAAGATATTACAGTGACCTTTATTGAAGACACACGAGATAACCAAGTGTATATACACTCATGGACAAAACTTAAGGAAGTTGTACCTTTTACCATGTATATCGGGACAATAACTCTGAAAGATATTACAGTGACCTTTATTGAAGACACACGAGATAACCAAGTGTATATACACTCATGGACAAAACTTAAGGAAGTTGTACCTTTTAGCATGTATATCGGGATTATAACTCTGAAAGATATTACAGTGACCTTTATTGAAGACACACGAGATAACCAAGTGTATATACACTCATGGACAAAACTTAAGGAAGTTGTACCTTTTAGCATGTATATCGGGATTATAACTCTGAAAGATATTACAGTGACCTTTATTGAAGACACACGAGATAACCAAGTGTATATACACTCATGGACAAAACTTAAGGAAGTTGTACCTTTTACCATGTATATCGGGACAATAACTCTGAAAGATATTACAGTGACCTTTATTGAAGACACACAAGATAACCAAGTGTATATACACTCATGGACAAAACTTAAGGAAGTTGTACCTTTAAGCATGTATATCGGGACAATAACGCTGAAAGATATTACAGTGACCTTTATTGAAGACACGAGATAACCAAGTGTATATACATTCATGGACAAAACTCAAGGAAGTTGTACCTTTTAGCATGTATATCGGGATTCAGACAATAACTCTGATAGATATTACAGTGACTTTTATTGAAGACACACGAGATAACCAAGTGTATATTACACTCATGGACAAAACTCAAGGAAGTTGTACCTTTTAGCATGTATATCGGGATTCAGACAATAACTCTGATAGATATTACAGTGACCTTTATTGAAGACACACGAGATAACCAAGTGTATATTACACTCATGGACAAAACTTAAGGAAGTTGTACCTTTCAGCATGTATATCGGGACAATAACTCTGAAAGATATTACAGTGACCTTTATTGAAGACACACGAGATAACCAAGTGTATATTACACTCATGGACAAAACTTAAGGAAGTTGTACCTTTCAGCATGTATATCGGGACAATAACTCTGATAGATATTACAGTGACCTTTATTGAAGACACACGAGATAACCAAGTGTATATTACACTCATGGACAAAACTCAAGGAAGTTGTACCTTTTAGCATGTATATCGGGATTCAGACAATAACTCTGATAGATATTACAGTGACCTTTATTGAAGACACACGAGATAACCAAGTGTATATTACACTCATGGACAAAACTTAAGGAAGTTGTACCTTTCAGCATGTATATCGGGACAATAACTCTGAAAGATATTACAGTGACCTTTATTGAAGACACACGAGATAACCAAGTGTATATACACTCATGAACAAAACTTAAGGAAGTTGTACCTTTTAGCATGTATATCGGGACAATAACTCTGAAAGATATTACAGTGACCTTTATTGAAGACACACGAGATAACCAAGTGTATATACACTCATGGACAAAACTTAAGGAAGTTGTACATTTTAGCATGTATATCGGGACAATAACGCTGAAAGATATTACAGTGACCTTTATTGAAGACACACGAGATAACCAAGTGTATATACACTCATGAACAAAACTTAAGGAAGTTGTACCTTTTAGCATGTATATCGGGACAATAACTCTGAAAGATATTACAGTGACCTTTATTGAAGACACACGAGATAACCAAGTGTATATACACTCATGGACAAAACTTAAGGAAGTTGTACATTTTAGCATGTATATCGGGACAATAACGCTGAAAGATATTACAGTGACCTTTATTGAAGACACACGAGATAACCAAGTGTATATACACTCATGGACAAAACTTAAGGAAGTTGTACCTTTTACCATGTATATCGGGACAATAACTCTGAAAGATATTACAGTGACCTTTATTGAAGACACACGAGATAACCAAGTGTATATACACTCATGGACAAAACTTAAGGAAGTTGTACCTTTTACCATGTATATCGGGACAATAACTCTGAAAGATATTACAGTGACCTTTATTGAAGACACACGAGATAACCAAGTGTATATACACTCATGGACAAAACTTAAGGAAGTTGTACCTTTTACCATGTATATCGGGACAATAACGCTGAAAGATATTACAGTGACCTTTATTGAAGACACACGAGATAACCAAGTGTATATACACTCATGGACAAAACTTAAGGAAGTTGTACCTTTTACCATGTATATCGGGACAATAACGCTGAAAGATATTACAGTGACCTTTATTGAAGACACACGAGATAACCAAGTGTATATACACTCATGGACAAAACTTAAGGAAGTTGTACCTTTTAGCATGTATATCGGGACAATAACTATGAAAGATATTACAGTGACCTTTATTGAAGACACACGAGATAACCAAGTGTATATACACTCATGGACAAAACTTAAGGAAGTTGTACCTTTTAGCATGTATATCGGGACAATAACTCTGAAAGATATTACAGTGACCTTTATTGAAGACACACGAGATAACCAAGTGTATATACACTCATGGACAAAACTTAAGGAAGTTGTACCTTTTAGCATGTATATCGGGACAATAACTATGAAAGATATTACAGTGACCTTTATTGAAGACACACGAGATAACCAAGTGTATATACACTGATGGACAAAACTTAAGGAAGTTGTACCTTTTAGCATGTATATCGGGACAATAACTATGAAAGATATTACAGTGACCTTTATTGAAGACACACGAGATAACCAAGTGTATATACACTCATGGACAAAACTTAAGGAAGTTGTACCTTTTAGCATGTATATCGGGACAATAACTCTGAAAGATATTACAGTGACCTTTATTGAAGACACACGAGATAACCAAGTGTATATACACTCATGGACAAAACTTAAGGAAGTTGTACCTTTTAGCATGTATATCGGGACAATAACTCTGAAAGATATTACAGTGACCTTTATTGAAGACACACGAGATAACCAAGTGTATATACACTCATGGACAAAACTTAAGGAAGTTGTACCTTTTAGCATGTATATCGGGATTATAACTCTGAAAGATATTACAGTGACCTTTATTGAAGACACACGAGATAACCAAGTGTATATACACTCATGGACAAAACTTAAGGAAGTTGTACCTTTTAGCATGTATATCGGGACAATAACTCTGAAAGATATTACAGTGACCTTTATTGAAGACACACGAGATAACCAAGTGTATATACACTCATGGACAAAACTTAAGGAAGTTGTACCTTTTACCATGTATATCGGGATTATAACTCTGAAAGATATTACAGTGACCTTTATTGAAGACACACGAGATAACCAAGTGTATATACACTCATGGACAAAACTTAAGGAAGTTGTACCTTTTACCATATATATCGGGATTATAACTCTGAAAGATATTACAGTGACCTTGCACACTAGGGTAGTTACGTAAAGATTAGAAACAGCTGACTTGCCCGAAATTCCAGATTTTTTTTAAAACGCAATCTTGATAATATTTTTTTAAAATATCGAATGATAAGTTAATGATTTTTTTTGTCTTTCTCTCTCCATTGTTCTTTATTTTTTACCGTAAAGTGATTAGTGAAAAAAACTTTTTAATTCTTTCTCATCTCGCTATCACTTTATCATAGCTTAGTATCACAATTCCTATCATTATCAGAACCTATTGTTTTAATCTTTCTATCTCAATCTCTATGTATATATATATAGAGAGATTGAAACTGATTTATTACAATGTCCATATAAGATTAGAGATGGAAAATTTTCCGGGAGGAAAATGATCCATAGAAGCATAGGGCGCCTTTCCCGTCAAAATAAACGTCAAAAAACTGGCGCCATCTATTGACCGTCGCCGCAACTAGCGGCCTCGGGTCGGTGACAAAGCCACAACACCAGCTTTGGCAAACTGAGAAGCGTCCATCTAGAGACCATGGTTTCGGGCTAATGACCCTCGTATTTTAGCCATAGATTTGGCCCAGCCACCTTTCCAGCAAAACACCTCTTTGGCAGATTGTCAAGATTCCATTAGATCCCGCGTGGATATCTAGGAATAAAGTCCGCCCTAGACTGACGAGGGCCATTAGCCCGAAACCATGGTCTCTAGGTGGACGCTTTTCAGTTTGCCAAAGCTGGTGTTGTGGCTTTGTCACCGACCCGAGGCTGCTAGTTGTGACGACGGTCAATAGATGGCGTCAGGTTTTGACGTCTATTTTGACGGGAGAGGCGTCCTATGCTTCTATATAAGATTATATAAAGTTAAATACATAGATAAATATATATATAGAGAGATAAATAAATGAAAAAGAGAGATTGAGATTGAAATTGATTTATTACAATGTCCATATAAGATTATATAGGATTAATTACAAAATTGAATAAATACGAATAAATAATATTATATAATGATATAAGAATAAATAGATATAAATAATTGATAAATATACATATATATATGAAAATATATACAAGGTCTTCATTGGTGGCGCCCACCGCGGGAAGGACTCCGCCACCGATGGACTGCGAGAGTCTTCTTCTTCTTCTTTCTTATCTCCCCATAATCATATTAGGGTGCCAAGCTTGTAGAGCTTGAAATTAACAACCATCATGATTGGGTGAAGTAGAATACGTCTGCCTTTGTCATTAAGGCTGGGAGCACTACTCAGTGGCAGGCCGACTTAGCTCCAAAAGAAATGGCCGCCTCTGACATGAGGAACAGACTCCATGTGCAGCCGCTCCTAACATGGAGTACAAACACTGCTCATCCTGAATCCCTGGATTAGGAGCCCTTACAGGGTACTATCAGCCAGCCAGCTGAACCCAGGTTTTTTACCGAGCTTGTTACTGCTCCCCTCCTCCTTTTTAATCCGGGCTTGGGACCGGCAAAGGCGGAGTTACTGCGAGAGTTCTTTCCCACAGAGTGGGCAGGTCGAGGTGAGAGATAAAAAAGAGAGATATTGTATGTGTAGATCATCGATAAGTAAATGATATACTTAAAATACAACATTTTTTTGCTTATCCCTGGTACAGGCCATGATAATCATGGTGGGTAAAAGTAGGCGACTGCTTTTACTGTAAGTGTACCACATGTCTACACATGTGAAAGCAGTTCGACTTTGTACTTACAAATATGCCAGAGCCCCGTTTAGTTACTTGCATTTGCTGGTGGGGTTGGACTTTTGCAAGAATCGGGGGCCATTGGAGCATTTTTATAAAAAATACAACATAGTTACGGGAAGATGATATTCATTTGCCAGAAGAGGTACCTCTCCCTTTAAATGTGCACCAGAACGATGCATTGTTCATCACCCTGAGCCCAAAAATAATGTAGCAATCAGACAAGCCGCAATGCACTATATCAAAGTACCAAGATGCTGCATGCAACCAAGGTTGTTCAAAAAGGTTAGATTCCCCAGGCCAGGGAAGATAAGACGTGTTGATTAGATAAGAAGATTAGATAAAGCGGGAATGATTCAGCAAGTGCTGTAAAAATAAAAAATAAAATAAAAAGGTAAAAAACAGACCAACGGGAAACGTAAATATCTTTACTTACGGAGCTGCTAACCAAAATAAATGAGCCCCAATGGCCGCGTAAAGCGGAATATATAAAACTACTATGACCAAGCTGGAGAGGCTAGGGACAGGATCTCCGTCAGGGAAGAGGCAGAATTGGGTCCGCGGAGGTCAGGAGACAGGAAGAGAGGACTTTGCAGCTCTAGCTCTGGCAGTTGGGCAAGACATTGATCTTGCCTCGTGGTCGGCAGAGAGGTCCTTGGCTGAGCAGTTGGCGCACTTGGCCGTGCGCAGGTTGGCGAGAGTTGGACAGCTTCGGCCTTGGTGGTCACCAGAAGCGCAGTGGAAGTAGGTGACCGTAGCCTTGGTGCACCTATCGGCCCAAATTGGAAACGACAACAATGAGATTATATAGGAAAAGCTGCACATCTGGCGTTCAAATTTACAGAGTAGTTTGTTATAAAAGTTATAATTTTATATAACATATACATACCACACTGTGGCTACCTCTAACAAGGACGGTTGTGTTCCAGGCGACTTTGCTTACGACATGGACAGCGTAAGTACCATCTCCATCATTACACAGAAAGGTCGTTTATCTGACTTCTGTGCAGGACAACGCGAGAGTGGGAGATGAGTTCATGAGACAGATTGAGCCCATAGCTGCCTATGTCCCCTACATGACCTGTCCGGGGAACCACGAGCTTGCATAGTGAGTCCAGTCTTCTCAGTGAAACTCTACTCTGACCCGCCAACTTCGGTGTGACACCGTTATCAAGTAATAAACGGGGATGGACATTTAGGGAGTTAGACGTTTCTTACATACATATTCTTAATATCTCTAGCTTTCTGTGTGAGTGTGAAAGAACTGAAAGATATTACAGTGACCTTTATTGAAGACACATGAGATAACCAAGTGTATATACACTCATGGACAAAACTTAAGGAAGTTGTATCTTTTAGCATGTATATCGGGACAATAACTCTGAAAGATATTACAGTGACCTTTATTGAATACATACGAGATAACCAAGTGTATATACACTCATGGACAAAACTTAAGGAAAGTTGTACCTTTTAACATGTATATCGGGACAATAACTCTGAAAGATATTACAGTGACCTTTATTGAAGACACACGAGATAACCAAGTGTATATACACTCATGGACAAAACTTAAGGAAGTTGTATCTTTTAGCATGTATATCGGGACAATAACTCTGAAAGATATTACAGTGACCTTTATTGAATACATACGAGATAACCAAGTGTATATACACTCATGGACAAAACTTAAGGAAAGTTGTACCTTTTAACATGTATATCGGGACAATAACTCTGAAAGATATTACAGTGACCTTTATTGAAGACACACGAGATAACCAAGTGTATATACACTCATGGACAAAACTTAAGGAAGTTGTATCTTTTAGCATGTATATCGGGACAATAACTCTGAAAGATATTACAGTGACCTTTATTGAAGACACACGAGATAACCAAGTGTATATACACTCATGGACAAAACTTAAGGAAGTTGTATCTTTTAGCATGTATATCGGGACAATAACTCTGAAAGATATTACAGTGACCTTTATTGAAGACACACGAGATAACCAAGTGTATATACACTCATGGACAATACTTAAGGAAGTTGTACCTTTTAGCATGTATATCGGGACAATAACTCGAAAAGATATTACAGTGACCTTTATTGAAGACACACCAGATAACCAAGTGTATATACACTCATGGACAATACTTAAGGAAGTTGTACCTTTTAGCATGTATATCGGGACAATAACTCGAAAAGATATTACAGTGACCTTTATTGAAGACACACGATATAACTAAATCTGAACAAAATTGTCTGTCTCCTTAAAAAAATAGACGACAGGAGATATCGAAGACTTTTCACTTTCTTAAGTTGTTTTATCCCCATGAGTGTAATATTTTATATCCAGTAGTTCAGTTTTGGTGTAGAGAATTTTAAATAGAGCTCACAAATAGAGAAAGCGTGCTAATGATGATTACATTACTTCCTATTAAACCTAACTTAAACCAAAATAACCAAATCAGAGTTGAGCAGAGTTCTCAATTAACCTTTCTGTTTAACACAAAATGTTGTTGCTAACGTGTCGGTGTGTGTGTACAGTAATTTCTCCAATTACTACAACCGCTTCACCATGGTCAACTTGAACGGTGATATGAACAACCATTACTACAGGTAACATAATATTGTCGCGAAGAAAAATAATCAAATAGATTTTAGAATTACTTTAAATATTTATTTAATTAGTAATAATTGATTTGAATATGATGCACTAGCGCGCCATCTGTTATCAAAATTCGAAACTATTTTAAACGCGTAAGATTCTTTTTGAAATTAAACAATTTCTACTGCCCTTACTGCAATGGAAAAATTAATGGGAGGGCATGCCAAGAGTCTACCAACAGTATCACTATAAAAGGAAGTTCCAAAAATGCAATATAACAGCGGTATGTTAGATTAAACTGGCCAAACCGCTGGGAGGGTTCACCACTGATGAGCCAGGCCCTCCCATTAATTTTTCCATTTCAGTAAGGGCAGTAGAAATTGTTTAATTTCAAAAAGAATCTTACGCCTTTAAAATAGTTTCGAATTTTGATTTGAATATACTAAGATTTGCATATACAGTAAAAATAGCCTTTCAACGCAGTTCAGGCCAATTGAACCTTTCTATAAAAAAAAAAAGGATTTTAAAACTTTCATAGAGAGAATTTATACGGTTGTGTTGAAAGTTGAACACTCGAGGTCGAAGGGGTTGTTGACACACTTTAACACCTTGATAAAGGTTGGCATTCAGCCAACTGAAATATTAGTAAAATAAATGATATTTTTATCCAATATATGCCTTTTTAATTAAATAATTAGTTATAGGAAAGATTTTAAATATAAAATAAAAGTTACTATGTATATGAGCCAAATCGACCCAGCAGTTAGAACAAGAAGGGAGAACTGAGTTTTTCTACCTTCCATGTGGCGCCACTGTTTTCCCGACCCGTCAGTTCAGTCCAGATAAGAGGGAATACTCTGTCCTCCTGACAATAGAGTAACTTGATGTTTTAAATATAACAACAACAAAAAGGCTTTTATTAGGGCCCATTGCCCTGTATGGATTCGCCATACAACAACAAAATAATACAGTAATTTTTTTCTCCCTTTCCCCATGTGTACGTGAGCCTTTTTTTGAAAAGGGATTTATTTACACATCTGTTCTAAAACATTCCTCACTACCTATTTTGTGTGTGAATCTATTTACAATTGATCTGTAGAAATTATAGAGTTCTATTGCTATATTTTTCTTTTCTGAAATAGTTCTCAGCGTCTTCAGTGGGTTGCTAAATCTCCAGGTGTTTTTAAGAGTTTTTTTTCTCTTTTTTCACCTAAATATTTGAATTCTATGATATAGTGGGAGATATGTTTTAAATATGTAGGTTTAACAAAAGATGCCAAGAAGCAAATTTTATTCCCCCTTTTCTCGTAGAATGTATCTAATATGGAAATTCACACACTATTTACTGTTCCTCGGTAGTATAGTGGTTAGTATTCCCGCCTGTCACGCGGGCGACCGGGGCTCGATTCCCCGCCGGGGAGTTTTTTTTTTATACAGCTCACACAAAATTCAAATTAAACTTTGTATATGTAAATAGGCTAGACTGTCTTCAGTATAATTCTGGTCTAGATATCAAACTATTCGAGTCTCCGTTTATTCTTTCTTTTTTAAAAATTAATAAAAACACAACTTTATTTCTTATTTTATTTCAATTTAAAGCGCTATGTCCCCCTAGGGACACTTGCGTTGTCATACATGTATGCCTTTACATTTTTCAACATATATAATAGAATAGTCATATGATGTTAACAATGGGAAAGAGAGAAAAAAACGAGAAAAGAACTGTGTACAACTTAAAGAGGTGTCTGGTAATATGTACAATAAGAATAATATAAATTATCAGTTATAAAAAAAAACACAACTTTATTACCCATATAATTAAAAGGCGTACTTGGATCTGTGAGAGAAAAGCATTTTTCCCCTAAGAAACTTTCTTGTTTTCATTTGATCTACAAGAATTAGTCAATTACGTTTAAGATTTTTGAATTTTTGCAATAAATTAATAAAGAAGGTAATCCCTCAAAATAATTTGGAAAATATGTTCTTTTTTAATTGACAGAACCAGAGATACGCCACTTAAAAATATAAATACAGTTAAGCCTTTCTATAGTGCCCCCTCTTGGGACTCACCAAAATTGGGTGCTATAGAGAGAGGGTGCTATAGACAGGTCACTTTTAATGTAAATCGCATCGTAATACGTATTTAAAATCGGGCGCTATAGAGAGGGAGACGCTATTTAGAGGGGGCGCTATAGACAGGTTTAACTGTATTTTCATTGGATCGCCTCAAAACTGTATTCCTGTTATTATATATTATTATTATCCCTAGTACACGTAGTACAGGCCATGATAATCATGGTGGGTAGAAGTTGATGACTACTTTTACTATAAGTGGACTACCTGTCTACACATGGGGAAAGCACATTTCGACTGTTTGCAATTACAAATGTGCCAGAGTCCTGTTTGGTTACTTGCACTGGCTGGTGAGATTGGACTTTTGCAAGAATCGGGGGGCCATTGGACATTTTCGTGAATTTATATTTATTCACAGTAGTAGTAGTCTGATAATGATGTTATATAATTATCATTAAAGTATCTTCATTATCATCATCACCAACTTCAAAGTATTCCTTTTAAAAATTATTATTATCCCTAGTACAAATGTGATACGGGCCATGATAATCATGGTGGGTAGAAGTTAGCGACTGCTATTAATGTAAGTACACCACATGTCTACATATGTAGAAAGCGCAGTTCAACTTTTTGCAATTACAAGTTTGAAAAAGCCCGTTTTTGTTAACTGTACTTGCTGGCAGAGATGGAATTTTTGCAAGAATCGGGGGGCCATTGGAAAATTTTTGTGAATTTATATTTAGTCAGAGTAGTGTGATAGTGTTGTTAGAGAATTATCATTAATGTATCCTGATTATCATTAGCACCAACTTCAAAGTATTCCTTCTTTTATTATTATTATCCCTAGTAAACGTGGTCATGATAATCATGGTGGGCAGAAGTTGGCGACTGCTTTTACTATCATATCTACCCGTGTGAAAATCATAGTTTGACTTTTTTCAATTACAAGTGTACCAGAGAGCTCCGTTTGGTTACCTACACTTGCTGTTGGGGTTGGACTTTTTGCAAGAATCGGGGTGTGTTTATTGGAGAATTTTTTGAATATAATTAGAAAAAAAAGTGTCCAATGCGGGATTCGATCCCGGGTAGTAGTAGTGAAAACCAACGGTTTAGACCATTCGTACACCGACCTTCTCTTACGGATATTAAGTTGCATAACGTCCCTATCTGCTACCTGGAAACTATGTAAATAGCCAGTAGAAGAAAAGGCTACTAGACTGCGTTGTCCTTCTGTATTATATTATTATTATTATTAATAGTAGTAGTATTATGATACGTCAGCGCGCCATCTGTTATGAATATTTGAAACTATTACAGGCGCGTATAATTCTTTTGAAAATTAAACAATTTCTACTGCCCTTACTGCAATGGAAAAATTATTGGGAGGGCCTGGCTCATCAGTGGTGAGCCCTCCCAGCGGTTTCGCCAGTTTAATCTACCATACCGCTGTTATATTACATTTTTCGATATGCGTATGGTAGATTTAACTGGTAAAACCGCTGAGAAGGTTCACCACCACTGATGAGCCAGGTCCTCCAATTAATTTTTCCATTGAGTAAGGGCAGTAGGAATTGTTTAATTTTCAAAAGAATCATACGCGTCTGTAATATTTTCGAATATTCATATTATTATTTTACTACAGAATATAATATACTACCTTTTATATTAGTAAACTAAAGAATATAGTTAGACAAATGTTATAAATAAAAAACATGCCATAATTTCCAGTGTTTTAGCCAATTTAATCTACCAGACCGCTTCTCTTAGAGTTCTAATACTGTTTTGGACGATTCTGCTTATATATGCTAGACTGAATGGTGGAATCTTGTATATGGTAGGTTAAATTTATGAAACAGCTGGGAGGGTTCACTACTAATAGAGTCAAACCCTTCCAATACTTTTTTCCATGGCAGTAAGGATAGTAGAAATTAGTTTTATGTATAAAATAAACATTCGTGTTTTAATACTTTCATTACTTAACAGCATAACCAGACGGCTTCTCTTAAAGCTCTAATACTGTATTGGATTATTCTGCTTATATATGCTATACTGAATGGTGGAATCTTGTATCTGGTAGAATAAATTGATAAAACAGCTAAGAGGGTTTACCACTGATGAGAACTCCGCCTTTGCCGGTCCCAAGCCCGGATGGAGGAAGGGAAGCAGTAACAAGCTCACTAAAAAACCTGGGCTCAGCTGGCCCGGATGATAGTACCCTATAAGGGCTCCTAATCCAGGGATACAGGATGGGCAGCAGTTGTACTCCTTGTTAGTAGTGGCTGCACATGGCGTCTGTTCCTCATGTCAGAGGCGGCCATTTCTTTTTGAGCTAAGTCGGCCTGCCACTGAGTAATGCTCCCAGTCTTAATGATAAAGGCAGACGCATTCTACTTCACCCAGTGTGGAGATAAGAAAGAAGAAGAAGACCACTGATGAGTCAAGCCCTTCCAATATTTTTTTCCATCGCAGTATAGTAGAAGTTAGTTTTATGTGTAAAAGAAACATTCGTGTGTTAATGATTTCATTTCTTAACAGTGTATGTAAATATGGGAAAATGGTAGGAAGTGAATAATTTGCATACTCCTCCAGAGAAATGTGTCACTTCTGGTTATTCTTTGAAATAATTCAACACAGGTATCATATAACTGGAGTACACTTCCTCTTTGGTAATTCTATCGCTTCCTTCATTCCAATCTTCTTTACCTCATTACTTGTTTGTCTTTCTTTCGTGGTAATTGTCTTCTTCTTTCTTATCTCCACACTGGGTGAAGTAGAATGCCTTTGTCATTAAAACTGGGAGCACTACTCAGTGGCAGGCCGACTTAAGTTTTGTCTCCTTGAGTGTAATTATCTTCTTCTTCTCTCTTATCTCCATTCAATCATATTAGAGTATCAATCTTGTAAAGCTTGAGATCATGACTGAGTGAAGTAGAATGCGTTTGCCTTTGTCATCAAGACTGGGAGCACTACTCATTGGCAGGCCGACTTAGCTCCAAAAGAAATGGCCGCCTCTGACATGAGGAACAGACGTCATGTGCAGCCCCTCCTAACATGGAGTACAAACGCTGCTCATCCTGTATCCATGGAGCCCTTACAGGGTACTATCAGCCGGGCCAGCTGAGCCCAGGTTTTACAATGAGCTTGTTACTGCTCCCCCTCCTCCTTTTTCATCCGGGCTTGGGACCGGCAAAGGCGGAGTTGTGGTAGCTGTACATACGTGTTACTGCTGAACGACTTATCTCTTTGGAAATGGAAGCAACAAAGCACGGATGTTTGATATACACATAAAACAAACTTCTACTGTCCTTACTGCGATGAAAAATATTGGGAAGGCTTGGTTCATCAGTGGTAAACCCTCTCAACGGTTTCGTCAATTTAATCTACCATACCGCTTCTTAAAGCTCTAATACTGTATTGGATAATTCTGCTTCTATATGCTACAATGAAGGGTGGAATCTTAGAAATGGTATTTAAGTAAACTATGCACATAAGCTCTTTTAGGGCCGTTTTGAATTACATTTCTCTCTTTAAGAAAAGAAAAAAGGCATATCTTTATCGTGTAACTGAAAGTTGCTGATGGCTTGCGCCATCTATTTGAATAAATATCAACTATTGTTGATTTTTTTATTATTCCAGAATTGGAGACAATCACCGTTTATTGATTAATCAAGAAAAGCTAACCACGTACGCGTTTCGGGCTGTTGGCCCTCGTCAGCGTGGTGCAAGCTGTACCTCAATGACCGAAAAAGCTGGTCTTTGGGACATCTTTAAAAACCATGAAACAGGTTGATAGATGAAACATAATTGACATTTATACAACCTAGTTGATATTTATTCCGATAGATGGCGCAAGCCATCAGCAAATTTTAGTAGAATGATCAGGAAATGCCCTTTTTATCAATTTATCTACCTGATCCAAGTACAAATTTGCATTTGTATTCTTGTTTTCATTTCTATATTTGTTTGTGCCATTCTTCTTTATTACATCACATCTTCGTGTTACTGTAAGTGTTACTGCTGAATGCTTTCTCTTTGTTTGTAACCATTTCTTAGTCCCATTCCATCGTTTTTATCCTTCTTATTCTCTGTGGTGACTATCAGCTTACCATCTCTTCTAGGGTCTACCCCCCCCCATTTTGATGTTGTTGTTCTGGACAGGTGTTTATGTAGATATTATACTCTGACCTATCCCTATGTTACCCATTACCCTCAACGTTAAAAAGAAAGATGTCTTTTTGAATCTTTTGTAAGTCGTACGTAAACCATGAGGTTTGCATATACAGTAAAAATAACCTTTCAACGCAGTTCAGGCCAAGGGAACCTTTCTATAAAAAAGGATTTAAAGCATTCATAGAGAGAATTTCTATGGTTATGTTTTCCCTTTTGTCGGGTTTCCCCTCTCTATCGAGGGAGGAGGTTTTGTAGCAAGATTTGAGAAGTTAGGACATGTCAGGTTGGTTCATAGTCCGACATTGAAGCTACAGGTGCTTCTTCCTGAATGCTGTTGTGTTGGGTGGTATCTGGGATTTACCTCCTTGAATGATGAAAGCGTCCATAAAAGGTTGGCGACTGTTATAAATAACACTCATATGGACAAGACTTAAAGAAGTTGTATCTTTCAGCATGTATATCGGGATTCAGACAATAACTCTGAAAGATATTACAGTGACCTTTATTGAAGACACATGAGATAACCAAGTGTATATACACTAATGGACAAAACATAAGGAAGTTGTACCTTTTAGCATGTATATCGGGACAATAACTCTGAAAGATATTACAGTGATCTTTATTGAAGACACATGAGATAACCAAGTGTATATACACTCATGGAAAAACTTAAGGAAGTTGTACCCTTTAGCATGTATATCGGAACAATAACTCTGAAAGATATTACAATGACCTTTATTGAAGACACACGAGATAACCAAGTGTGAACAATCTCTGTCTCCTTCAAAAAAATAAAAAATAAAAAAAATAGACGAATGGTGACATCAGACTTTCCACTTCTCGTGAGGACGTATTATCCAATAGCAGAACGTTGCAGCCACATATAAAGTGTTTAAACGCGGGGTTTGAACCCGTTGGTTTGGTTTTTCCCATCCCGTCAGCTTACACTGTCATCACCTCCTCTCTTTATTCGCTGTACAGCTGTTGTGGAATAGAAACTCTTGACCTGTGACTTATGGAATGAGTTTAGCTATGACCTCACATCTCTATATGCTAGAGCATCAATGTATATACCATGTCAACGTTACTACATACTGTTGGCAAAGGGTTGGAGATTGTATGGTGTGGTGGCAGTTTCAACATCGGCCCAGTCCACATCCTCTCCTTCTCCTCTGAGTTCTACTACTGGGATGGCTACGAAGAGATGTTGGATAACCAGTATCGGTGGATCATCGCTGACCTCGAGGTAACGGACATTTTTAGAATTTAATTAGGAAAAAAAAGTGCTCAATGCGGGATTTGATCTCGGGTCGTAGCAGTCGAAACGGTGTTTAGACCACTTGTCCACCGACCTTCTCTTACGGAGATCAAGTTGCATAACGTCCCTATCTGCTATCGGGAAACTATGTAAATAGCCAGTTGAAGAAATGGCTACTAGACTGTGTTGTCCTTCTGTATTATATATTTATAATTATTATTATTATTAGTAGTATACTACTGAATATTATATACTACTTTTTATATTAGTAAAATACAGAATATAGTTAAACAAGTGTTATAAATAAAAAATCCTTCCATAATTTCCAGCGGTTATGCCAATTTAATCTAACAGACCGCTTAGAGTTCTAATACTGTATTGGACGATTCTGTTTATATACGCTACAACCTTCCTTCACGCTTCTTTATTCCTGACATTCCGACACAACCCGCTGTCACACCCTTTCTTACGGAATCCTAATGTTTACATAATACATTAGCGCAACATCTGATATAAGAAATTTTAAACTATTTTTGACACCATGTGAACCTAAAGTTGCTGATGGTTGCACGATAAGGAGATGCCTTTTTCATAATTTATGCACCTTATCCCAGTACAATATCACATTTGTACTATTTTTTTCACATTGTGTCGCGGTCTCACGCAATTATGGCCTTAACTACCCGTTTCATGATTTTTCAGGATGCCTGAATAACCAATTTTTTGGTCGTTGAGGTACAGCTTGCACCACGCTGATGAGAGCCAACAGCCCGAAACGCGTCCGTAGTTAGCTTTTATTGATTAATCAAGAATGGGTATTTGGCCAATTCTGGAATAATTAAAAATCAACGAGAATAGTTGATATTTATTCCGATAGATGGCGCAAGCCATCAGTAACTTTCAGTTGCACGATAAGGAGATGCCTTTTTCATAATTTATTTCTGACACCGTTGTTTATTTTTTTCTTTTTAAAATAAAATAAATTTTCTATTGCGCTTAATGTAATGATGGAATAATGGTTGGCCTGGCTCATCAGTGACGAAACCGCTGGGAGGGTTCACCACTGATGAGCCAATCCCTTCCAATATTTTTTCATCGCAGTAAGTAGAGTAGAAGTTTGTTTTATATGTAAAAGAAAATTCGTGCCATAATTTTTTCATTTCTTATATATATGTAATTATTAAATATTATTTTATTAAAAAAATAAATAAATATATTTCATAGATTTAAATACTCTTGTTAAATACTCCTGGCCTCACCTGGCGATGATCCCCTGGCCACCCACCCCCAGGCCCCTCCAACAATGCTTTGTATATATTCCGCTTTATGCGTCCATCGGGGCTCAAAAATCATTCATTTTGGTTAGCAGCCCCGTAAATAAAGATATTTCCTCTTTCCCGATGGCCGGCTCAACCTTTTGTACATTATGTAAATAAGGTTTTCATTTTTTTTTTATTCTTACGCCTTAAGCCTGGCATTACTTTTGTCAAATTATGTTTTTTATATATTCCATAAGCTAATTAAATCAATTACTGAACAAAACTATTTTTATCATACTTTCAAGATTTCAACCACGACTACATTATCATAACTTAATCCACAAGATAATCAAAAATCAACAGACATATCATTTTTATTTATATAATATATAGATGGCGTGTTATTGCTGTATATTCAGTTATATATTTATCTCTGTGTGATTTAAAATCTTATATCTACACAACACATCTGAAGAAACAGATGGTTACATCCGAGACTGGCTGTTCCAGGAAGCCACCAGACCAACAAACCGAGCTGTCCGCCCATGGATCATCACCATGGCCCATCGTCCCATGTACTGCAGCACTAAGGACACGGACGACTGTCGCAATGTCGCCAACAGGGTATTTACAGTCTTTCCTATACTCCAATATATTTATATGTAAAGGGAAAACTTAAGGAAGTTGTACCTTTTAGCATGTATATCAGGACAATAACTCTAAAATATATCACAGTGACCTTTATTGAAGACACATGAGCTAACCAAGTGTATATACACTTAAGGAAGTTATACATTTTATATGAATATCGGAAAATAACTCTGAAATATATTTGATACACAGTGAATATTTTTGAAGACACACGAGATAATCAAGTGTGAACAAAATTGCCTCTGTCTCCTTAAAAAAATAGACGATAGGCGATATCAAAGACTTTTCTCTTTCTTAAGTTTTGCCCATGAGTGTATATACAGAGAGTGAGAGTGTAAGCCCAGGGTACTACGAGGCTCCAGTACTGGTTACTGTACACCAACAAGTGAGAGTTGAACTGGTGTATGTCTACATGGACCGCGGTTCAGACCTGGGGGTCGTTGTACAGAACATCAGTTAGATCAATGTTGGCTAACCATTCAGGTCCTATAGTTTTATGAAATGATGCATTAGCGCGCCATCTGTTATGCAAATTCGAAACTATTATAGACACGTATGATTCTTTTTAAAATTAAACAATATCTACTGCCCTTACTGCAATGGAAAAATTAATGGAAGGGCCTGGCTTATCAATGATGAACCTTCCCCCCATACATCAGTATCACTATAAAAAGAAGATCGAAAAATGCAATATAACAGTGGTATGGTAGATTAATCTGGTGAAACTGCTGGTAGGATTCACCACTGATGAGCCAGGTCCTCCCATTAATTTTTACATTGCAGTAAGGGCAGTAGATATTGTTTAATTTTAAAAAGAATATTACGCGTCTATAATAGTTTCGAGTTTTATGAAATATATATATTATTATTTATTTTATTTTTTTACTTATCCCTAGTACAGGTAGTACAGGCCATGATAATCATGGTGGGTAGTAATAGGCGACTGCTTTTACTGTAAGTACACCACATGTCTACACATTGTGAAAAGCAGTTCAACTTTGCACTTACAAATGTGCCAGAGCCCCTTTTGGTTACTTGCAATCGCTGGTGGATTTGGACTTTTGCAAGAATCGGGGGCCATTGGAGAATTTTTTATTTATTTAAAAAAAGTGCCCAATGCGGGAATCGAACACGGGTCGTATTTTAGACCATCCTTCCACCGATCCCATTATTTTATAAAATATTTATGCAAATTTAATTTTTTTTGTTTGTGTTTTAAATATATATGTAAATAATATTGATTATTTATACACATATCTTCATTTTCTCAACTTTAAGCTATGACTGTAGAAGGAATATAAAGATCCGAAAGCTTGCATTTTGCACGAATAAAGAAACGCATTGCTGCTGTTTATATTCTTGTTTTAAACAATTTGGATAATAAATTCATAAATAAGTTAAAACCAAGCATCTAGGGCTGCGTATCTTTTATTTCATAATTATAAAACAAGCTTTCGGGCTCATACCCCCTTCTACAGGAGTCAATGAACGACTAAAGCTCCGAAAGCTTGTGTTATAATTATGAAATAAAAGATACGCAGCACTAGATGCTTTGTTTTAACTTATTTATGAATTTAACAGGTTTTTTTTCTATGGATTATAAATTAGAAACATAATGCTATAATACACCAAATTAAAATTAATAAATAGTATGTGTATAAATACAGTAGAACTTGGATAATTCGAACTTCTTTAATTCGAAAACCTCTTTAATTCGAATATTTATCTTGGTCCCTAGAATTCCCTATAAATTAAATTTACGTTTTTAATTCGAATTTTTGGATAATTCGAATTTTTTTTATGGTCCCTTGGGGTTCGAATTATCCAAGTTCGACTGTATATATTTACTAATTTGTGGTAGGTCTTATTAATACATTGTGTTTCTAATCTACTAGCCGAATGACCCGGGCAACGCCCGGGGTTTACCCGATTAAATGCTTTTATTAAAATACTATTCGTTACAATTATATATTAGCGCCGTGGATGTCATTCTTGTATAATATATAAATGAGTTTTAAGAATTGTAAAAAAAATTGCATCGGCCGGGAATCGAACCCGGGGCGCCCGCCACTATAATATATAAATGAGTTTTAAAAATTGTAAAAAAAAAAAATGCATTGGCCGGGAATCGAACCCGGGGCGCCCGCGTAGCAGACGAGCATTCTACCACTGAACCAAAAGCAAACGGTGACAGAAGTGTCTCGCGCATTGGCGGCACCAAATGATGGGGGGGGGGGGCAAAGGTGGCGTGATCGTAGCCGACCAATAGGAGGGCGCCGGCAAACCGTGACAGAGGCCATGACGCTCGTAACTGTATATAAAATAAACCAAATTGTACATATCTCAATTACTGTAGTTATAGAAAACGTAAACATGATTACATGTTGCCCAACACACATGTTTAGATTTATAATACAATATAATGCAGCTTTATGATTGTAGAACGATGTTTGATAAATTTTACCGCAAATGTTTCTTTTGAACGAAAATTCGTAATTTAAGGAGAAATAACGACTATTCCAAACCTTAGGGATGAAGTATAAAAGGATGAATTGTGAAGAGTAATGGATGAATGGAAAAATAAAGTGTCCAGGGATGTGAATTGCCATTTCACAATTCATCCTTTCATACTTCATCCCTAAGGTTAGAAATAGTTGTTATTTCTCCTTAAAATAAATTACGATTTTTCGTTCAAAAGAAACATTTGCGGTAAAATTGTCAAAGGTCGTTTTACACACATGTTTAGAGATCATCTTACTGTAATTTCTAGAATAAAAACTACTAGAAACGCAATCAATACCTATTTATAGAAATACTGTTTCTAAAATCTTTAAATAAAGCTATGTTTTTTTAGCCTTCTCTTTTTGTGAATTCATCTCCTAGACCCTTTTTGATAAAAATGGTGAATGACTTAAAGTCTCCATTATCACATAGAATGCGGATTTCGAAAAATTAAAAAAAAAAGCATAAGACGCCACACAACTCTTTTTGTGCCCACCTGGAGACCTGGTGGTTTGGGCTAATGGCTCTCGTCAGTTTAGAGCGAACTTTAATTCCATGAGATCCACAAGGGAGATCACACGTACAAAACACATATGCAAACAAAAACGAAATCTTAAGAACTTGTCGAATTTTGAAAAGAAGAGAGAATATATTGTAACAAAGGATTTATTAATTTTATTATTTTTATTAACAGAGTGGTCAGTTTTATGTTTATATCTTGCTACTCTGTAAATTTCCCTCGTGGTTTATCTTTTGTTTACCATTCATAATTTGTTCTTGCCTGAAATAAATTGTTGTCTTATCCCTGAAGTTGGTCTTCCCTAATTTTCCACGTGGCAATATAATTCAACGGCTGTGTTAGGATGGAGGATGAATGTGTAGATTCGAGTGGGCATGCCCGGCACCCAGAAATACGCCCTGGAGGAGGTATTCTTCAAGTATGGCGTCGACCTTGAGATCTGGGCCCACGAACATACCTACGAGCGGACCTGGCCACTCTATAACCAAACGGTGAGTCTACAGTAGTCTACAGGTAGGATGGAACATGACGGGATGTGGTGATAGGTCTACAACGGCAGTCTGGCCTTCCCTTACACCAACCCGGGGGCTCCCACCCATCTCATCACCGGCTCCTCGGTAACCTACCCTCCTATACTGTAGTTTCATCAAATAGGAGTAGTGTACATTTTAATAGAAGGTCTTATAAAGTATTGGCTCTAAACAATGGGAAGATATGTGAAATATATAAAAAGTGTCAAAATATACTATATATATTCAAAAAAGATGCATATATTGGATTTATAATTATTTTAATGTTCCAATATTTCGAGGGGCATATACCCTCCTATACTGTAGTGTGATCTACGTGGTTGACTCTATACCCAACCCCATTCTACTGAATATAAGACAGTCTTTTGTTATAATCTGGAGAGATACAAACGAGATTAACGAAATCCCCAGATTTAGATAAAAGGTTATTTATAATACAATATTGTCCTTATGCACAAAACTGGGCAACTCTGTGCTTCACTTCCATCAATAATTGACAATATGACCCAGAATAAGTATATTGCTACGGCGTTTTATGGTTTCCACAAGTCCATATCTCAGAAGAAGGCCAAGTGACACTCACTCCTCACTTTCTTACTGCTACTCTTTTTGTGTTGTTTTTCTTGCTTCCCTCTTTCTCTTTCTTGTTTTTTTTCTTTTTCTTCTGTCTATATCGCTGTTTCCTTTGTCTCACTGCTTTGTTCTTATGCATACCTCTGGTGAATCCTGTATAGGGTCAGTGACCCTAAATAAAGGCTTTTTGTTGTTGTTGTTGTTGTATAATATAATATTGTAACGTAGAAAATTAGGAAAGACAAACTTCAGGATTTATTGAAGTTACAAGCACTAATTAAAAATTTATTAAATATAAGAGAAACAATGAGGGAAGTTTACTAATGAAATACATAAACATCAAAATTAAAAAATATGTTTAAAAAATGATACTTTTCTACAATATAATGCGCCTTATGATTGTTGAACGAAAATTGCAATTATACCGCGAATGTTTCTTTTGAACGAAAAAATCGAAATTTATTTTAAGGAGAAATAACGATTATTTCTAACCTTAGGGATGAAGTATGAAAGGATGAATTGTGATGAGGAAAAGAGTAGCTTGTATAGTGCCATAGAGATCAAAGCTCTTGGTAGACGCTTAGATCTCTACTAGATGGTCAGTCTAGAGCTTCATCCACTGCTGCTGAAATTGCATGGATGTAGAGAGAAAGGAACAGAGATCAGTAGATGAAACCTCTCTACCGTAGATGCAGTCTCAAACCTCTCTAAAACAAAATCCTCCACAAACATCCACTTTGGATACCATCGATAGATTTTTCATTAAACCAGACCTCTCTAAACCGACCAAAGCGGAAGACAACTGATTGGCTAATTTAAAGCGATTGCGCAAGGCCTAGTGCTGGCGGCTTTCTGATTGGCTGACCAATCGGGACCGTTCTGGAAAGATCTACTCTGTGATATATACGGATGAGAAACTCATGCCAAAGAGAATAAAGATAAGAAGTGAAGTAGAAGAACGAAGCTACTTGGTGTACTCCAAGCAAGCTGCTGTCTCAAGAGGTCGGACTGCTGCTTACCACCGACGCCGGTATACTTCCTGGAAGTATCTATCCAATGATCAACATGGAATGGCAGACTTACAGAGCTCTCTCTTGTTAAATGTTTCTTTCTGCTCTCAAATATACGTGGTACAGCCCATGATAATCATTGTGGCTACTAGTAAGTGGCGACTGCTTTTACTGTAAGTGCACGACATATGGAAAGCAGTTCGATTTTGCACTTACAAATGTGCCATAGCTCCGTTTGGTTATAGACACCTACTGGTGGGGTTGGATTTTTGTAAGAAACGAGGTTCACTGGAGTAATTTTTTTTTATTCAGAAAAAAAGTGCTTAATCCAGGATTTGATCCCGGGTAGTGGCTATAGGAAATCGAAGGTCGTATACCACTCGTTCACCGACCCCCACTCGTTCACCAACCCTCAAATGGTTTCTAAATAGATCGAATAAGGAAGAGACGACACCTCGGTGGATATTGTGGTGAAATTGAAGCTAGGTAGATATTGAGTATCTACTTCATGATGAGAAAAAATTGATTAGAAAAGATATTGATGTTGTGAAAAATTGAAGGAAGAGAGAAAGACCTGCCAGCACTAAGCCTTGCGCAATCGCTATAGATTGGCCAATCAGTTGTCTTCCGATTTTTCTACATGATTCTTAAATGTTCTAGAACATTCTCTCTCTCCATCTGGAATGTGCTTTTCTTTCTACATAACAATATATCTAAATGAAATGAGAGGGAATGTGGTCTCAGGGCTGCCAGGAGAAAGTCGACCCCTTCATCCAGAACCCCCCCGCCTGGAGCGCCCTCCGTAGCTCGGACTACGGCTACACCCGTCTGGCCGTGGTCAACTCCACTCATCTCTACTTCGAACAGGTGTCGGATGACCAGGTACTGTACATACAGTCTGTCTGTTGTGTTAGAGTTGTTTCCCTATAACCTACTGTAACCTGCCTTTTTTTTGGTTACTTATCCTATAATGTACATGTGTGTGTATGCCTCCATTATTTTACTTATTTAACACAAAACACACACTATATCATGTGTAAATAATTATTGTGTAAATGTTCAAACTATTTTATATACATGTGTTTTCGATATATATAAATGAATTATTTACCATTGTTACTCGTATTAAAGAGAAAGAAAGAGAATGAAGCTACTTTATTTCAATGTTCATATAAGAATATATAAGGTTAAATACATAAGTATGAGTAAATAAGATTATGTAATAATAAATATAGAAATAAATACATATAAATATATAAAATAATTGATAAATATACATATATATATATATACAAGGTCCTCATTGTTGGCGCCCACCGCGAGAAAAGACTCCGCCACCGATGGACTGCGAGAGTTCTTTCCCACAGAGTGGGCAGGTCGATGAAGTAGCTAGCATTACCCACCTCAAGACCAAGATGGTACTTGTAGATGGTAGCCTTCGCTACACTGGTCAACTTCATATGAAAAGAGAGAGAGAGAGAAAGAGAGTGAAAAATTTTATTTTAATTTACATTTATTACAGCGCAATGCTGGTACGAGCGAAGCGGGAGTTCTATCCTAAACGGCACCTATACAACGACTGAGTGTCCCAAAGTAACGCGGATTGTTCGAGACTGTGGGAAACAAGGAATACAGCGCTGTTGCTAAATTTCACCTACCAACTCACGATCGGAAATGGCGTAGTTGGAGACTTAGCTGTCGTGTTGTTGATCTACAAAGTAGAACGTGAAGTCATCAGGTCTCGTCAGCTGGGCAGAGGTAACTTGTGTCACTATCACATTACCAGATAGAGGAAGAGTTTGTATATATTTGTAGAGAGAGTTTTTTTAGATCCCAGAAATCCAGTCGTTTTATTTTCTCAAAGAAAATTTGCACATTGAGAAACTTTCGCAAGTCAAATGTTTCCAATACGTAGGTTGGTGAACCATATACAGGTCTGGCATGTCCAGGGGTGAAAGTCTTGCTGGCTTTAGACCAGGTCTGGTCCAGAGAGTGGAGAGAGTTGACTTAGCAGAGATAAAGAGATTAAAACTACTTTTACTATATCGTTCATATTAGACTTTATTTTATCGTACATATAGACTAAATACGAATTTAATTAATATAAATAAGATTAAATAAGGATATATGGATAAATAAATATACATAAATAGATAAATATACAAAAAAACTTTTATTAAAATACATATATTGAATCAAAATATCATTTATTTTACCAATATTTCAGTTGGCTAAACGCCAACCTTTATCAAGGTGTTATAACATATTTAATGTGTGTCAACAACATTAAATATGGTATAACACCTTGATAAAGGTTGACGTTCAGCCAACTGAAATATTGGTAAAATAAATGATATTTTGATCCATTATATGCCTTTTTAATTAAAGATTTATTTATGGATTGCTCTATTTTCAAAACAAAAAAAAAAAAAAAACTTGCAAACAAATTTTTCAAGCTATAACCTCACTATACTAAACTCCAAGATGTTAAGTCGTGTAAACAGAACGTGTGTGTGTTTCCAGAACGGACAGATCATAGACAAGATCTGGCTGATCAGAGACCACCATGGGCCCTATGAACGTCCCAGGCCTGTGGGTAACACCATCTTCTAAGCAGCCAAACTTCCTTGAATCACTTACTCACTTACATGGACTGCTTTATCACATCTAGTCACAGCTAACAATAAAATACTATTTTTAAAGTAAAACTCTTCTCTATGATGTGTACATCTTCTTTACATATATACATAGCCTTCTCTTGAAGGCAGTACACCTTCAAACACATCTAGTCGGAAAACCTAAAAAAGTGTCAAACAATAAACCTATCAAATATACACTCATGGACAAAACTTAAGGAAGTTGTACTTTTTAGCATGTATATCGGGATTCAGACAATAACTCTTGAAGATATTACAGTGACCTTTATTGAAGACACACGAGATAACCAAGTGTATATTGTAACATAGTATGTATTAATTTAATTTATGTAACATAGTATTTCTTAATTTTATTATTTTTTATTTAACAGAGTGGTCATTTTTATTTTTATATCTTGCGACTCTGTAAATTTCCCTCGTGGCTTATCTTTTGTTTACTTTTCTTAGTTTGGTCCTTCCCTGAAATAAATTTTGTTTCCTCCTGAAGTTTTTTGTCTTCCCTAATTTTCCACGTGGCATTTTGGTGGAGATGCTGGATAATTTAGGGTAGACAAACTGAAGATCGCCGAGAAGACCTTGAAGCCATGGGTGCTGTGATCTACATTTTCGGAGACTGACATCAGGATTCCACCGCCGCGCTAAAGCCAAGACTTCCTTCGAAGATGACGATGTCCCTATAGACGATACGACGACAAAGCCGCTCTTCACGCCGCAAGAAAATGGACGCAAAGGTACTAGGGACAAAGTTCCAAGACTTCGATGGAATCCTTGGCAGAAGCACGTCAAATCCACGTCAGTATCTACAATAATTGCTAGCTGTGGGTCACAGCTCCCATAGGGAAGAAGCTATGTAACATAGTATGTATTAATTTAATTTATGTAACATAGTATTTCTTAATTTTATTATTTTTTATTTAACAGAGTGGTCATTTTTATTTTTATATCTTGCGACTCTGTAAATTTCCCTCGTGGCTTATCTTTTGTTTACCTTTCTTAGTTTGGTCCTTCCCTGAAATAAATTTTGTTTCCTCCTGAAGTTTTTGTCTTCCCTAATTTTCCACGTGGCAATATACACTCATGGACAAAACTTAAGGAAGTTGCACCTTTTAGTATGTATATCGGGATTCAGACAATAACTCTGGAAGATATTACAGTGACCTTTATTGAAGACACATGAGATAACCAAGTGTATATACACTCATGGACAAAACTTAAGGAAGTTGTACCTTTTAGCATGTATATCTGGACAATAACTCTGAAAGATATTACAGTGACCTTTATTGAAGACATACGAGATAACCAAGTGTATATACACTCATAGACAAAACTTAAGGAAGTTGTACCTTTTACCATGTATATCTACTTATATATTTGCCTTATTCTGTCTGTTTGTTTGTCTGTTTGTCTGAAGCTCACGGATAGAATGCGCGCCCATTGGCTGCCAGCAAACACGTGGCCTCCCTGCCCGCCCCCCTCTAGACAACCCTGTTATCAGCTGTGTGATACATACACCTGTCTATAGCGGCCATTCTAGACAACCCTGTTATCAGCAGTGTGTTACATCCACCTGTCTATACAGACCACCCTGTCTATAGCGACCACCCTAGACAACCCTGTTATCAGCTGTGTGATACATCCACCTGTCTATACAGACCACCCTGTCTATAGCGGTCACCTTAGGCAACCCTGTTATCAGCAGTGTGATACATTCACCTGTCTATACAGACCACCCTGTCTATAGCGACCATTCTAGACAACCCTGTTATCAGCAGTGTGATACATCCACCTGTCTATACAGACCACCCTGTCTATAGCGACCACTCTAGACAACCCTGTTATCAGCAGTGTGATACATCCACCTGTCTATACAGACCACCCTGTCAATAGCGACCACCCAAGACAACGTTTTTAAAATATATTCGCACTCGGGTAAACCCCGGGCGTTGCCCGGGCCTTTCGTCTAGTAGGGACAATAACTCTGAAAGATATTACAGTGACTTTTATTGAAGACACACAAGATAACCAAGTGTATATACACTCATGGACAAAACTTAAGGAAGTTGTACCTTTCAGCATGTATATCGGGATTCAGACAATAACTCTGAAAGATATTACAATGACCTTTATTGAAGACACACAAGATAACCAAGTGTATATACACTCATGGACAAAACTTAAGGAAGTTGTACCTTTCAGCATGTATATCGGGATTCAGACAATAACTCTGAAAGATATTACAGTGACTTTTATTGAAGACACACAAGATAACCAAGTGTATATACACTCATGGACAAAACTTAAGGAAGTTGTACCTTTTAGCATGTATGTCGGGATTCAGACAATAACTCTGAAAGATATTACAGTGACCTTTATTGAAGACACACGAGATAACCAAGTGTATATACACTCATGGACAAAACTTAAGGAAATTGTACCTTTCAGCATGTATATCTGGATTCAGACAAATAACTCTCAAAGATATTACAGTGACCTTTATTGAAGACAACACTCGAACACTTGCCTGTCTCCTTAAAAAAAAAAATGAAGAAGTCCGGCGACTTTCCACATCCTTAATTTTTGTTCATGAGTTTATATACAAATAACTCAAAATGCCATCATATCATAACATTAGCAACATAAATTACATTTACACTCAATTTTTCGCATCATTTGAGACCCTGGTATATACAGATAGTGTAAAACAACACTTGAAGTTACACCGCATGAGTTTCTTTTCAATGAAAAATCAAACTTTATTTCAAGGTGAAATATCGACTATTTCTAACCTTTTTGGATGAGGTATGAAAGGGTGAATTATTAAGAGTAATGATGAACAGAAAAATAAAAGTGTCCAGGGATGGAAATCGAACTCACAATGTTCCACTTACCGGGCAGATGCCATGTCCACTAGGCTACCCTGGACGTATTTTACCATTCATAAATAATACATAAAGTAACTTATAATACAATATAATACACTGCGGTTTGTGATTGTAAAACAACACTTGAAGATAGTGTGTTTTAAGTTTTCAAAGAACAGGCACGTGGCAAATTTTGAAGATTGGAATATCTAAAACATTGCCGTGAAGATCAAAGTACACTTTAAACCTAATAGGCATATCCTGACCGCTTTAACGAGCATTTTAGGTGGCAGAGTGCCATCTAGTGTAATAAATATCAACTAAACGAGCGCATTTTTTTTTTTAGATTTATCCCATAATATTGGCAAATCATACGTGAACCTAGTTGGATTTTCTTGAATTATCAAGAAATATTCTTGAATTATCAAGAAATATTCTTGAATTATCAAGAAAATGGGTCAGACAATATTACAGAATAAACTTAAATAAATGTTTATTTGATATTTGTTCCAGTAGATGGCGCCATGACATCTAAAAATGTTTATTTGAGAAGTCAGGATATACCTATCATATCGCTTCATATTATTATCTTTTACTTATTTTCATATTTTCAAATATATTGTAATGTAAAACGTCACTTGAAGTTATACCGCATGAGTTTCTTTTCAACGAAAAATCAAAACTTATTTTAAGGTGAAATATTGACTATTTCTAACCTTTTTGTATGAGGTATGAAAGGGTGAATTATGAAGAGTAATGATGAACGGAAAAATAAGTGTCCAGGGATGGGAATCGAACCCACAATGTTCCGCTTACCGGGCAGATGCCATGTCCATTTTTCCGTTCATCATTATTCTTCATAATTCACCCTTTCATACCTCGTACAAAAAGGTTAGAAATAGTCAATATTTCACCTTGAAATAAGTTTTGATTTTTCGTTGAAAAGAAACTCATGCGGTATAACTTCAAGTGTCGTTTTACAATCACAAGCCGCAGTGCATTATATTATATTGAAATGTAGAAAATTAGGAAAACAAACCTCACAGGTTGGCACAGCAATATATTTAAGGCAAGTACAATAGAACATACCTCATGTGAGAACACTCATACTAGAGGACACCTCTCTATAAAGGACAGTTTTCATTTGAAAACTTACCATTTTTTACTAATTTGAAACTCTTCGGTAAGAGGACACCTCTCTATAAAGGACAGTTTTCATTTGCAAACTTACCCTTTACTAATTTGAAACTCTCCGGAAAGAGGAAACCTCTCTATAAAAAGGACAGTTTTCATTTGAAAACTTACCATTTTTTACTAATTTGAAACTCTTCGGTAAGAGGACACCTCTCTATAAAGGACAGTTTTCATTTGCAAACTTACCCTTTACTAATTTGAAACTCTCCGGAAAGAGGAAACCTCTCTATAAAGGACAGTTTTCATTTACAAAATTACAATTTTTACTAGTTAGCAACTCTCTCGTAAGAGGACACCTCTCTATAAAGGACAGTTTTCATTTAAAAAGTTACCATTTTTTACTAATTTGAATCTCTTCGGTAAGAGGAAACCTCTCTATAAAGGACAGTTTTCATTTACAAAGTTACCATTTTTTACTAATTTGAAACTCTCCGGTAAGAGGACACCTCTCTATAAAGGACAGTTTTCATTTACAAAATTACCTTTTTTACTAAATAGCAACTCTCTCGTAAGAGGACACCTCTCCCTAAAGAACACTTTGGCTCTGAAATTAGGTGTTAACCTTTACAGGGAGGTTCTAATGTACAAATTAAAATTGATAAAAAGCAATGAGGAATGTTTACGCAGAGTAATAAAATATATGAACATTCAAAATAATAATCTATTAATAAAATAATAAATACTTTGCTACAATAAAAAAAAACAAACAAAAAAAAAAAAACAATGGTTAAAGCATCAAACTTTATTCAGAGTCAACCAAGAGATTTGTGCCATCAATGGTACAAGTAATGGTAGTCATTCCCCTTGGACCCTACGCCGAAGTTCTGGCGATGTTTGATGACCCAGATGTCGTCGATAACTTTATTCTAAACAGACGATTTCCGGTTAGAAATAGAATCAAAAGAAATTAACAACATTTTATAAAAATTACTTCAGAAAGGTTGAATATAGGATATAGTGAAAATGGTAAACTCTTCAAGATACAGGTTAGCGATGGAATCAAAAGAAATTAACAACGTTTTGTAAAAATTGGATACAGAAAGGTTGAATATGCAAAATAGGAATGAAACCTATTTATATTAAATAGTATAAAATTTTAAGAATTTATTATATATATTTTACAATTTTATTTTTTACAGGATTGTTAATATTAAAAGAGTTGGTGGACGAGTGGGTAACACCCTCGATTCCCGACAGCCATGAACTGGGATTGAATCCAGCGTTGGACCCTTTGTTTTAATATGTGAATAACCATTACATATTATTCATTAATTAAAAAGGAATATATTGGATCAAAATATCATTTATTTTACCAATATTTCAGTTGGCTGAACGCCAACATTTTTCAAGGTATTATAACAAAAAATATATATAACATACTAATATGTTATAATACCTTGATAAAGGTTGGCGTTCAGCCAACTGAAATATTGGTAAAGTAAATTATATTTTGATCCAATATATGCCTTTTTAATTAAAGATTTATTTATGGATTGCTCTATTTTCAAAACAATATTATTCATTGTTGCATATATCATAAACTAGGTTGCTCTTTTTGAGCGGTACCTAATACATTTTTGTAACAATTGTTAATATTAGGGCAAAAAAAGAATGCCAAAGATTCCTTGTGTTTTTTTAAAATTAGAATTGGATGGAATCCTTTTTAGCGATGAATCCATTAGCAATGATATCAAAATAAATTAACGTTTTGCAAATATGACTTCAGAAAGGTTGAATATAGGAGATGGAATAAAATGGTGAATTCTTTAAGATATTCTTTTCACATGGTGATTCTATATTGGCCATACATTAATAAAAAATCATGTATATATGTAAATATTGTGTCAATGTGTATGTTTTGATGAAAAATCTAATTATGAAAAGCATGAAAATTGTGAGAGAGAAAAATCTCAGATTCTCTTATCCTAATTTAGTTCTAGTAGTCGACGTTAGCTGATGCAATAGTCTCCTCATCTTCCAGGTCAGTAACATAGCCCTGGGTACCTTGCAATGGGCAACGAACAGCCCCTTCCAGTTGGGTACTTATAATCTATCTGAGAAATCTATAAAAAGTGACAATTTGACTTAACGACGAAGCTACGTCACTTCATTCAGGGATTTGTACATCTCTCCCTATTTACACATTTGCTAGTTCTTGCTTTGGACTCTTTCTCATTTCCCTGCGATTGACCACTGCTAGGTTGATGAATACATCTCAGAACAACACATATGTAACAATGGAGTACCTGGTTGATGGAGTGCTGCTGTAAATGTACATGTGTGGTATTGTGCACAGTCATAACGGTGAAGCCGTAGTCCGAACTGCGGTAGGCGCTCCATTCCGGTTTGTCAGGCACGAACTTGTCCGGGTATTCTATGTTGCCCTGTACAAACCCCCACATTAAACACCATAGAATACCGTTTTTTAGATTCAATGGGGAGATTGGGAATAATTCAATGAGAATATAGGTAGAATAAGATGCTGTAAAGATCTCAGGTTTAGTAGATTAAACTACTGAAACCGCTGTATTACTGATGAGCAAAGTCCTTTCAAAATTTAGGGATTGCAGTAATGATATGAAAACTAAGATTTAAAAATTGTCAGAATTGTGGAACAAGGACTTAGTTGAG
>CP092874.1:13583724-13674905 GCA_030710605.1 Cordylochernes scorpioides
AACCTTAGGGATGAAGTATGATAGGATGAATTGTGAAGAGTAAAAAGAATAGCTTGTAAAGTGACATAGAGATCAAAGCTCTTGGTAGACGCCAATACCTCTACTAGATAGTCAGTCTAGAGCTTCATCCACTGCTGAAATTGCATGGATGTAGAGAGGAAAGGACAGCGATCGGTAGATGAAACATCTCTACCGTAGATGCAGTCTCAAACCTCTCTAAAACAAAATCCTCCACAAACATCCACTTTGGATACCATCGATAGATTTTTCATTAAACCAGACCTCTCTAAACCGACCAAAGCGAAAGACAACTGATTGGCTAATCTAAAGTGATTGCGCAAGGCTTAGTGCTGGCGGCTTTCTGATTGGCTGAACAACCGTGACCGTTCTGGAAAGATCTACTCCGGGATATATACGGATGAGAAACTCATGCCAAAGAGAAGAAAGATAAAGAGTGAAGTAGAAGAACGAAGCTACGTGGTGTACTCCAAGCAAGCTGTTGTCTCAAGAGGTCGGACTGCTGCTTACCACCAACGCCGGTATACTTCCTGGAAGTATCTATCCAATGATCAATATGGAATGGCAGACTTATAGAGCTCTCTCTTGTTAGACGTTTTTTTTCTGCTCTCAAATGTAGGTGGTACAAGCCATGATAATCATTGTGGCTAGTAAGTGGCGACTGCTTTTACTGTAAGTGCACCACATGTGGAAAGCAGTTCGACTTTGCACTTACAAATGTGTCATAGCTCCGTTTGGTTACAGACACCTACTGGTGGGATTGGACTTTTGTAAGAAACGAGGGCCATTTGAGCAATTTTTTTTATACGGAAAAAAAGTGCCTAATCTGGGATTTGATCCCGGGTAGTGGCTATAGGAAATCGAAGGTCGTATACCACTCTTTCACCGACCCTCAAATGGATTCTAAATAGATCGAATAAGGAAAAGACGACACCTCGGTGGATATTGTGGTGAGATTGAAGCTAGGTAGATATTGAGTACATATTTCATAATGAGAGAAAATCGATTAGAAAAGATGTTGATGTTGGGAAAAATTGAAGGAAGAGAGAAAGACCTGCCAGCACTAAGCCTTGCGCAATCGCTATAGATTGGCCAATCAGTTGTCTTCCGCTTTTTCTACATTATTCTTAAACGTTCTAGGACATTTTCTCTCCATTCCGGAATGTGCTTTTTTTCCTACATAACAATATATATAAATGAAATGAGAAAGAACGTGGTCTCAGGGCTGCCAGGAGAAAGTCGACCCCTTCATCCAGAACCCCCCCGCCTGGAGCGCCCTCCGTAGCTCGGACTACGGCTACACCCGTCTGGCCGTGGTCAACTCCACTCATCTCTACTTCGAACAGGTGTCGGATGACCAGGTACTGTACATACAGTCTGTCTGTTGTGTCAGTCCTTATAACCTACGCTAACTTGCCTTTTTTGGTTACTTATCCTATAGTGTACATGTACCCCCATTATTTTACTTAACACAAAACACACACTATATCATGTGTAAATATTATCGTTAAATGTTCAAACTATTTTATATACATGTTTTTTCTCTATATATAAATGAATTATATATCATTGTTACTCGTATTAGAGAGAGAGAGAGGAAGATTGAGATTGAAACTGATTTATTTCAATGTTCATATAAGATTATATAAGGTTAAATACATAAGTATGAGTAAATAAGATTATGTAATGATAAATATATATGAATAAATAAATGTAAAATATAAAATTGATAAATATACATGTGGCAATATAATAAGGTGGAGAAAGAGAAATAATGACACCACAAGTTTGGAAGAGGAACCCAGGCAACCAGAGAGAGAGGAGGAGAGACAGGCCCGGCAAAAGCCGGGCGTCCGTTCGTGTCGCACACAATCCCCAACTGTCTTAAAAGTCCCGAGGTTCCAGGTAACGGGCCCCAGTGGTCGCCCCTTGGAATGTCGCTGATGTCTAAAGTGACCGGTCCTTACCCGCCCGTCTCTTTCTGGGTTGACTGTAGGTTTGCTTTATTATTCCAGGAAGAGTATATATTATGACATACATATATATATAAATATATATACAAGGTCTTCATTGGTGGCGTCCACCGCGAGAAAGACTCCGCCACCGGTGGACTGCGAGAGTTCTTTCCCACAGAGTGGGCAGGTCGAGGTGATGGCTGGCGTTCCCCACCTCAAGACCAAGATGGTACTTGTAGATGGTAGCCTTCACTACACTGGTCAACTTCATATGAAAAAAGAGAGAGAAAGAAAGTGAAAACTTTTATTTTAAATTTACATTTATTACAGCGCAATGCTGGTACGAGCGAAGCGGGAGTTCTATCCTAAACGGCTGCTATACAGCGACTGAGTGTTCCAAGTAACGCGGATTGTTCGAGACTGTGGGAAACAAGGAATACAGCGCTGTTGCTAAATTTCACCTATCAACTCACGATCGGAAATGGCGGAGTTGGAGACAGCTGTCGTGTTGTTGATCTACAAAGTAGAGCGTGAAGTCTTCAGGTCTCGTCAGCTGGGCATAGGTAACATGTGTCACTATCACATCACCAGATAGAGGAAGAGTTTTTATATATTTTTAGAGAGAGTTTTTTTAATCCCAGAAATCCAGTCGTTTTATTTTCTCAAAGAAAATTTGTATTGAGAGACTTTCACAAGTCAAATGTTTCCAATACGTAGATTGGTAAACTACATACAGTTCTGGCATGTCCAGGGGTGAAAGTCTTGCTGGCTTTAGACCAGGTCTGGTCCAGAGAGTGGAGTGAGTTGACTTAGCAGAGATAAAGAGATTAAAACTACTTTTACTATATCGTTCATATTAGACTTTTTTATATCGTTCATATTAGATTATATAAGACTAAATACAAAATTTAATAAATATAAATAAGATTAAATAAGTATATATGGATAAATAAATATACATAAATAGATAAATATACAACAAAACTTTAATTAAAAAGGCATATATTAGATCAAAATATCATTTATTTTACCAATATTTCAGTTGGCTGAACACCAACCTTTATCAAGGTATTATAACATATTTAATGTTGTTGACACACATTAAATATGTTATAACACCTTGATAAAGGTTGACGTTCAGCCAACTGAAATATTGGTAAAATAAATAATATTTTGATCCAATATATGCCTTTTTAATTAAAGATTTATTTATGGATTGCTCTATTTTCAAAACAAAAAAACTTGCAAACCAATTTTTAAAGCTCTAACCTCACTATACTAAACTCCAAGATGTCACGTCGTGTAAACAGAACGTGTGTGTTTACAGAACGGACAGATCATAGATAAGATCTGGCTGATCAGAGACCACCATGGGCCCTATGAACGTCCCAGGCCTGTGGGTAACACCATCTTCTAAGCAGCCAAACTTCCTTGAATCACTTACTCACTTACATGGACTGCTTTATCACATCTAGTCACAGCCAACAATAAAATACTATTTTTAAAGTAAAACTCTTCTCTTTGATGTGTACATCTTCTTTACATATATACATAACCTATCTTGAAGGCAGTACACCTTCAAACACATCTAGTCGGAAAACCTAAAAAATACAGACAATAAACCTATCAAATATACACTTATGGACAAAACTTAAGGAAGTTGTACCTTTTAGCATGTATATCGGGATTTAGACAATAACTCTGAAAGATATTACAGTGACCTTTATTGAAGATACATGAGATAACCAATTGTATATACACTCATGGACAAAACTTAAGGAAGTTGTACCTTTTAGCATGTATATCGGGATTCAGACAATAACTCTGAAAAATATTACAGTGACCTTTATTGAAGACATACTAGATAACCAAGTGTATATACACTCATGGACAAAACTTAAGGAAGTTGTACCTTTTAGAATGTATACCGGAATTCAGACAATAACTCTGAAAGATATTACAGTGACCTTTATTGAAGACATACGAGATAACCAAGTGTATATACACTCATGGACAAAACTTAAGGAAGTTGTACCTTTTAGCATGTATATAGGGACAATAACTCTAAAATATATTACAGTGACTTTTATTAAAGACACACGAGATAACCAAGTGTATATACACTCATGGACAAAACTTAAGGAAGTTGTACCTTTTAGCATGTATATAGGGACAATAACTCTAAAATATATTACAGTGACCTTTATTGAAGACACACGAGATAACCAAGTGTATATACACTCATGGACAAAACTTAAGAAAGTTGTACCTTTTACCATGTATATCGGGATTCAGACAATAACTCTGAAAGATATTACAGTGATCTTTATTGAAGACATACGAGATAACCAAGTGTATATACACTCATGGACAAAACTTAAGAAAGTTGTACCTTTTACCATGTATATCGGGATTCAGACAATAACTCTGAAAGATATTACAGTGACCTTTATTGAAGACATACGAGATAACCAAGTGTATATACACTCATGGACAAAACTTAAGGAAGTTGTACCTTTTAGCATGTATATAGGGACAATAACTCTAAAATATATTACAGTGACCTTTATTAAAGACACACGAGATAACCAAGTGTATATACACTCATGGACAAAACTTAAGAAAGTTGTACCTTTTACCATGTATATCGGGATTCAGACAATAACTCTGAAAGATATTACAGTGACCTTTATTGAAGACAACACGAGATAACCAAATGTTAATAAATTTTATTTTCTGTCTCCCTCTAAAGAAAAGAAAACAGACGACTGGCGATATCACCTACTTTCCACTTCCTTAAGTTTTGTCCATGAATTTAGCAACACAAATTACATTTACACTCAATTTTTCATATTTAATTGAGACCCTGATATATACAGAGAGTATAAGTAAGTAATAGATTTAAAGCGACCGAAGATGCGTGTCTTTTAGGTTTTAATAAGGACGAGCTTTCGGGCCAATAACCCTTCTACAGGACATCATACCTAAATAAATGTGCATCTTATATACGTATCAAAAACTAGGAAAATTAGCATATATACAAGAAAAATAAACGTATTAGCATATATGTAAGAAAAGTAATAGTAAGAAATATCTGCAAGTTTTGAGTATGCTAAGTAGGGAAATCAAAAGGAGCTTCACGATTATGATACAATTCAATTAAGGCTGCATGAGTGAAACAATCCAAAATAAAACAAACTGGCAATGGTCAACTATGGTACACTATGGTAATATTGCTTTGTTTGCGTCTGGGATGTCTATGTGTCTATTAATACTATTGTGTTTTAAAGAGAGCAACGCCTCGACGACCAATCTTTTGAATTTGCTCTTGATTCCTGAGTAATATGCCTGTGGGTGAGAGGTATCAAAAGAATGTCCTGTCTGTCTAATGTGTTGCACAATGAGGGACCTGGGTTCACTATTTCTGATGTTTCTGTGGTGTTCGTCCATCCTATCCTTGATTCTTCTATACAGAGAGTATGTTTTAAGATTTCAAAGAACAGGCACATGACAAATTTAGCAGATTGAAATATCTAAAACATTGCCGTGAAGATCAAAATACACTTTAAAGTTAATGAATTGAGTTAGTAGTAAATATATATATCAAACAATGATAAAATAGGCATATCTTGACCGTTCTAATCAGCATTTAAGTAGGCGATCTACGTATTCTTCGTAGATCACGAAATACGTGGTGTCGCTGGAGACCCACTGGTGATTCTCCACCAAACTCTGCAGCGGTGGCAGAGACACCATATTCATTGTACATAGTGTAAATAATGCATATTATATTTTTTAAAACAGTGCAGACTGTGTACTTTGCATGTAGTGACAAGATTTCAATAAAATTATTTTAATTGTCATTGTCTAATGAGCATTTAAGGTGGCAGAACGGCATCTAGTGTAATAAATATCAACTAAAGAGCGCGTTTCTTTAGATTTATCCCATAATATTGGCAAATCATACGTGAACCTAGTCGGATTTTCTTGAATTATCAAGAAATATTCTTAAATTGTAAAGAAAATGGGTTTAGCCAATATATTATAAAATAAACTTAAATAAACTTTAAGTTGATATTTATTCCAGTAGATGGCGCTATGACATCTAAAAATGTTTATTTGAGCAGTCAGGATATACCTATTATATCATATCGCTGTATACCTTTACCTTTTTAAAATATATTGAAATGTAGAAAATTAGGAAAGACAAACTTCATGTTGGCACGGCAATATTTTTGCATCAATTTTAATGCGCTCTACATTTATTCAAAATATTCTATGATATTATATATATATTTAAAACAGAGATTATTTAGATTATATCATTGCTTTTTATAGTTTTATTCCTTTTGTAATATTTTATTGTACATATATTTTGATTGGTTATTGGAGCGAGAGATGACCTAGACGAAGACTGCGGATCACGACCTACGAGGAAGACAACGAATAAATAAACACAATAACTTTAAAAGGTAATTTTTTTTATTTACTTTTATTTATTTGCTTTGAGTATGGAAACCCGCTCGGTGTATAACACCAAGAAGGAAGAAATCAAGGTCGACGACCCTGAAAAGCTGCAACTTGGTGCAACAATATATTTAAGGCATATTTCTTTTTCAAAAATAGACACTTCGGCCAGTTAGAGTTTTTATTTTCTCAACGTTTCAAGAAAAATCTTTGGTCTTCGTCAGGAGAAATAAAAATAAATCATTTCGCAAAGCGTTAAAAATTGTTCTCATATAATAATTTTTAACGCCTTGCTAAAGGCTTTATTTCTCCTGACGAAGACAAAAGATTTTTGTTGAAACGTTGAGAAAATAAAAAACTCTAACTGGCCGAAGTGTCTATTTTTGAAAAATAAATTTGAATGCCGGCCAAGCACAACCTCTATCTTCAAGATAATTAAGACCAAACAAAATTGATAAAAAGAAATGAGAAATGTTTACGCAGAGAAATAAAATACATAATCTACTTATATATTTGCCTTATTCTGTCTGTTTGTCTGAAGCTTTGTCTGAAGCTCACGGATAGAATGCGCGCTCATTGGCTGTAGATACGATGTACTAGAGCGCCATCTGTTATCAAATTATAAAACTATTTTAGAGGCGTAATATTCTTTTTATTTTTTATTTATTTATTTATTGTTTTTTATTATTTTTTATTTATTTATTTATTTATTTATTTATTTTTATTTTTATTTTTTTTTTTTATTTTATTTTTTATTTTTTTTTTTTATTTTAGCTCACGGATAGAATGCGCGCTCATTGGCTATAGATACGATGTACTAGAGCGCCATCTGTTATCAAATTATAAAACTATTTTAGAGGCGTAATATTCTTTTTATTTTTTTTATTTATTTATTGTTTTTTATTATTTTTATTTATTTATTTATTTATTTTTATTTTTTTTTATTATTTTTTTATTTTTTTATTTTTTATTTATTTTTATTTTTTTTTATTTTTTTTAAATTTATTTTTTATTTATTTTTATTTTTTTATTTATTTTTTTTATTTTTTTAAATTTATTTTTTATTTTTTTATTTTTTAATTTTTTTTTATATTTTATTTATTTATTTTTTATTTTTTTATTTTTTATTTATTTATTTTTTTTTATTTTTTATTTTTTTATTTATTTTTTTATTTATTTATTTTTTATTTTATTTATTTTTTTTATTTTTTTATTTTTTTTGTGTAAGTTTGCCTCTCTCATAAACCTGTCTATACAGACCACCCTGACTATAGCGACCACTCTAGACAACCCTGTTATCAGCTGCCTGTCTATACAGACCACCCTGTCTATAGCGGTCACCTTAGGCAACCCTGTTATCAGCAGTGTGATACATCCACCTGTCTATACAGACCACCCTGTCTATAGCGACCACTCTAGACAACCCTGTTATCAGCTGTGTGATACATCCACCTGTCTATACAGACCACCCTGTTAATAGCGACCACCCAAGTCAACGTTTTTAAAATATATTCACACTCGGGTAAACCCCGGGCGTTGCCCGGGCCATTCGTCTAGTACAATATAATGTGGCTTATGATTGTAAACGACATTTGAAATTATTCCGCATGTGTTTCTTTTGAACGAAAAATAGAAATTTATTTTAAGGAGAAATAACGATTATTTCTAACCTTAGGTATGAAGTAGGTTAGGTAATTTTCCGTTTATCATTACTCTTCACAATTCATCCTTTCATACTTCATCTCTAAGGTTAGAAATAATCGTTATTTCTCCTTAAAATAAATTTCTATTTTTCGTTCAAAAGAAACACATGCGGGATAATTTCAAATGTCGTTTACAATAAAATATATTAAGAAAAAGGCATCTCCTTATCATGCAACTGAAAGTTGCTGATGGCTTTGCTGCAATATAAAACATCAATGATCACAAAGCATCAAACTTTATTCAGAGTCAACCAAGAGTTTTGTACCATCAATGGTACAAGTAATGATGGTCATCGGACCCGACGCCGAAGTTCTGGCGATGTTTGATGACCCAGACGTCGTCGATAACTTTATTCTAAACAGACGATTTACGGTTAGCGATAGAATCAAAAGAAATTAACAACATTTTGTAAAAATTACTTCAGAAAGGTTGAATATAGGAGAAGGAGAAAAATAATGAATTCTTCAAGATACAGGTTAGCGATAGAATCAAAAGAAATTAACAACATTTTGTAAAATAATACAGGTTAGCGATAGAATCAAAAGAAATTAACAACATTTTGTAAAAATTACTTCAGAAAGGTTGAATATAGGAGAAGGAGAAAAATGATGAATTCTTCAAGATACAGGTTAGCGATAGAATCAAAAGAAATTAACAACGTTATATAAAAATATGCTTCTGAAAGGTTGAATATGCAATATAGGAATGTAATCTATTTATTAAATAGCATCAAATTTGATGAATTTATTATATATTTTACAATATTATATTTACAGGATTGTTAATATTAAATGAAAAGAATGATTCCAAAAGTTCCTTGTATTTTTTTTTAATTAGATTTTTTTTTAGCGATGTGGAATCAAAAGAAATTAACAACGTTATGTAAAAATTGGTTTCAAGAAAGGTTGTATATGCAAAATAGGAATGCAACCTATTTATCTTAAATAGTATCAATTATGAAGAAATTATTAAATATATTTTACTATTCAAATTTTACAGAATTGATAATATTAAAAGAGTTGGTGGATGAGTGGGTAAAACCCTCGATTCCCGACAGTCATGAACTGGGATCAAATCCCGCGTTGGACCCTTTATTTTAATATGTGAATAACCTTCACATATTATTCATTAATTAAAAAGGCATATATTGGATCAAAATATCATTTATTTTACCAATATTTCAGTTAGCTGAACGCCAACCTTTTTCAAGGTATTATAACATATCATATATAACATACTAATATGTAAATTAAATTTTATTGCCATCTATCGTTAAAATTTTAGACAAATAAATTTACTGGCAATGTGTTTAGTTTAAATAACATCAAATATTATCTCTACAGACCAGATTAGGTCTGTAGAGATAATATTTGATGATATTTAAAAGAAACACATTGCCAGTAAATTTATTTGTGTAAAATACTAATATGTTATAATACCTTGAAAAAGGTTGGCGTTCATCCAACTGAAATATTGGTAGAATAAATGATATTTTAATCCAATATATTCCTTTTTAATTAAAGATTCATTTATGGATTGCTCTATTTTTCAAAATAATATTATTCATTGTTGCATATATCATAAACTAGGTTGCTCTTTATGAGCGGTACTTAATACATTTTTGTAACAATTGTTAATATTAGGGGAAAAAAGATGCCAAAAGTTCCTTGTATTTTTAAAAATTAGAATTAGATGTAATCCATTCTGGTGATGAATCCATTAGCAATGATATCAAAAGAAATGAACGTTTTGCAAATATGTCTTCAGAAAGGTTGAATATAGGAGATGGGGGGAAATAGTGAATTCAAGATACTCTTTTCATATGGTGATCCTATATTGGCCATGCATTAATAAAAAAATCCTGTATATATGCAAATATTGTGTCAATGTGTATTTTTGATGAACAATCTAATTATGAAAAACATGAAAATGGGGAGAGAGAAGATTCTCAGATTCTTTTATCCTAATTTAGTCCTAGTAGTCGACGTTGACTGATGCAATACTCTCCCCATCTTGCAGAAGGTCAGTAACATAGCACTGGGTACCTGGCAATGGGTCAACGAACAGTTTCTTCCAGTTGGGTACTTATAATCTATCTGTGAAGTCAATCAAAAGTGATAATTTGACCTAAAGGCGGAGTATCGCTACATCATTCAGGGATTTGGACATCTCTCCCTATTTACATATTAGCTAGTTCATTCTCAGGACTCTTTCTGATTTTCCTTGCGAGTGAGCACTGCTAGGTTGATGAATACATCTCAGAACAACACATATGTAAAAATGGAATACCTGGTTGATCGAGTGCTGCTGTAAATGCACATGTGTGGTATTGTGCACAGTCATAACGGTGAAGCCGTAGTCTGAACTGCGGTAGGCGCTCCATTCCGGTTTGTCAGGCACGAACTTGTCCGGGTATTCTATGTTGCCCTGTACACACCCACGTCAAACACCACAGAATACCGTTTTTTGTTTAGATTCAATGGGGAGATTGGCGGGAATTCAATAAGGATATAGGTAGAATAAGATGCTGTAAAAGAGCTCAGGTATGGGTGAAACCCTGAAACCGCTGTATGGGTTAATCACTGATGAACAAAGTCCTTTCAAAATTTAGGGATTGTAGTAATGATATGAAAAATAAGGGTTAAAAAGTGCCAGAATTGTTAAACAAGGACTTGGTCGAAGTACTTACAGGGTTGCCGGATATAACGTGGATGGGGGCGCGGGCATTGGTGTAGGGGGCGTCATTGGAGCCGTTGTAGACCTGGACAATATGTAAAAGTTGCATAGCGCCATGATCATTAACTTTTATAGAGAAACTATCCCTCTTACAACTACATTTCAAGCTCTATGTGCTACCTCATATTCAATTGGAACGAGTGTGGTTACATCTAGCTCTTTCCTGAGAAATAGAAATGATAAGATTGGACAAGGTTATAAAGGCATTTCATTCAAGACAAAGAACAGAATTGTAGTATCATTTCTAATCCCTGTGGCTACTTATAAATGTGAGATTTAGACTCTCAGAAAAGAAAAAGAAAAAATAATTGAAGATTTTGAAATGTGGACATGAAGAAAGCTATTTAGAGAGTGTCATAGACAGATATATAAAAAAAAATTTCAATCTTGAAATTAATTCAATTAGAATCCCAAATATGTGAACTAAGACTGACCTACTTCAGACATATAATAGGAGCAAATGGTTTAGAAATTATGTTGATTTTGGGAGAAATTGAAGGAAGAGAGGAAGACCTGCAATGAGCTGACTAGAAGAGGTCAAGAAAGCTACCAGAAGGTTACTTGATAATCTGTGAGTAATGGTCACTAACATACTTGAGGGACAGTAGCAACAACAATGATACAAGATTGTCACCAAGGTGATCTCACCTTGTAGTTGTAGACGGGGTACAAGCGTTCGTAGGTGTGCTCGTGTCCAGCGTAGTGCAGATCTACCCCGTAGTGTTGTAGTACAGGTTCCAGACCATAGCCCCACTTGGGATGTCCCACTCTGGCCCTGTTGGTGACATAACGACAGTCATCCGTGTCGTTCGTGCTACAGTACATGGCACGGTGAGTGAGAGCGAGGATCCACGGTCTCTCACGTCGGTTCTCAGGCTTGTTAGCTTCCTGGAATCAACCACATCTCAAGTGTTTTACGAATCTCAATTACACAGAAGCACAGGAGTGTATATATTAACGATACGTCAATAAAGTTGGTTTAATTGTCAATTGTCACAGAATAACAGTATATAAAAACCATAATGGAAAGTTTAACAAAATTAATAAGCAACCCAGGACCAAGTTTCTTTTAACTATTTTTTATTTCTCAATCTTTAGGACCAATATGCCCTTCAACAGGAGACCTAGAAGCACCGCTTCCAGCCAATTATACACACTTATACATGTGTATAGCACCAATAAGGTATTAAAAGGTATTAAGGTATTTAAAGAAAGAAAATCAATAAGGTGTATATCAAAGAATCACAAAAAAAGAAGCCCCAGTAAAGAATACCAAAGAATCACCAAAAAGAAGCTCCAATAAGGTGTATACCAAAGAATCACCAAAAAGAAGCTCCAATAAGGTGTATACCAAAGAATCACCAAAAAGAAGCCCCAATAAGGTGTATACCAAAGAATCACCAAAAAGAAGCTCCAATAAGGTGTATACCAAAGAATCACCAAAAAGAAGCTCCAATAAGGAATACCAAAGAATAAACAAAAAGAAGCTCCAATAAGGTATATCAAAGAATCACCAAAAAGAAGCTCCAATAAGGTGTATACCAAAGAATCACCAAAAAGAAGCTCCAATAAGGAATACTAAAGAATCACCAAAAAGAAGTTCCAATAGAGAAAACATATCTGACCTCCAGATCTTTGACGATGAATTCGTACTGTCGGCGAATATCCTCCTCCTTGTAGTAATTCCCGAAGTAATAGTACTCCACGGAGTACATCACCACGTGGAGTGGCCCGATGTTGAAACTGAAACATCATTTTTCAGCATCAAATCTTGTAGAATACAAGTAAACCTCCTATAACATGGTAGCTATGTTCCTAAAAAACGCCGTGTTGTGCAAAGTCGTGTTTTACACTCATGGAGACAAAACTTAAGGAAGTTGTACCTATTAGCATGTATATCGGGACAATAACTCTGAAAGATATTACAGTGACCTTTATTGAAGATACACAATATAACCAAGTATGAACAAAATTGCCTCTGTCTCCTTAAAAAAATAGACCTCCGGCGACAACAAGGACTTTCTACTTCCTTAAGTTTTGTCCATGAATGTATATTTTAAAATTACGATTTTATTTTTATACTTTATACCATTAAAAAAATAAATAAATGAGAGTGAAATCAAAAAATGATTATAAATATACTGTAGAACCTCAATGAGCGGATACCTCTCAGTACAAAGGACAATTGTCATCACCAAAGTTACCATTTTTACCAATTAGCTGTTTTCCAGTAAGAGGACACCTTTCTCTAAAGAACACTTTGTCTCTGGAACTAGATGTTGTCCTTTAGAAGGATTCTAATGGGTTATTTTTGGTGCCATACACTTTTGTTTTAGTATAATTGTATACAAAAATCTTAATTTGAAATTTACTTTGACGTTTTTATTTCGATTTATGTTTAATAAAAATTTATAATAAAATTATATGTCTTTTATTTTATTATTTTTTGAGTCTCACACTATCAAAACATTCTAGAAAAATAAAAAAAATCTACAATATATATAAACAAGCCACTTTGCCAGCTAAAATCCTCTTTATCAAATTGTGAAGATTTCATTTGATACCTTGTAGATATATAGAATAAAGTCCGTTCTAGGCTGACGAATGCCATTAGCCTGAAACCGCGGTCTCCAAGTGGACACTTCTCAGTTTGACAAAGCTGGTATTGTGGCTTTGTCACCGACCCGAGGCTATTATCTTTGTTTCTATTGAGCAAATTCCTCCTTGAAAATTTTCCATATATGTGAAAAATCAATAAAAAATATAAAATAGGTCAGGTGTTAATATTAAAAACAAAAGAGGCATTATCCTGACCAGGTTCATATGAGATTTTTTAGATAGCAGAGCGCCATCTAGTGGAGAAAAATAAACTAAACGGAGCAAGTTAAATGAACGTTTAGTTTATTTTTGCTCCACTAGATGGCGCTCTGATATCTAGAAAATCTCATGTGAGCCTAGTCAGGATATGCCTCTTTTGTTTTCTTCTGCCGTCTCTAAGCTTATATCCATAGTATGCTTAGATACCATAACTGAGATTCCACCCTACTGTATCAGATACATATATCGGTTCAAATTTACATTAATAGGTACCGCTCAGCAAGAGCAACCTAAGTTCATGATAATTGAAACAGTGAATAATATGTGAAGGTTATTCACATATTAAACAAAATGTTAACGCGGGATTCAATCCCGGTTCTTGACTGTCGGGAATCGAGGGTGTTACCTACTCGTCCACTGTTGTAGATACATGTATAAGCATAATATTCCAATGCAGTAATAAAGATCTACAAAGAAATTTGGTAAATTAGTGTAACTAATGGAAAAACTTTCCACTAATTAGCCAAGCTTTCCAAATTTTTTTTATTGCAGTAAGAATGGTAATGATGGAAAAAACAAACTTTATTGACCTCTAGTCAACAATGATACAAAAAAGTTCCAATAAAATTATAGCTATAAACAATAGAAATTATACAAATATTTACATCAAACTCGAAGCCTTCTCCGAAGGAACGTCAAGTTTAAATCAAGGGTTACAAGTCACCCTGAATTTAGATAGACCTTTGGTTATAATGGAGTTTTGTCCCCAATATGTTTAATTGCCATGTTGAGGAATTCGCAGAGAATGGTCTTGTTTCCTGTGGAGAGTGTCTTGGAGAGTACCACCCTACATGGCGGTAAAGGATCACTACTTCAAACCTACTAATCACCTTATAGAGGGGGGGATAGGAAAGATTCAGCATTGTTTTTCAAAAATTTCCTTTACCTAATCTTTGAGAATGGTAAAAAAAAGGTTTATTTGAAAAGAAAATACTACACTTAATAGTTTAAATTTTGATATAATATTCAATATGTTGATGTTATTTTTTACCTAATTTCTAGTAAAATTTATGGATTTATTTTACTTTTTATAACATTAGATAATAAAAAGACATATATTGGATTTAATAAAAGATTTATTTTGCCAATATTTCGGCTTGCTGAACGCCAACCTTTATCGAGGCATTACTTCTTTTTATACACAAACTCAGCGCCACATAGTGTTATAACATATATAACATATGTATTATAACAACTGTATTATCAACATGATGACAAGCATTTGATAAAATCCAGCCATGTCGATAAAATACAAGAAGTCAACGTCACAAGATTTGCAGATAACACAATGAGTTTAACAAAAACATAGTACAATATATCATATCAACTATATGACATGTTTTTTATAGTTAGTTCTGATGTTGCAAAATATGTTTTAGAGGTATATCATCAAATATAGAATTTTGAAATTGGGTTGAAGATCTTTTTATCCTTGAAAATTCATCTGTGGAATAATGGAGATCCACTTCGGGACGTCGCCCAGACGGCTCGGGTGAATGTAAACAAACAAGCCTCAGCGGCGCCAGCCGGCAACAAAGGAAGAGAGCACGGCCTGGTCTGCTGCTGACTAGTTGGGTGTTTTCCACTGTCCTCTTAACATGTTTTAAATAAAGTTAGTTTGAAGGAGACTTTTACCCTCTCCTTTCTGCTATTTAGTGATCTGATTTAAATCCTTGCAACAGCCTACAAAAGAATCATCACTGCGAATTCTTCTACCGAATTTCGTGTTTTGTGAAACGATTACCAGACTTTTCTTCACATCATCTATTGAAATGTTAAAAAGTTACTGATAGCACGAATTCATTATCTATTGGAATAAATATCCTGGAATAATATTAAAAAAAAACTGATTTATTAATCCAAATATAAAAATAATTTTATTAAAGTATGGATTTATGTTTCTATCAAATTATATTTACATATATAATATATAATACAAATTAATTACATATATAAAAATATATAATATTGTAATTTTATAATAATGTTTCATGCACATATTTTCCCCACTTACTTTGTATTTTAAATTATTTCAACTATGATATTATAACACTATGCGGCGCTGAGTTTGTATATACAAAAATGTAATGCCTCGATAAAGGTTGGCGTTCAGCCAACCGAAAATTGGTAATAAAATATTTTATTCAATCCTATATACACCAATACTTCGCTTTGCGTCGTTTCGTTTTGCGTAGTCGTTTTTTTTTCGAAGTTGCGTCGCTGCTTAATTTTTACTGATATTCACTGTGCGTCGTTAGATTTTCGAAGTTGCGTTGTTTTGGATTCGAGTCTTTAATTTTTAAAATTTTTTTTTCTTAAAAAATGGCAACACCATTGTTTTTGATTGCGCCATGCCATCAAAATTTTATTTTTACTTTGCGTCGTTTCAATTTGCGTCGTGTTTTTTTGGAACGTAACCCCGACGCAAAGTGAGGTATGGGTGGCCTTTTTACTATCTAATTTACATATTTTTAAATAAAAAAGGCATATCCTGAGCGTTTACATGAGCATTTTAAATGATGCTCTGCCATTCTTGATAAAATCAAGTAAATTGGTTGGTCAAATAATAAGGAATAAACCTAAATCAACGTTTATTTTATTTTTGTTCCACTAGATGGCGCTCTGCCATCTGAAAATACTCATGAGAGCGGTCAGAATATGACCTTTTAAGTTTTAATATTAACACATCACCTCTATTTTTAAAACTATTTTTTTTTAATATAAAAATATGTTTAATTAAAAAGACATATATTGGCTCAAAATATCATTTATTTTGCCAATATTTCAGTTGGCTGAACGCCAACCTTTATCAAGGTGTTATAACATATTTAATATGTGATGTTATACCACCTTGATAAAGGTTGGCGTTCAGCCAACTGAAATATTGGTAAAATAAATGATATTTTGATCCAATAAATGCCTTTTAAATTAAATATTTATTTATGGATTGCTCTATTTTCAAAATGAAAATGTGTATTTGAAATAAAGCAGCCATACCTGTGGTAGAAATTGTTGATCTTGCCATCAAGACCGATATTGGTGAACCTGCTGTTGTAGTTGAGGAAATTGCTGAAAGTTTTGACGTTAGAACTTGGAGTTGGGACATAGCACCTGACTTACTATGGAGCCTCGTGGTTTCCTGGAGAAGTGATGTAAGGCACATAGGCCGCTATGGGCTCAAGTTGTCTCATCCATTCGTCCCCAGTCTTGAAGTTGTTCTGGTAAACGTCACATCTTTGAGACCTGATCTCTGAGAATGGAGAATTCCAAACTTACTTCATACATATCATAGGCCATGTCTCCTGTGAAAACATGGTTAGGATTAGGTCGAATTTTGTGAAATATCATTTAGAATTCTCAAATATGGATGGCAATTTAAAGAGTTATACAACAAAAACAAAAGGCTTTTATTAGGGCCCATTGCCCTGTATGGATTCGTCATACAATAGCAAAATAATACAGTAATTTTTCCTCCCTTTCCCCATGTGAACGTAGGCAATGGACCCTAATAAAAGCCTTTTGCTGTTGTTTAAAAAGCTATTCCAATTGGAAATGTTACGTTCTTAATTGAATAAAATAATCTATCATAACACTATTTAAGGTGAAATAATCAGGATTTCAGGGATAAATTTCTTTTTAAACAATTTAATTAAAATCTCTAGGTTTTTCAAAGCCCAAAAGCTAGAACATATTGAAGCGGTGCAGCAAAGAAGATGAAGATAAGATGTAGGCAAGCCAAGAAAATAAGGTATGCAGGCCTCCCCACCCCCCCCTCCACAAGGAAGTGTTTATTGACAGATTCCAGAGGAGGGGGGGGGGGCAGACTGACAATCCAGCTGGTTCCTTAGTGAAGGAAGGAGCCGAGATAGCAGTCGGCTGAAGAGGGTTTGTGCGCCGAGAGGACATCACAGTCTGGGAAGGAACGTCAGTCTGGTGACATCGAGATCTGCGGCAAGGAGAAAACGGTGACGAGGAGGATCCCTCTAGTGACGGACAATGAAGGCAAGTCAATCTACTGTATATATTTATTAATCTAGTCTTTAAAGCTCTTATAATAAATATACCGTACTAAGTTGTATCCACAACGAATCCAATTGTTCTCTTAGAAACCTTGAACGCAAACATCGACGGCTGAGAAGCGACGTAACAATATCATCCAGCGTGAGTTGTAGTACAGGATTACTGTTCCTGCATTTCCCTCAGCCTCCTGATGGCACTCCTGACGGAGTGCGTTGGTGATTGGGATATCACCATAGACAGTCTTGGTGCAGGCACGGCAATGCCAGATTCCAATACACTTCCTCTTCAGGGCATTCTTGTCGCAAAAGCTGCAGGTGTATTTTTTGTGCTGGGAAATTTCGATCTTCTTGATCATTTTTCTCAGAGAAGCATCATACCTAGTGCCGTACTTTCTGACGACTCCAACCTTCTTGGCGCGCTTGGTCATTTTATTTATGAAAAATTAAGTACAGAAATTTTAACTGTGTTTACGAGCAAAGCTAGAGAGATCCGTTTTAAATTTTTAAAAATAAACATATCACTGAGAGCCTGATGATTTCCCTTATATAAATATACCATTATAAACAAGATCACCATTATAAGTGACCTGCATAATGGTATGCAGTTAGAAAACCCCATTTCACTCTCTTCTTCATAAATTTATTTACATATACAATATAATATAATGCGGCTTGTGATTGTAAAACGACATTTGAAATACTATCTCGCATGTGTTTCTTTTCAACGAAAAATCAAAATTTATTTCAAGGAGAAATAACGATTATTTCTAACCTTTTGGATGAGGTATGAAAGGGTGAATTGTGAAGAGTAATGATAAACGGAAAAATAAAAGTTCCCACCCCTGGACACTTTTATTTTTCCGCTTATTATTACTCTTCACAATTCACCCTTTCATACCTCATCCAAAAGGTTAGAAATAATCGTTATTTCTCCTTGAAATAAATTTTGATTTTTCGTTGAAAAAAAAAAAAAACACATGCGGGATAGTATTTCAAATGTCGTTTTATTTACATATCCTTATATTCAAATACTCTATTCAATTCTATCTCAATGATGTCATAATCATTATCACGTGCCATTTTCATTATGAAGTTCAGCCATTATAAAACACTATTTCTACCTGTTCTGTATAAAATTATTTTATATTCGCCATATATTCTCTAATTCCAGACCATTCTTTCTCTTTCTCACAACGATATAAGAATCTACAATCCTACAGCAATCCCTTCATACTTCCAACTTCAATAGGTATTGGCTGAAATCTACTCAATCTTGATTCAAAAATGGAATCTCAAAGGCAACACAAAGACATTACCAATCTGCCATCAGCGCAAAAACAATAATATTAATAATCCCAAATATCCAAGACATAAAACAGGATAGTTGGGAATCCAAATAATTTATAATAAATCCCAAAATAATTGTGGAAAAAAAATTGATCAACAATTTTTAAAATAACGATAATTAAAATAATAGAATGATAGTTGCAAATAAAAATAGAGAAGAAAATGGTTGGAAAATAGCAAAGAGGGATGTAAAGGGAAAGGTAATCAGGCTGTGAAGAAGCAGATTCCATCAATTTTTCTCATTTACATATTCGGGTTGTAATAAACTAAAAGCCTTGTATATTGCCTCATTTACATAATTTCAGTCATATAATGTGTTAGAATAGCATATGCAAATATAATCAGCTGGGATTTACCGAAGTGTAGGACACAGTCGATGTCGCCCTGCTGTGCCATGGTCTGCAGAGTGGCTATGGACCTCCCGTTTTCATTTCCCAGATCCCCGTAGAGAGCCAACCTCGGACTCCAGTCCGAGCCGGACTTCTTGGCCTGTAAGGTGTACAGGGGGACTCCAGCCGTCCTTTCCACCCACGTTGTACACTGTCTCCACACCTCGTCACTTCCCGGGACTCCCAACATGGACTCTACTCACGGTAGGTCTGTCCGGGGGTCAGTCCGCGCAGTAGCACGCGGTGGACCCAGATGGTCCGGATTGGTTTTTCCTTGGACTGGAAGGATGTACTGCTCCCATGGACTATTCTGGTGGGACGCTGGGTTCCGTATCTGACGACAGTCTCGGTGTAGTCGAAGGTGACCCAGGTCACCATCATATGTTCAGGACGGACTGCAAGGCCATCAACAGTCAAACATTGTAAAGATATAAATAAACATTAAATAGAAGGAAGTTTGACAACTATACCGCAAATGTTACTTTTGAACGAAAAAATATAAATTTATTTTAAAGAGAAATAACGATTATTTCTAACCTTAGGGATGAAGTATGATAGGATGAATTGTGAAGAGTAATTATAAACGGAAAAATAAAGTGTCCAGGGATGGAAATCGAACCCACAGTGTTTCACTTACCAGGCAGATGCCATGTCCTCTAGGCTATCCTGGGCATATTTTTCCGTTGATAAATCACCATATATGAACAAAAAAATATGTCCAGGGTAGCCTAGTGGACATGGCATCTGCCCGGTAAGCGGAACACTGTGGGCTCGATTCCCATCCCTGGACACTTTATTTTTCCGTTTATCATTAATCTTCACAATTCATCCTTTCATACTTCATCCCTAAGAATAGAAATAATCGTTATTTCTCCTTAAAATAAATTTCGATTTTTCGTTTAAAAGAAACATTTGCGGTATATTTGTCAAATTTCGTTTTAAAATCATAACCCTATTATATTGTATTATTAAATAGAAGGTTAAAACAAACCAACATACCCCCATAGCTTAGATGGACTTGCTGCGGTTGTACATACTTTGGTTGTGGTTCTTCTTCACCAAAACAAATTCCTAAAAGGAACAGAAGAACTACAGTCGAGCAAAACTTCCTCATTCTGCAAGACCTAGCTTCTGCGTGTCAGGAATTTATACAAGCCATGTACAAATGAGATAACAAAATTTGACCAATAGCTGCAACCATGAATCGTGATCTTTAAAACTGCTAGAATCATTTTAACGCGCAAAATAACGCCGTTGTTACTTTTTAAAATCCCGTTATTTTAAATTCCATTTGTTTGTATAAATACTTATAATATAAAGAATATTATAATTGAGAAATATGTAACTGGATACAATGATGATTGAACAAAGTTTCCTCTTTGGTTTATATGAATTCCACAAGGCCGCAGTCACCGAGAATAATAGAATCGCCGAATGTCGTGGTCCATTTGAATGGGAATGTTTCAAACAAATGGACTTCGTCTAGCAAGAAGCTCGATCAATGTTATAAATAAGGAAGCATATATATGGATAACTAATCCGTATCCTCGACGTTAAAAATAATGAAAAATCAAACATTGATTTTGGAAGTAGTCCAGCGAAAATAAATGTGAATCGAGAAAGGGAGGTAGAAGAGAACGAGGAACCTAGATTCCAAATAAACGAAAATCTTTCATCAAAGAAACAGAAGGAATTAAAACAAGTTTTAGAAAGGTATGGAGATCTGTTTTCGTCGAGATTAGGGAGAACCAATTTGACAAAAATCGGATTGACACAGAAGATACGAAGCCCATTTAACACAAGCCTTACAGGGTAAGTGATAAAGAACGAGATATTATAAAAGAGAAAATTGATGAGATGTTTACAGAAGGCATAATTAGGCCATCTTAAAGTCCCTGGTCTTTCCCAGTAATATTGGTCAAGAAGCGATATGGTAAATACAGATTTTGTGTGGACTACAGAAAATTGAATAATGTGACAGTAAAAGATGTCTATCCGATCCCTAGAATAGACGAAGTTATGGATACTCTCCAAGTATCTACATACTTCTCAGCAATAGACCTCAGATCTGGATATTGGCAAGTTGAAGTCGAAGAAAGAGACAAAGAGAAAACAGCATTCACTACAGCGCATGGTTTATATGAATTCAACTTGATGCCTTTTGGACTTTGCAACGCGCTTGCTACCTTTGAGAGAAATATGGAAAATATGCTTGGAAATCTGACATGGCAAATTTGTCTGCGTTATCTGGATGATGTTATCATATATAGCCCGGATTTTACAACGCATCTCAAAAGACTCGAAGCTGTTTTTAGATGTTTTCGTGAAACTAATTTAAGGTTAAACGACAAAAAATGCCGATTTTCTTTTGAAGAATTGGATATTCTCGGCTATATATAACGAGCAAAGAGGGTATAAAACCCGCGGAACATAACATCAAAGCTGCCAGAATTTTTTCTCGGCCCACAAAGGTCAAAGAAGTACAATCCTTTTTAGGAATGTGCTCATATTATAGAATATTTGTCAAAGATTTCTCAAAAATTGTTGACCCTTTGACCAACCTTATTTAAAAAAGTGTATCATTTATCTGGGCTGAAAGGCAAGAGAAAGCATTTCAAACCCTAAAAACAGCACTATTAAGTCCACCAATTTTAGGTCACTTTAATCCAAATGCGCCTACTTATATTCATACTGATGCGTCCAACATCGGCATAGGTGCAACACTTGTCCAAGAGATCGGTGGTGAAGAGAAGGTGATCTCATATTTGAGTCGTACTCTAAGTAAAGCGGAGCAAAATTATTCAACCACCGAAAAAGAATATCTGGCTGTTGTCTGGTCAATGTCAAAATTACGGCCCTACCTTTATGGAAGACACTTTAAAATAGTAACAAATCAACACGCCTTATGTTGGCTCAAAAACTTGAAGGATCCAACAAGTCGATTGGCAAGATGGGCATTAAAAATACAAGAATATGACTTCGATATAATACATAAATCAGGAAAGAAACATCTGGACGCCGATGGCTTATCTAGGGGACCCTTACCAGAAACTGATTGGGATGAGGATTTTGAAAGGCTATTTTTAAATCAAATAACAGACGAAGAGGACAAGTTAATCGAATGTGTTAAGAAAAACCTCAATGGAAGCAGGCGATCAATTGTGCAAAACTTTAAAGAAGAAGATGGATGCCTCTTTAAGAAAAACCCGAACCCTGAAGGCAGGGCGTGGTTGCTTGTGGTTCCAGAGAAGAAAAATAGAGAAATTATGAAAGAATATCACAATCATATGTCGAATGGCCATCTGGGTGTCGCCAGAACCATGTACCGAATAAAGAGTAAATACTTTTAGCCATCCATGCTGAAGGATGTCTCAGAATTCGTTAAGACGTGTCACCTTTGACAAAGTAGGAAAGGCTCAAACCAATCACCTTCTGGACTACTACAGCCCATTCCCCCAGCCAACTTTCCTTTCAAAAGAATTGGAACTACTACACTAGATATGTAGAAACAAGAGCAGTCTCGGAAGCAACGGTAAAAGAAGTTTCTAAATTTCTAGTAGAGGATATTTTATCTGGCACGGAGCCTCACAATATCTTATTAGTGACAGGGGCTCTCAATTTACCAGTAATTTATTGAAAGAGGTGATGAAAATGTGCAAGATTAAACATTGCTTCACAACGAGCTATCATCCCCAGACTAATGGATTGACAGAACGGTTAAATAGAACATTGATCAATATGCTCAGTATGTATGTGAACACTGATCAGAAGATTTGGGATGAAATACTCCCATTCATCACCCATGCTTACAATACCAAAATTTAGGAAACCACAGGATATTCTCCATTTTTTCTGATGTTTTAAGAGAACCCACGTCTCTTTTGGACGACAGGAATATCTCGGTGGACATTGACAAGGATGATTATGATGAATACATAGAACATCACTTAGATAAATAGACAGAACAAGAAAATTAGTTATTAACAATACAATAAAGACTCAAGAAAAAATGAAAAAGAACTATGACAAGAAACATATGGAAAGAGGCTACGAACCAGGAGAATTAGTAGAAGTATGGACACCAATTAGGAAAATAGGAATGTGTGAGAAACATCTGAGAAAATATTTTGGTCCATATAGAATATTAAAGAAGATGTCTAGTGTCAATTATCTAATAGAACCGAACGATAATCCGGGCCAAGACCCTCTGATAGTTCATGTTTCAAGACTCAAGCCTTATAATGAGAGAATGGATGAGGTCATTCACGAGGACGTGACAACCTCTGGAGGGGGGGAAGTGTTGCATCAATTTTAATGCGCCCTACATTTATTCAAAATATTCTATGATATTTAATATCCATTTAAAACAGATTATTTAGATTATCATCATTCCTTTTTATAGTTTCATTCCTTTTGTAATATTTTATTGTACATATATCTTGATTGGTTATTGGAGCGAGAGAGGACCTAGACGAAGACTGCGGTCACGACCTACGAGGAAGACAACGAATAAATAAACACAATAACTTTAAAAGGTAATTTATTTTTATTTATTTACTTTTATTTATTTGCTTTGAGTATGGAAACTCGCTCGGGAAACGTGTATAACACCAAGAAGGAAGAAACCAAGGTCGACGACCCTGCAAAGCTGCAACTTGGTAAAACAATAAAAAAATTTGAACCCTATTATTAAATTGAGAGAATGCAAATTGAATCAATTTTACATATATTCCATCACTTATATGCAAATTAAATATTCTTTAGATTATCACATCAAAACAAAATCCATTTACACTAAACCTTTATATTATCTAAGAATCTGGTATATATAGATGGGGTGTTGTAAGATTTTAAGGAACAGATGCTGTAAAAATTTACCAATTCGAATATCTGCTGTTAAGATCAATTTCCAATTTAAACCTAATAAATAGGGCTGGTGGTGAATACATATGAAACAATGTAAACAAAATGCTACCTAACCGATGATTTCCCTTTACCAGTCAAACGCTGTATAGCTCAATCGAGAATACTATTTACAGTCTTAAAAAAAAAAAAAAAAAACACGTTCTGACGTTTGAGGCCAAAAACTTAATATGTACACTGTGTGACAAGGAAATTACTGAAGAACTCCCCCATTACCTGCTTAATTGTACAGCCCTTGATGAAGAAAGGAAGGCCCTATATCAACAAATTAAATGTACCAACATTTCACCCTACGTATTGCTTTCAAAAATATCAGCAAACAAATCTAAGGCAATAGCTTACTATAAATATTTTAGATCATTATTATATAAGGACCAGTTAACAATTGAATGACTTTGAGACGAAGAGTAAAGCCAGTTCAATTTATATTTCACTACTATGTAAATAATACAAGATGATTGTTACCTTACCCAATTGGGAGAATTTGTATGGGGCAAGTCCTTAATAAAGGCTTTTGTGTGTATGTATATATGAAACAATGTTGTAAAAAACTTTATTTCTATCATCACAAGGTATATCAATGGTACAAGTAATGATGGTCCTCGGAGCCGACGCCGAAGTTCTGGCGATGTTTGATGACCCAGACGTCGTCGATAACTTTGTTCTAAACAGACAATTTCCGGTTAGCGATAGAATCAAAAGAAATTAACAGCATTTTACAAAATTAGCTTCAGAAAGGTTGAATATACAAAATATGAATGAAACCTATTTATTAAATAGAATTGAATTTTAAGAATTAATATATACACAGTTATCAGCGTTATAATCAAGCAACAATTCTTAATCAATTCTGTCACCGTTTGCTTTGTGAATGGAATAAATACCCAAATATGGCCATTTCTCATAACCATCGGTGGTTCAGTGGTAGAATGTTCGCCTGCCACGCGGTCGGCCCGGGTTCGATTCCCGGCCGATGCATTCTTTTTTTTTTTTACAATTTTTAAAATTCATTTATATATTATACAAGAATGACATCCACGGCGCCAATTTATAATTGTAACGAATAGTATTTGAATAAAAGCATTTAATCGGGTAAACCCCGGGCGTTGCCCGGGTCATTCGGCTAGTATATTATATTTGTTACAATTATATTTTTGCAGGAATGTTAATAATAGTGAAAAAGATGGTGCCAAAAGTTTATTGTGTTTTAATCAGAAGAAGGTCGAGCAATAGGCTCTTTAATGGTCTAATCTTTCAATTTGACACTCACGAGGAGACAGCTTTTATATACATACTAGCCGAATGACCAGGGCAACGCCCGGCTTTTACCCGATTAAATGTTTTTATTCAAATACTATTCGTTACAATTATAAATTGGTGCTGTGGATGTCACTCTTGTGAAACGTCCCGCTCCAAACTTTGTGTGTTTTTAAAATATGAAAATGTAAATTTTCACAACGATATTTGAAAATTCTATTATTCAGATTTTTATATGAAAATATTTTAAATTTGATATATACATAAAATGATGATAGCCAGTGATTTCTTGTCCCTACGCCGTCATTACATCACTCAAGGTCACTCTTGTGAAACGTCCCGCTCCACCAATCCTCGTTGCCCCACGTGGTCCATCCTTCCCCAACTTTACTTATCGCAGTTACCACAGTGAGGCGCTGGTTGCGAGTGAAATGGCGAAAATTTGTCAATAATTTGTTAATAACTCCAAGGATATTTGAGATAGAAGCCTGAATAATTTCTTATAAGTTTTTCCAGATTTAACTCTATATAGTGTTAAAATTTCAGCCAGATTAGTTACGTATTGTGGACGTGTATAGCCGACAAACATACATACATACATACATACACTGACTTATATATGTATATAGGGATAATATATTATTAATTTATATTGTATTAAATATTTTCAATAATGTGTGTCCTGTATTAGATTTACTTGATTTTCCAAAGTGAAGTTTAATAGATAATTTAATTTTAAAAATGTGTAAATAGGGAGAGAGATGTCAATTTAGGCCTATCGGGTTGGCTGATGCAATAGGCTCCTCATCTTGAATACTTATAATCTTTCTAAGAAATTAATAAAAAGTGACAATTTAATTTAACGGCGGAATATCCCAACTTCGTTCAGGGATTTGTACATCTCTCCCTTTCTACACATTTGCTGGTTCTTGCCTAGGCTCTTTCTCATTTCCTCAGAAAAACACATATGTAAAAATGGAATACCTGGTTGATGGAGTGCTGCTGTAAATGTACATGTGTGGCATTGTGCACAGTCATAACGGTGAAGCCGTAGTCAGAACTACGGTAGGCGCTCCATTCCGGTTTGTCAGGCACGAACTTTTCTGGATACTCTCTGTTGCCCTGCACACCCCCATATTAAACACTATTGAACAGGGAATATACATATATGTATCTATAGAGGCATATCTCCCTTTAATTATTGATCAGAATGATGCAATATATTATCATCACCTTAGTAAAAAACTTTACTAGTAGTGATGAAGAATGAACCACAACACAAGTTATTGAAAATTCAGACAAAAAGCCAACTACCATGGATTCGGGCTATGATCCTCATCAATACATGGGCGGCTTCGAGTTCATAACATCCTAAGAGAGGGGTCATGAAATCGGTCGAATTTACCAAACAGATGTTTAAGTTGGTGAAATGGCAAATGCCAATTTTCAGGCTAGAACACCATAAAGTTGCGGGAGGGGTATATTCATGTATAAGAGAGGTATTTCTAAGTTAAAGTATTTATTGCGCGTATTTAAAAAAATAATTTTATACTGTCATTATTGCAATGATAGAAATAATAAGATTATCTTGACTCATTGGATAAACTGGAGAAATCGCTGGGAGGGTTAGCCATTGATGAGCTAGGCTCCCTCCATTTTTTTTTTATCGTTGCAGTGAGGAGTGAAAAGAAGCGTAGGTGTTCCATAAATAGTTTACATATCAGTATTTAGGAGATGAAAGTATTAGAGCACGAATGTTTCTTTTAAACATAAACAAACTTCTACAATCCTTACTGCGATGAAATATATTGGGAGGGCTCTTGGCTCATGAGTGGTGAACCCTCCCAGTGGTTTTGCCAATTTATTCTAACAGATCATTTCTTTTAGAGATCTAATACTGTTTATGAATATTTATATAAAACAGCATATATTTATCGACATTTTGGGTGAAGGAAATTGATCTATAGAAGCACAGAGCGCCTCTCTAGTCGAGCTTAGACGTTTAATATGATGGGAAAGGCGCCCTGTGCTTATATATACGACCGCGACAAGCCGGAAATACGTCGTATTTTAAACAAGATGAAATACGAAATCTACAAGTGTTTTATAGATATCGATTTTAATTGTACCCCCTCCCCCACTAACAATAGAGCTGTAACGACGTTTTTGACTGAATAAAGATAGTTTTTGCTGTATATATATATGTTTTAATATATTTAAATATATACTTGATATTCATATGGAATATAGTTATAGTGTAACAACCAAAAATGTAGACACAATCCAACTTGGCAGTTTGGCCATAATGTAATACAAAACGGAAAAATAAAGTTTGATATAGAGTCTGCCGGCGCCCAGAGAGGGAAAAGGGTCTCCGAATACATAGTCAGACCGACAAACATAGTTGGATTACCAACAGTTCTCCTCTGGCTCTAGAATAGATCAGACCCTTCTCGACGGGCGCTGGCTTCTCTCTCTCTGAGGTGACATCCAACATGCCTTGTCATTTTGTGCAACCCCTCTGACGCCTTAAACCACTCTAACCATTGTGGCCATCACGACTGCATCTAACCTGCCTATCATGACAATCAAGAGACAGGAAAACATATCACACTATATATATATATTAAAAATAAAGAAAGCATATCCTGACCAGGAGCACATGTGCTTTACAGAAGGCAGAGCGCCATCTGGTGGAACAGAAATCAACTAAACATTAATTTAACCTGTTCCCTGATATTTGGTCAACCCAATTTATTGATAAATCAAGAAAAGCCATCCACGAAAAAAATATATATATTGGATCAAAAATAATAAGTTATTTAGCAATATTTTAGTTGGCTGAACTCCAACCTTTGTCAAGGTACAACAACGTTTTTATTTTATATAAACAATAAACTCAGTGTCACATCAGAACATCAATGGAATGCACCTTTTGTTTAGATTCAATGGGGAGATTGGGAAGAATTCAATGAGGATATAGGTAGAATAAGATGCTGTAAAGATCTCAGGTATGGAAGATTAAACTACTGAAACCGCTGTATGGGTTAATCACTGATGAGCGAGGTCTTTCCAAAATTTAAGGAATGTAGTAATGATTTGAAAACTAATAGTTAAAAAATGGTTTTAATTATGCAAACAGGACTTTTTCTGGAGTTACTTACAGCGTTGCCGGATATAACGTGGATGGGAGCACGGGCATTGGTGTAGGGGGCGTCGTTGGAGCCGTTGTAGACCTGAACAATATGTAAAAGTTGCATAGCGCCATGTTCAATAGATTTTATAGAGAAATTGTCCCTTTTACAACTACATTTCAAGCTCTATGTATTACCTCATGTTGAATTAGAATGAAGTGTGGCTACATCTAGCTTTTTCCTTAGAAATAAATTTGCTTAGCTCCACTTGGTATTCAAATCTTACATCAAGTCAAAAAGATTTGAGACTGAAAGATAGCCTGTGTGGGTAGTTGGTGACATTTGTACACTCCTGGTATTCTTGAAACTTTATTTTTTGTCGAATTCAGTGTTTACTCCTATAACTTACGGTATCTATATTTATAAAAAAGAGAGCAAAAGAAATCTCCCACAACCCATCTCTATAATATTATACAAAACAATTATATACTCATGGGAAAAACTTCAAGAATTTTCATATTTTGGTTTCGCCGGTCATGTTTTTTTTTTTAAAGAGACAGAGGTTGTTCCCACTAGGTTATCTCGTGTGCCTTCAATAAAGGTCACTGTTAGCACGTTTTCTTTGATGTTTCTTCTAGAAAGAACGAGCTGACTCAATTCGATTCAATTCGATTTATTTCACACAACAAAAAAGAATTACACTACGATTTAATGCGATTTAGTTGTATTTAACACAAAAGAAAACAGAAGAAGAAAAAAAAAACAACAAAAAAAGATGATAAGTTACAATAAAATTCTATGAATATGAATTATAATTAATTAATAAAATACAATAATAATAATTAAAAATAAAACCTAACATATAGATTACTATAATAATGATAATAAATAAAAAACCTAACATACTCCAACCCGGTGGACTACCTTAGTCCTCAGCAAAAGGTAATGGTACTATTTTAGAGACAGTTCTAGTAAGGTGTTCTTGGTGCTTGGTCTTCACCTCGACGACTCGAACTTTTCCGTCTGTTCCCGGAAAGACTTTGGTGATGCGACCAAGGCTCCAATACATTGCTGGTGGAGATATGGTATCCTTGAGCAAGATGAGGTCACCTTCCTTCATGTTGGTTGAGGATTTTTGCCATTTTAGGCGTTGTTGCAAATTGTTGAGGTATTCTCGATTCCAACGTTTCCAAAATACATTTTTAATTTTTTTATTTAGGCTCCAGCGGTCGAGGTAGTTTATCGGAACATCATCATCATTAGATTCTGGAAGGGCAGTTAAGGGTCTCCCGATTAAGAAGTGTCCTGGTGTAAGAGGATTAAAATCGTCTGAATCTGAACTTAGAGGAAAATAGGTCGTGAATTTAAACAAGCTTCTATTTGAGTTATCAGAGTACTCAGCTCTTCAAATGTGAGTATCTGAGACTTTAAGCATCTGAGAAGATGAAATTTGAAAGATTTTATTCCAGCCTCCCAGATACCTCCGAAATTTGGAGCGGAAGGAGGTATAAAATGCCAGTTGATTCGTTCATTAGATATGAATTTTTGAATTGTTGAAGCTTTCAATATATCAAACTGCTCTCGGAGAATGTTGTTAGCTCCCCTAAAGTTGGTCCCGTTATCACTAAATATATCAGAAGGTTTTCCTCGACGAGAAATAAACCGCTTGAGAGCTGCGAGGAAAGCCGCTGAAGATAGGTCTGATACAATTTCTATATGAATTGCTTTTGTGCAAAAACATACAAATAAAGCAACATATGATTTTAATTTTACTTTGGATCTTTTGATGTTTGGTTTCATTAAAAAAACGGTCCTGCAAAGTCGATTCCAGTTTTAGTGAACGGATTTGATTTCACAATTCGGTGCATAGGCAGATCTCCCATGATTTGCTTGGTAAGTTGGCGTTTAGCCCTGAAACACACCATGCATTGGTGGATTAGTTTCTTGCGTAAAAGAAGAAAACTCTATGCTTTTTTTGTGGACCTAAAAAAGGCTTTTAACACTGTTCCCCACTCACTTCTGTGGTCAAAATTGGGTGAATTAGGTCTGGATTTCCGCTTTGTTAACCTTATCAGGAACTACTTCGAACAAATGACAACGACGGTGAGATGGAATGGACTATTTACTGAACCCATCAAAATCCGATCGGGAGTGTTACAAGGAGAACCCTTATCACCCTATCTATTTATACTCTTTGTAACTGATTTAATCAACATTTTTAATGACTCTACTCTACCAGGCATATACCTCCCTAATTTTGGAACGGTCCACCTTTTGATGTATGCCGACGACATAATTCTCATAGGAGAATCAAAAATCAATCTACAAATAAAAATCAACATGTTGAAAAAATACTTCGAAACAAATCATCTAACCCTGAACGAATCAAAATCCAAGATAATGGTTTTCCGAAATGGTGGCCGCCCTGCAAAATCGGACAAATGGTTCTGGGGAGACCAACTGTTGACAGTGACATCGAAATATCTCTATCTTGGCTATCCCCTCACAACAACAATCTCGTTTAGTCAAGTGGCTTCATACTTTAAAGGCAAAGCGCTTGCAGCTACCGGCGAAGTATGGAAAATTATGGAGAAATCCAGGTTGAATTCATTTGGTTCATCAATGAAACTATTAGACTCGATTATCCTGTCAACTCTGCTGTATTCTGCTCCAATTTGGGCAAACGAAAAGTACAAAATCTTGGACCAAATTCAGAATAACTATCTCCGACGACTATTGAACTTGCCGAGTAACACACCAGGCTACATACTACGCATGGAAACCGGACGCTTCTCACTAGGAGTCACAGCAACCAAACTAATTCTAAAGTTCTGGTTAAGAATATTAAAAATGGAAAAATCCAGATTGCCCGCAATCTGTCTAGCCCAATTATGGGAAACGTCCACTCTGACGAATGCCTTTATAGGTTTTACAGAAAATTTAATGAATATCCTAAACTCAACTGGATTCATGTGGTTAAAGAATTGTTCAGACCCCAATATTCTACAGAAAGCAATACCTCAAATTATCAGAATCACTATAGAACAGTCTATCCAAACCGATCAATCAAGAATAACCAATTCGAAGCTACACACACACTACAAATATTTACATAAAACATTCGCAGCAGAGAACTATCTACTAAGTGAACTCCCACTGCCGGCTAAACGCCTCATTGCGCAATTGAGAATTCTATTTGTTTTATATCGAGAAGACCATATAAAATATCTAAGGACAGAAGACTTGTATTGCCAACTATGCAAAAATAGAACCGAAAATGAATTAGAACATTATATATTCGAATGCATGCCTCTTGACACGGAAAGAAAAATACTCTTCTCTAAGATAGGCCATACACACTTCACATTATATTCTTTATTATCCAACTTTATAGACAATAGTTCAGTAGCTCTAAATCTATATAACTTCCATAAAAATGCTGTAAAAAAGAAAGACTTAACCGAACATTCAAACATACCAAAAATTTCTGTTTGATGAGAAAGACAGAACCAACATCCAATTATTTGTTTAGGCAGATACGATAAGTTAACCCCCACACTGATAAAACGGTGTTTACCTTACAACCCTGAACACGCGGATTTTCCTGGGAAATCTCTTAAAGATTTCTTAAAAAATACATGGCCCACCTGTGCTGTGTGAGAGCTTAAATTGTCTTGTTCCATATGTAAATACCTGTTTTCTTTCCTCTTTTCGCTCTCCACTTCTCCCATCCATATTTCCAAAAATTTTTTTTTTCTTTTTTTGATTTTTTTTATTCTTCTTATTTTTTATTCTTTCTTATAATCTGTATATATTTACCAAACGTATATAATCTTTCTCCATTTTTTATTTCCCACTTTCATAGGTTTCTCCGTTTTGTAACCCCAAGGAGAATCCTCTGTAAGACCTGTGTGTCTTAATAAAGGCTTTTGTGTGTGTGTGTGTGGATTAGTTTCTTGACCAAACTTCTGCCTGCAGGAATCCAATATCGTAATCGTAGTGCTGACATGGTCAGTTGAAGACCAGAATGTAAATGATCCAGATGACACTGTCGCACTATTAATTCAGTGATAAAATGATCTCTTGGCAATATTATTGGATGCTTTTCATCAAATTGCAGATTTGAATGACGTAATCTTCCTCCAACCCGTAATAGTCCAGATTCATCAATGAAAGGATTCAAAGATAAAAGCCTTGAGTTAGTTGGTAAAGATTTCTTTTGTTTGCAACAGGTAATTTCTGATTGAAATTCAGAACTTTGGATAAAACGAATGATATTGTGAATTGAACTTGTTAATTCGCTTGAAGATAGATGTCCTTTCTTTCTTTCATTGTAAGAACATTGGACATTGAATACAAATCTATAAATCCATGCTGTAATTCTAACAAGTTCGTTGATATTTGAGTATTTGAAAATGAAGTCTGGGAAAAGAAGATTAGTGGAATGAAAAACAGATAATGTTTTTCGTCTTTCACCTGAAATTTCTTTCGGAAAATCATATTGAGTTTGAATTGGATCTTCAAAGTTCACATCCGAGAGCCAAGTTGGTCCTCGCCACCAAAGAGAGTGATCCACCAGCTCTGAAGGAGTTATACCTCTGGAAGCGCAGTCTGCAGGATTATTTTTCGAAATGACATAATGCCAGGAAGAATGTAAAGTCAATCTTTGAATTTCAGCAATCCTATTTCCGACAAATGGTTTCCAATGTCTAGATTCAGATTTAATCCAGCTGAGAACTATTTTGGAATCAGTCCATAAAAATACTCTATCAATTTGTAAGCATAAAGAATTGCGAATAGTATCATATAAAGTTGCGAGAAGAAGAGCAGCGCACAGCTCCAGCCGTGGTATGGAAATCATTTTCAGAGGAGCTACCCTCGTCTTGGAAACAATCAGAGAAACTTTCACTTGGCCCGATTTGAAATGAGATCTTATATAAAATACTGCCGCATATGCAACTTCTGAAGAGTCACAAAAACCATGAAGTTCAACAGAAAGTAAAGCTCCCCTGCACGAGAAGTATCTAGGAATTTGAATTTTATTTAATACGGATAATTCCTTTTCGATTTTCTTCCATTGAGAGCACAAAGTATCAGGCAAGGGATCATCCCAATTCAACTTCTGTTTCCAAAGTGATTGAAGCAAAATTTTAAGACGAATAATAACTGGTGACAGCCAGCCTATAGAATCAAAGATTCTGGAGATGTGGGACAACAAATGTCTTTTAGAATTCGTTTGTTCTGGAATGTCATTAACAAGAATCTGAAAAATGTCCAAGGAAGGATTCCAACAAATACCAAGTATTTTGACACATGAATCACTCTCAAAATCCCAAAGATTATGCCTATCTTCAACCTGTTCTGATAATCCAGAAAGGACCTCTGGGACGTTTGATCTCCATTTCCTAAGAGAAAATCCGGCTGAAGAAAGAAGATTATTGACTTCACGAATATGAAATGTAGCTTCTTCAATTGTGTCTGCACCAGAAAGCAAGTAATCAACATAAAAATCGGTTTGTACTATTTTTGAGGCCACTGGGAAAGTTGACACCTTGTCCCTTGCAAGTTGATGTAAGGTACGCATGGCGAGATATGGCGCACAAGACAATCCATATGTCACAGTCAGTAGTCTATAATCCAATAAAGGTTCTGATGGTTTTTTTCTCCATAAAATTCTCTGGAAATCACAATTCCTAGAATCGATTCTTACTTGGCGATACATTTTCTCTATATCTCCTGAAAATGCTATTGGGCGTGTTCGAAATCTTATCAGAATGTTGAAGATATCCTGTTGTAGTTTTGGTCCTACATGAAGAAAGACATTTAGAGATTTGCCATTGCTAGTTTTGCAAGATGCATCAAAAACAACTCTCAATTTAGTGTAGTGCTTTGCTCCTTAAAAACACAATGATGAGGTATATAATAACATTGTCCTGAAGGTGTATCCAGCTCATCACTGGGAATAAGCTCCATATGATTGATTAAAAGATATTCGTCCATGAAATCACAATATTGTTTTAGGATACTTGGAGATTTTTGTAATTTTCTTTCAAGTGATAGAAATCGTTTCAGAGCATTGATCCTAGATTCGCCAAGAGTTGGCAATGTTCTAAATGGCAGCCCAACAGAGTATCTTCCATCTTCCAGAATTTTGAGGTTATTAATATATATTTCTTCACACGAAATTTCTTCTCTGGTTAAAGATTTGGCAGAGGGTACTGACTCCAGCTCCCCGAATTTTTTTAGAAAATCATCTTGTTCCTCCGACGCGAACATAGTTATATCTTGATTGGAATTTTCACCTGACGGTAATATTTTACCTCTAAGTAACCATCCCAATTTGGATCCGCACGCAGTGGGTCCAGATAAATTTTGGAATCTAACCTTCCCGTTAAATAAGCATGGAGCAAGCTCTGCTCCTATCACTAAATCAATCTGGCTAGATTTGTCAAAATTGGGGTCAGCCAGCAGAAGATTTTTCAAATAAGGCCAATTATCCTTTTCTATAAAGAAATTGGGCAATTCTGATGTGATCTTATCAATGACTATAGGATTGGCGTTGAATATTAGGTTTGAGAAATGTGGGCTAAATTGGAGAGAGACCTCACCCATTGATTGTTCTACAAGTTTATTTCCCAAACCAAAAACTGTAGTTTTACATTCAGCAAGAGGAAGATTTAATTTCTTTCGACAACTATTTGTTATAAGACACCTTTGAGAGCCTGTATCTATGAGGGCTCTACATGTTTGTAGAACCCCATTTTCCGATTTGACCTTTATTAAAGCCGTAGAGAGTAATATCCGATCATGACTTTTGTTGTCTGCAAAACATGAGACACTGGCATGGGTCAATGGAGATATGTCCGCAACAGGACTTAACATTTCCGGTTTGAACTGATGCAAAAGAGTATGATGTCTCTTATTACATGATTTGCAATTTTGCGTGAAGACGCATGACGATACTCTATGGTTAGATCTTAGACAGTTGTAACATAGACGATTATCTTTTACAAAAGTCCATTTTTCAGGTAACATCATACCATTAAACTTAGGACATTTTAACAAAAAATGTTCACCTTTACATAAGACGCATGACTTGACTCTGCTATCTATACTAGAGCCAGAGGCAAATGTTGCTGAATGAGAATGAGTGGATTTATTCATTTTGTAGAATTGTTTTGAATTTTCTTTATTCTGAAAACTCCCGAGACTTCCAGCAAATCTTTCCAGGAAAGAAATCATCTTTTCATAAGATGGATATTCTTTCTCAAGCAAACTCATCTCCCATTCCTTTCTTATTGAACGATCAAGTTTTGATTGAATTATATGAATTAAAATCATATCCGATAAAGTATTACGTTCCAATCCGAGGATAGAGAGATTCTGAATGCTTTCGTTACAAGTGTCCAGGAGATCAAGTAAATCTTTAGTCGATTCTTGTTTTACATTTTTTAGATCATACAAATTTTGAATTTGTTTAGAAGCCAATTCACTTTTTTGTCGAATCTATTGACCAAAGTTTGCCAGGCAATAGGATAATTTTCATCAGAAATATTGAACGCCCTAATAAGTCTAGCGGCATTTCCTTTTAGTGCAGAATTTAAATATTGAAGTTTTTGAAAATTTCCCAGTGTTGGATTTTGATCAATAGATCTAATAAAAATTTCTTTAAAACTCAGCCAATCTGAAATATCACCACTAAAGGTGGGCAATTGAAATTTGGGAAGTTCTAAATTGGTTTCACCAGAAAATGTATTTTTATTTAAATTTCCCAGCGATCTATTTATTTTTATAAAAAAAGAAATGATTTTAGACTTTGCCTCAAAGGATACCGTAAATTTTTCTTCAGCATTAATGCCTTTATATTTTACTAATTTTACATATTGATTATCAAAGCTAGCTTTTATATTTAACAAGTCTTCTTTATTTTGCATAAGTGCGTATTTATCATTGCCTTCTAAATTATATTCTACATCTGCTTTTATCAATTCTAAACTTTTAATCAGAGATTCAAAAATTAAGATTTCTGTTTCCATATTTTAAAGATTATTATTCAAAACCTTACCTTTCTTTATTTCTATCGCTTCTAAGAACTCTCTATTTCTTCTACTTCTTTCCCGGATTTCGGCACCAAAAAATGTTAGCACGTTTTCTTTGATGTTTCTTCTAGAAAGAACGAGCTGACTCAATTCGATTCAATTCGATTTATTTCACACAACAAAAAAGAATTAACTACGATTTAATACGATTTAGTTGTATTTAACACAAAAGAAAACAGAAGAAGAAAAAAAAAACAACAAAAAAAAAGATGATAAGTTACAATAAAATTCTATGAATATGAATTATAATCTATATTAATAAAATGGAAATTTCATAAGTGGTGTTCGCTAAAAACTTTCGTTACAATGCATCAATTTCGACCAAATTTTCAACATTTATGTAAAACGAGATGGAGCAGGTTTTGCTTAACATCAAAATATTTTTCCTAACTTTAAAATACATAACTTTGCTGTTATCGATAAAATACAAAAAAAATCAACAGAGTTAATTTTATTTATATATAAATACAAAAAAAAAAAAATTCAGCAATTCATTCAACTCAATCTAAAAAAATATTCAAAACAAGCAATTTTAAGATAACACCATATGTAAAACAGTCGGCCAAGAAAAGAACAACGATATTACATCTTTCTCACATATTCACACACAAACTTGATTAATAATTAAAACTAATCTTTAACACTGTTTATTATACTTCATAATATATAATATTCGTTAGGCAAACTTTCACTCGGATAAAACCCGGGCGAAGCCGGGTACACATCCGCTAGTTAATTAATAAAATACAATAATAATAAAAAAAAAATAAAACCTAACATATATATTACTATAATAATGATAATAAAAAAAACCTAACAGTCACTGTAATATCTTGCAGAGTTATTGTCCGAATCAAGATATACATGTTAAAAGGTACAACTTCCTTAAGTTCATGAGTGTATATACACTTGGTTATCTCGTGTGTCTTCAATAAAGGTCACTGTAATATCTTTCAGAGTTATTGTCCCGATATACATGGTAAAAGGTACAACTTCCTTAAGTACTGTTCATGAGTTATTTAAACCCATTCACTTTTATTTCTCAGAAGAATGTGTATATAGGGCTATAAGTTTTAATAATGGTATTGAAAATAGTTTTGAAAAAAATCTACAAGAAAAAATCGAAATAGTTGATCACTTCATTTTCTTAGGATCCAGTATTGATAAGATGGGAATTTGCTTAGAGGAAGTAAAAATAAGAATTGAACTTGGAAGGGACGTAATAATTAAATTGGACAAGATTATAAAAGATAAAGGCATTTCTCTCTCAAAAAAAAAAAGAAGAGAATTGTAGATGCATTGGTATTCCTTGTGGTAATTTATAGATGTGAAAGCTGGACTCTCAGAAAATAAACAGAAAAAGAATTGAAACCTTTGAAATGTGGACATGGAGAAAACTTTTTAGGGTGTCATGGACAGATATAGAAAGAAAAATATTTCAATTTTAAATTAAATTAATTCTTTGAAAAATAAAAAATAAAAATCAGGTAAAAGTTTCTTTTAATTTGAATTTGCAAGCTTACGAGTAAATATACTGCTCTTCAACGGGCTGATACTCTATGTACAATCTCTAAATAATATTATATATATATTAAATATATATAATAATAATCATTTTCAATTAATTTGTATAAAGATTATTCAGAGATTTTAAACTCCAGGTATTCTTGAAACTTTCTTTTTTATTTAATTCAGTGTTTTCTTCCATAACCTACGGTATCTATATTTATATAAAAAAAGAGAGCAAAAGAAATCCCACAATTTATCTCTATAATAATATACAAAATAATTATATACTCATGGAAAAAAACTTCAAGAATTTTCATATTTTAGTTTCCCCCGGTCATGTTTTTTTTTTTTTTTTTGAAAGAGACACCTGATTTTTATTTTTCCTTTTTCAAATTAATTCTATTTGATTATAAGAATCCCAAATATGTGAACAAAGACTGACTTACTTCAGACACATAATGAATGAGAGAAAATGGTTTAGAAAAGATGTTGATGTTGGGAGAAATTGAAGGAAGAGAGGAAAATCTGTAATGATATGGCTAGAAGGGGTTAAGGAAACTAAAATAAGATCACTAGATGAGAGCTGTGAAGGATTATCACTAATAGACATGAGGTACACTAACAACAATATTGACTTTCACCAAGATGAGAGGAAGACTTGCAATGAACTGGTTAGAAGGGGTCAAAAAAGCTAAAAGAAGGTCACTAAAATTAGTTTTTAAGTGATGATCACTAATAGACATGAGGGAATATAACAACAATATTGACTTTCACCAAGATGAGTGGAAGACTTGCACTGAACTGGCTAGAAGAGGTCAAGAAAGCTACCATAAGATCACTAGATGAGTTGTGAAGGATTATCACTAATATACATGAGGTACACTAACAACAATATTGATTTTCACCAAGATGAGAGGAAGACTTGCAATGAACTGGCTAAAAGGGGTCAAGGAAGCTAAAAGAAGGTCACTAAATTTGGTTTTTGAGTGATAATTACTAAAAGACATGAGGTACACTAACAACAATAATGATTTTCACCAAGATGAGAGGAAGACTTGCAATGAACTGGCTAAAAGGGGTCAAGGAAGCTAAAAGAAGGTCACTAAATTTGGTTTTTGAGTGATAATTACTAAAAGACATGAGGTACACTAACAACAATATTGATTTTCACCAAGATGAGAGGAAGACTTGCAATGAACTGGCTAAAAGGGGTCAAGGAAGCTAAAAGAAGGTCACTAAATTTGGTTTTTGAGTGATAATTACTAAAAGACATGAGGTACACTAACAACAATATTGACTTTCACCAAGATGAGAGGAAGACTTGCAATGAACTGGCTAAAAGGGGTCAAGGAAGCTAAAAGAAGGTCACTAAATTTGGTTTTTGAGTGATAATTACTAAAAGACATGAGGTACACTAACAACAATATTGACTTTCACCAAGATGAGAGGAAGACTTGCAATGAACTGGCTAAAAGGGGTCAAGGAAGCTAAAAGAAGGTCACTAAATTTGGTTTTTGAGTGATAATTACTAAAAGACATGAGGTACACTAACAACAATATTGACTTTCACCAAGATGAGAGGAAGACTTGCAATGAACTGGCTAAAAGGGGTCAAGGAAGCTAAAAGAAGGTCACTAAATTTGGTTTTTGAGTGATAATTACTAAAAGACATGAGGTACACTAACAACAATATTGACTTTCACCAAGATGAGAGGAAGACTTGCAATGAACTGGCTAAAAGGGGTCAAGGAAGCTAAAAGAAGGTCACTAAATTTGGTTTTTGAGTGATAATTACTAAAAGACATGAGGTACACTAACAACAATATTGACTTTCACCAAGATGAGAGGAAGACTTGCAATGAACTGGCTAAAAGGGGTCAAGGAAGCTAAAAGAAGGTCACTAAATTTGGTTTTTGAGTGATAATTACTAAAAGACATGAGGTACACTAACAACAATATTGACTTTCACCAAGATGAGAGGAAGACTTGCAATGAACTGGCTAAAAGGGGTCAAGGAAGCTAAAAGAAGGTCACTAAATTTGGTTTTTGAGTGATAATTACTAAAAGACATGAGGTACACTAACAACAATATTGACTTTCACCAAGATGAGAGGAAGACTTGCAATGAACTGGCTAAAAGGGGTCAAGGAAGCTAAAAGAAGGTCACTAAATTTGGTTTTTGAGTGATAATTACTAAAAGACATGAGGTACACTAACAACAATATTGACTTTCACCAAGATGAGAGGAAGACTTGCAATGAACTGGCTAAAAGGGGTCAAGGAAGCTAAAAGAAGGTCACTAAATTTGGTTTTTGAGTGATAATTACTAAAAGACATGAGGTACACTAACAACAATATTGACTTTCACCAAGATGAGAGGAAGACTTGCAATGAACTGGCTAAAAGGGGTCAAGGAAGCTAAAAGAAGGTCACTAAATTTGGTTTTTGAGTGATAATTACTAAAAGACATGAGGTACACTAACAACAATATTGACTTTCACCAAGATGAGAGGAAGACTTGCAATGAACTGGCTAAAAGGGGTCAAGGAAGCTAAAAGAAGGTCACTAAATTTGGTTTTTGAGTGATAATTACTAAAAGACATGAGGTACACTAACAACAATATTGACTTTCACCAAGATGAGAGGAAGACTTGCAATGAACTGGCTAAAAGGGGTCAAGGAAGCTAAAAGAAGGTCACTAAATTTGGTTTTTGAGTGATAATTACTAAAAGACATGAGGTACACTAACAACAATATTGACTTTCACCAAGATGAGAGGAAGACTTGCAATGAACTGGCTAAAAGGGGTCAAGGAAGCTAAAAGAAGGTCACTAAATTTGGTTTTTGAGTGATAATTACTAAAAGACATGAGGTACACTAACAACAATATTGACTTTCACCAAGATGAGAGGAAGACTTGCAATGAACTGGCTAAAAGGGGTCAAGGAAGCTAAAAGAAGGTCACTAAATTTGGTTTTTGAGTGATAATTACTAAAAGACATGAGGTACACTAACAACAATATTGACTTTCACCAAGATGAGAGGAAGACTTGCAATGAACTGGCTAAAAGGGGTCAAGGAAGCTAAAAGAAGGTCACTAAATTTGGTTTTTGAGTGATAATTACTAAAAGACATGAGGTACACTAACAACAATATTGACTTTCACCAAGATGAGAGGAAGACTTGCAATGAACTGGCTAAAAGGGGTCAAGGAAGCTAAAAGAAGGTCACTAAATTTGGTTTTTGAGTGATAATTACTAAAAGACATGAGGTACACTAACAACAATATTGACTTTCACCAAGATGAGAGGAAGACTTGCAATGAACTGGCTAAAAGGGGTCAAGGAAGCTAAAAGAAGGTCACTAAATTTGGTTTTTGAGTGATAATTACTAAAAGACATGAGGTACACTAACAACAATATTGACTTTCACCAAGATGAGAGGAAGACTTGCAATGAACTGGCTAAAAGGGGTCAAGGAAGCTAAAAGAAGGTCACTAAATTTGGTTTTTGAGTGATAATTACTAAAAGACATGAGGTACACTAACAACAATATTGACTTTCACCAAGATGAGAGGAAGACTTGCAATGAACTGGCTAAAAGGGGTCAAGGAAGCTAAAAGAAGGTCACTAAATTTGGTTTTTGAGTGATAATTACTAAAAGACATGAGGTACACTAACAACAATATTGACTTTCACCAAGATGAGAGGAAGACTTGCAATGAACTGGCTAAAAGGGGTCAAGGAAGCAAAAAGAAGGTCACTAAATTTGGTTTTTGAGTGATAATTACTAAAAGACATGAGGTACACTAACAACAATATTGACTTTCACCAAGATGAGAGGAAGACTTGCAATGAACTGGTTACAAGGGGTCAAAGAAGCTAAAAGAAGGGCTCTACATTTAGTTTTTGAGTGATTATCACTAATAGACATGAGGTACACTAACAACAATATTGACTTTCACCAAGATGAGAGGAAGACTTGCAATGAACTGGTTAGAAGGGGTTAAGGAAGCTAAAAGAAGGTCCCTAAATTTAGGTTTTGAGTGATTATTACTAATAGACATGAGGTACACTAACAACAATAATGATTTTCACCAAGATGAGAGGAAGACTTGCAATGAACTGGCTAAAAGGGGTCAAGGAAGCTAAAAGAAGGTCACTAAATTTGGTTTTTGAGTGATAATTACTAAAAGACATGAGGTACACTAACAACAATAATGATTTTCACCAAGATGAGAGGAAGACTTGCAATGAACTGGCTAAAAGGGGTCAAGGAAGCTAAAAGAAGGTCACTAAATTTGGTTTTTGAGTGATAATTACTAAAAGACATGAGGTACACTAACAACAATATTGACTTTCACCAAGATGAGAGGAAGACTTGCAATGAACTGGCTAAAAGGGGTCAAGGAAGCTAAAAGAAGGTCACTAAATTTGGTTTTTGAGTGATAATTACTAAAAGACATGAGGTACACTAACAACAATATTGACTTTCACCAAGATGAGAGGAAGACTTGCAATGAACTGGCTAAAAGGGGTCAAGGAAGCTAAAAGAAGGTCACTAAATTTGGTTTTTGAGTGATAATTACTAAAAGACATGAGGTACACTAACAACAATATTGACTTTCACCAAGATGAGAGGAAGACTTGCAATGAACTGGCTAAAAGGGGTCAAGGAAGCTAAAAGAAGGTCACTAAATTTGGTTTTTGAGTGATAATTACTAAAAGACATGAGGTACACTAACAACAATATTGACTTTCACCAAGATGAGAGGAAGACTTGCAATGAACTGGCTAAAAGGGGTCAAGGAAGCTAAAAGAAGGTCACTAAATTTGGTTTTTGAGTGATAATTACTAAAAGACATGAGGTACACTAACAACAATATTGACTTTCACCAAGATGATCTCACCTTGTAGTTGTAGACGAAGTACATGCGCTCGTAAGTGTGTTCATGTCCGCAGTAGTGCAGATCTACACCGTAGTACTGTAGTACAGGTTCCAGACCATAGCCCCACTTGGGATGTCCCACTCTGGCCCTGTTGGTGACATGATGACAATCATCTATGTCATCCGTGCTACAGTACATGGCACGGTGAGTGAGAGCGAGGATCCACGGTCTCTGACGTCGGTTCTCAGGCTTGTTAGCTTCCTGGAACCAACCACATCCTATATTTCTTTTACCTATCCCAAATACACGTAGTATAGTCTATGATAATCATAATGGGTAATTTATAATACAATATAATGCGGCTTATGACTGTAGAACGACATTTGAAAATTATCCCGCATGTGTTTCTTTTAAACGAAAAAACGAAATTTATTTTAAGGAGAAATAACGATTATTTCTAACCTTAGGGATGAAGTATGAAAGGATGAATTGTGAAGAATTGATTATAAACGGAAAACTGACTTAATTTTTCCGTTTATAATCAATTCTTCACAATTCATCCTTTCATACTTCATCCCTAAGGTTAGAAATAATCATTATTTCTCCTTAAAATAAATTTCGATTTTTCTTTTAAAAGAAAAAATGCGGGATAATTTTCAAATGTCGTTCTATAATGGGTAATTATTTAATGTTTTTACTGTATGTACACTACAGTTATATACATGTAGAAAGACAGTTTGAATCTCTTTCTTTTCTCAGAAATTTCATAAATATTTGATTTCACGATTAACTTCTGCTTTTAAAGGTGAGCCATCAGTACAAAGGTTTGTTTAGGAATACAACATTAATAACATCATCATCAAGAAAAAGTTGGCACAATATGTAAATATATAAATACAGTAAAACTTGGATAATCGGAACGCCTTCAATTTGAATATTTATCCTGGTCCCTAGAATTTCCTATAAATAGAATTTTCGTTTTTAACTCAAATTTCTGGATAATACGAATTTTCTTCAAATAAAAGACACTTCGGCCAGTAAATCTTTTTATTGTCTTGACGTTTCGACAAAAATCTTTTGTCCTCGTCAGGAGCGAACAAAAAGATTTTTGTCGAAACGTCGAGACAATAAAAAGATTTACTGGCCGAAGTGTCTTTTATTTGAAGAAATATGAATGCCGGCCAGATAGCCTCTATCTTTACGATAATTCGAATTTTATATTTTTGATCCCTTGGGCTTTGAATTATCCAAGTTCTCTCGACTGTATATGCGAATCCAATCATTTACTATGGAAGGAAGTAAACATATGTAAAAGAGACGAGCGAGAAATTCAAGTATAAAAATTGGTAGAAATTTAGTATAAAGCAATAACGCTCCATCTATATAATACAAATGAAAACACTAAAAAAAGCGAATGTTTCTTTTCACTAATAAATCAAACTTCTACTGTCCTTACTGAGATGAAAAATATTGGGAGGGCTTGGATCATTAGTGGTGAACTCTCCCAGCAGTTTCGCCAATTTAATCTACCAGACTGATTCTTTAGAGCTCTAATACTGTATTGGATCATTCTGCTTATATATGTTACACTGAAGGTTTGGAATCTTAGAAAAGGTATTTAAGAAAACAAATAACATAAGCTTTTAGGACAGTAGAATTACATTTAAAATTTTCATTTGCAGTAGAAGTTTGATTTATTTGTGAAAAGAAACATTCGCTTCTTTGTGTTTTCATTTAATATAAATTCGAAACTATTTTAAAGGAGTAAGATTCTTTTTGAAATTAAACAATTTCTCTCTACTGCCCTTACTGCAATGGAAAAATTAATGGGAGGGCCTGGCTCATCAGTGGTGAACCCTCCCAGGGTTTTTTTTTCCATTGCAGTAAGGGCAGTAGAAATTGTTTAATTTCAAAAAGCATCTTACGCCTTTAAAATAGTTTCGAATTTTGATAACAGATGGCGCGCTAGTGCATCATATTTGTATAAATATAGTATAAAAATTGCTTATAGATATCTGGAAATTCTATCTTTGTATTAATGTTGTGAAGTTTGTTGGATTCTAAGGTTATCTTAAAATAATTTTATACTGACCTTATTGCATTGGTAAATTAATGAGAGGACCTGGCTCATCATTAGCGAATCCTCGCATTAATTTATTATTACATTGTAAAGGTAGTAGATAAAATTGATTTGTTTTAGAAAGAAACATAAGCGTCAAAATAGTTCAAATTTTTTACAACAGATGGCGCTCTAAAACAATAGTTGTAGCGAAATCTGGTAGATGAATGTTAAAAAATTACTGAGAAGGTTCACCATTGATGAACCAAGCCTTCCCAAACCTTCATCTTCAGTTCATTATTTGAAGAATTTTAAATTAAAAAAGCATATATTGGATCAAAATATAATTTATTTTACCAATATTTCAATTGGCTGAACGCCAACCTTTATAAAGGTATTATAATATATTAATGTGAATAATATTTCGTTCTGTAAATTTGAAAAAACAACTAGCATTGAATAGTTCTATATTCACATAAACAACATTTGCACTACTATGTTACATATGTTTAACATTTTTACATATTTTTTACTTCAATTTTATAGATCCTTTTTTAAAAATAATTTTAAGATACTATGTGTTGCCATTTAGTATAGTGAAAAAATAGCACGAAACTGAAATTGTACAGGGATTAGGTGGAAATATAAAGAGAAAAGCATTTCATGGTCGTGGGAGTGAAAGTTTTTGATGACTTGCGCCATCAATCGGAATAAATACGAATGACTAGATCCTACAGGAACAGCAATAACTGTTACAACACCCAACTCACTCCGGACCATATATACCCGGCCATCCTTGCAGCCCTCTATATGGCAGATATCAATCCAGAAGAAGACATTTTAAAGGAATGAAGATAAACCCAGACATGACTAGATCCTACAGGACTTGCAATAAAGGTTACAACACCCAACTCACTCCGTACCATATATACCTGGCCATCACTCTATATGGCAGACATCAATCCAGAACAGGACATTTTAAAGGAATGAAGATAAACCCAGACATGACTAGATCCTACAGCAACTGCAATAACTGTTAGAAGACCCAACTCACTCCAGACCATATATACCCGGCCATCCTTATAGTCCTCTATATGGCAGACATCAATCCATAACAGGACATTTTAAAGGAATGAAGATAAACCCAGACATGACTAGATCCTACAGGAACTGCAATAACTGTTACAACACCCAACTCACTCCGGACCATATATACCCGGCCATCCTTGCAGCCCTCTATATGGCAGACATCAATCCAGAAGAGGACATTTTAAAGGAATGAAGATAAACCCAGACATGACTAGATCCTACAGGAACTGCAATAACTGTTATAACACCCAACTCACTCCGGACCATATATACCCGGCCATCCTTGCAACCCTCTATATGGCATACATCAATCCAGAACAGAACAGTTTAAAGGAATGAAGATAAACCCAGACATGACTAGATCCTACAGCAACTGCAATAACTGTCACAACACCCAACTCACTTCGTACCATATATACAGTTGCCTGGCCATCCTTGCAGCCCTCTATATGGCAGACATCAATCCAGAACAGGACATTTTAAAGGAATGAAGATAAATCCAGACATGACTAGATCCTACAGGAACTGCAATAACTGTTACAACACCCAACTCACTCCGGACCATATATACAGTTGCCTGGCCATCCTTGCAGTCCTCTATATGGCAGACATCAATCCATAACAGGACATCCATACGAAAAAGGAACCTTTGTTGGCCCTGTATTGTGATCAGGATGCACAGACCGATCTGATCTGCTCCATGGACAAGACACCATAACCACTACGAAATACCTTTTGACATTTTGAACAATTCTGGAATAATTTTAAAAAACGAGTAATTGATTTTTATATCTGTCGGAATAGAGATATAGCGCAAGCCACTTTTAGACTTTTAGATTTCATTGACTTTACTTTGTGTAGTGTTTCATTTATTCACCATTTATTTTGTGTTAAGTGAATGAAATACTCTAATATGCTTAACAACAAACAAAGAAACAATAGAGTATTGATTGGTAAACTGAATCTACACTTGTACTGTAAATAAAACAAAATAAACTTGGACGTTAGAAGGACAAACGGGGTAGTTGGCGATTTCAGAACGTGGCTCCAGGAACCTGCTGGGTTAACTAAATAAAGAAAGAAACAATAAGGTGTATATCAAAGAACCACCAAAAAGAAGTCCCAATAAGGTATATCAAAGAACCACCAAATATAAGCCCCAATAAGGTATAATAAAGAATCACCAAAACGAAGCCCCAATAAGGTATATCAAAGAATAAAAAAAGAAGCCCCAATAAGGTATATCAAAGTGTTGGAATTTGTCCTATTTAATTTATTAATCTATTTTATTATTATTCTTTTGTTATTTTAAATTGATTTGACCTCGGACGTCTGGTCACGTGCCTATTTTTAAAATGTATATATTGTGATGCAAAATAAAGTAGGTGTGAGTCACCAGTTAGTTCGTGTCGGCCTCATCCTTCTGAGTTAGTACGCCCGTGGGCCAAGTACCGCATCCTCCAGAGAACACAGCCTCCCTTATCCCTAGGTCGCCGGCAGTTCGGATCTTCCCTCAAACAGCAAATCAACTCTACAGTCCTTTAGATACGGTGGAGTGAGGTACAACGGGTTGTTGCCTTTAGGTGAAACGCCTCCTCCAGCCCGAGTCGAAACATTATTGGTCCTAATCGAGCAGGATTCAAAGGAAGTTGAGAAACTTAGGGAAGAAAAAAGAATTCTAAAGACAACAAATTTGCATGCTTCCGAAGAAATTAAAATTTGTTTGAAAGTTAAAAGGAAAATTTGCAAATTTAATTAACCAAGTAAAACATTGATAAGAATTCAAAATGAAAAAGAGTCTGAAACTCCGAACTCTATTGCGATCATCTGCAACAAAGAATATAAGGGAAATCGATGCGGAACTGGAAAAGGAATCTCCATCTCGTGAGACAATCGGGATAAAATTTAGAGTGTTGGAGACAATTGAGAACCAACTTAGGGAAGCAAATGTGCAGGTTATGAATCTGATGTTGGAGGATGAGGCAATATCTCCACCTGATCTGGAGAAGGAACAGGACATGGTGGTCCAGTATGAGGAGAGCTTTGTACGAACCGAACTTAGGGTGGCTAAATATCTCCAGGTCAGGGAAAATGGGCAACAAGGCAGGGGCACTCTGGACCCTGCTAGGAGCGCCCAGGAGGGTATGTCATCGTGCAAGCTGCCTAAAATGGCACTCCCCGGTTTTTGATGGCACATGTCTCGAGTGGATGGGATGGTGGTCGCGATTTGAAATGATCCACGAGAGTGCAGTGTTGACGGAGGTGGAAAAGTTCCAGTACCTTGTGCAGTCAATGAAGGCTGGTACCCGAGCAGATAGATTGGACAAGAGTTACCCGCTGACCACAGAAAATTATCCAAAGGTGGTTAAGGCCTTGCAAGATCGGTTTGGGGATAAAGTGATACTGACCGAGGTCTATGTGCGCCAACTATTGAAACTGGTGATAAATAATGCACGAAAAAAGACCTTAACGCTGGAAGGTTTGTACGACCAGGTCGAATCACATCTAAGAGCCTTAGAATCCTTGGGCGTCACTACACAACAGAACGCCTCCTTTTTGTACCCCCTGGTTGAGTCAAGTCTGCCAGAAGACTTGTTGAGTATATGGCAGAGAAGTGCACTGGCAGGGTATGGTGGAGATGAACTTGAACTCCCCATAACCATCGACCAAAGATTGGAACGACTTCTCGAGTTCCTAAGGAGAGAAGTGAAGGGGGACCAACGGCTTGAATATATGAAGGAGGGGTTAGGAGAATCATCCCAAAGGAGGAACTATAGCCAACATATAGCCAGGATGCACGCCGCTCAGATAACGGAGGCTAAAGGTAGAGCGATTCCCCTGTGCCTCAGGTGTAAAGGAAAGCATTGGATCCAGGATTGCGCGGGTTGGCGTTCCATGACAGTGACCAAACGCAGGGATGAAATCAGAAAGTTTAACGCCTGCTTTCGATGTTTGCGGGTGGGTCATGTGATAGCAACCTGCCGAACCCAATTCCGGTGCTCGCACTGCAAGGGATTCCATCATACGGCTCTGCATCTACCAAGGCGGGTATCAATGGAAGATCAGGATCAAAGGGAAAGGCAAAACACTGAGGAGCCGCGGATCTCGCCTGGTGAACAAGAAATCGCCTTATCAGGGATGCATGTGCGAACCGCAATCCCAACAGCCTTGTTAGCGACAGCTCGGGTTCGCCTGGTGGGCCCTCGGGGCGTAGGAGTCACTGTGCGGGCGTTGCTGGATCAGGGGTCTCAGTCGTCCTTTGTCCATCGAGACCTTCTTCATCACTTGAATATCCCAGTGCACAAGGTCAATGCACAAATCTACGGGATTGACGACACCAAGGGAGAGCATGTTAAACAGATGGTATCCTGTTCGGTGGCGTCATTGACGGAATCAGGATGGACTATACCGATTCGGGCGCTGGTGGTGGGAAGAATGACTGGGATCCTACCTAGTCGGGATCTCCGCATCCCTGTGCCGTCCAGCTGGAAGACCTTGCCATTGGCAGACCCTCAGTTTGAGACAAGTGGCCGAGTGGATGTAATACTGGGAGCAGACGTATATGGAAGTTTGTTGCTTCCCGAAGTTAAGTATGATGAAAAAACCCAATTATGCGCACAGAAGACCCGATTGGGCTGGATTATCTCGGGAAAATTACCAGGTGAAGGAGAAGTCGGCCCACACAGGGTGTACAATATTCGGGTGAATTATGAAGAAAACCTGGACAACGTATTACGGCGCTTCTGGGAGCGAAGCGATAACTGACAATCCTCGGTTCTCGATTTAACACGAGGACCTTTCTTCTTTCCCATTGGTGGAAAGGTGTGACGTGGCGGTTTTCTATTGGCTGACCTTCTGAGGTACTACTCTCTGGTTGGTCTACGCTACTTCTTTTGTCTTAAGACATGTCCTAACCTGACCAGGAAGTAATAGTTCGTTCAACTCAACTTTTATTATTTCCGCGATCATAAAATTGGCTGTAATTTTGCTAATGGTTGTTGTGAAGAAATGTAGGGTAGTCGGTTCACAAAACACTGAAGCGAGATTCGGTAGAAAAATTCGCTGTGATGATTCTTTGTGGGCTGTTGCAAGGATTTAAATAAGATCACTTAATAGCTGAAAGGAGGGGGTAAAAATCTCCTTCTAACTAACTTTATTCAATACATATTAAGAGGACAGTGGAAAACACGCGACTGGTGGGTAGCAAAACCAAGCCGTGTTCTAATGTTTATGTTGGCGGCTGGCGCCGCCGGCATTGTTTACTGTCACCCAAGCTGTCTGGACGGCGTCCGGAGATCCATTATTCCACATACTCCCACCTGTTTTTCTAGGCACACAGAAAAACAATAATAATCGTCCAATCGGTTGGGTATACAAATGGTTCTTCCCGATCTAGTCTGTAATTTTGCAGTTTCCTCTTTTCTGTCGTTCAGCAAACGCGAAGAAGCTGCTGTTGATGATTTTGTTTTCACACGCAGGATTCCTTCTACTTCACATACATTCAGACCAGGTATAGAGTGGCTAGGGAAATCCTCGGCCTGAACTAATTTCAAAAGCGCCAGCTCCGCTTCATCGATCTCCTTCACAGAAAGTTCGCCCTTTACTTTCGTTGAAGATCGGAGGTTGTTGATGAACCTTCTAATCCACGCCATCATCCGCACATTTTTTATGAACGAGGAGAAATATTTCATGTACCAATGATCGGTACTCTTAACTGTTGTCACAACAGCAATCTTCTTTCTTTCCGCACAGATTTCTTCTTCATTCAGGTCTTTATACCTGGAAGGCCAAAATTCTTCGGAGAGTTTTAACCAGGAAGGGCCCTCCCACCATCTAGACTGTATCAGTCGGGAGAGGCTGCAACCTCTGGAGGGTAAATCAGCTGGATTGCACTCGCTAGGAACATATCTCCAATTTCCAGGATCACTAAGTCTGCATATCTCCTTCACGCGATTCCCGACAAAGGTACCCAACTGGTTATCGCGCTTTATCCAAACCCTTTGCAATATAATTTTAGGCTTTATTAATATTGGGTTCAGAAATCCAATAGGGTCATATATCTGAGCTAAGCAGGACAGGATACTCCTTTTGGTTATCTTGGGGGGTATGACTACGGGAATTTCACATGACAAACAATCTTCCCTTTTATCCCAACATATACCAAGCACATTTGATATCTCTGCTCTTTCAAAGGGGTAAGTATCGGAGGCTACGTCCAGACTATGCTCCCAACGGCTTAGCTCCAACCTAGCATTATCCATGATGGACGTTGAGGTCAATTTGAGATCTTGTAACTCTTCAAAAGAGTTCACGCTTGTGACTAAATTGTCCACATAAAAGGATTTCTGCAACCTCTGAGCTAACGGTTTATGTTCAGGTCGAACATTAGACAGGTGGTATTCTATTACTGCCCCCAAAATGAAAGGACTACAGTTAACACCGAAAACAACACGTCTATGTCGGAATACTTCTGTCTTTTCTCTATTTTGGGAATACCACAGAAAACGCAAGTAATCTCTGTCCCTTTCATTCACCTCAATCTGAAGAAACGCTTTCTTAATGTCTGCCACGACACCAAACTTGCCATTTCTAAACCTTAGCATAAGGTTGGGAATCATCTCTATGAGGTTAGGTCCCTTTTCAAGACAGTCATTTAAAAATGGGAATCTATAGACCTTGCTAGAAGCATCAAAGACAGGCCTGATAGGCGTAGTCCCACTGGAGAGTTTCACCACAGGACGATGAGGCAGGTAGAAGGCCTCAGCGTCGTGTTGTTCAGCTGGGACTTTCTCAATTATCCCATCATCCAACCAGCCTCGGAAAATATCATCATAGTCCTCATAAAGATTCAAAGAGATTAATTTCTTAGTCGTCTGTTCTAATCTCTTCATAGCAACCTCCCTGTTGTCCGCGATTTTAGCTTTCTCTACAGTCCACGGGAGGGAAACAACATATCTTCCTGAAACAGAATGTTGGACTGTTTTTAGAAAATGTCGACGCGCAAGTGCGTCTCTCTGATCTCTCTGTTTAACCTCAATAGGATCCATAATGCCAAGAACATCGAGATTCCACAGATTTGTTATACTGCTCTCGGAAATTGTCATCGTTGTAACATGATGAGCGAGTGAAACGTCACTACCTGGCTGACATTCTCCCATTAAAGTCCATCCGAAACGCGTCTGCGACGCAGTCAAGCCATTTGACAACACACAAGATTTCATCATGAAAATAGATCCCAATACATCGCATCCTAGAAGTATTTCAATTTCCATGTCATCCTTTCCAATATCAGGAACCCAGATTCTGCGGGCTTTGAGTTCTTTCAACCATGGCCCGCGGCTCAATCTTGGTAGGCTACCACAGATTTTTTGTTGGTCAAGAAGCTTCGCTACCATCTTAAAATTCCCCGATGCATGACCCAAATTGACTCTGTATTCTTGGTGGACACTTTCACTAGTATGACCTCCAAACACCACATGTTTAAGTGATTCCTGACCAATGGGAGATAGTCCGAGATCCTGGGCAGTTTTAGACAAAATATAGGATCGTTGGGAACCTGTGTCAAGGAGGGCACGCACTACTTTTGCCGAAGTCGCACCTTCGACCTTAATCTTCAGAGTCTGTAGCAAAATCAGAGACGAAGCGCTAAGACCGGAGAATGAAACTCCGTTTTCAACTGTAGGAGAAGCGTCACAGCCTTCCACCTGTTCCTTGTCTTCATCCGCTGACTCTCGTGCAGGAGCATTAAGAGGGCATAAAATATCAAGATGCTTCTTCTTACATCGAATACATTCAGTTATGCGCCTTCTACAATTAAAAGAGATATGACCTGGTTGGAGGCAGGAGAAACAACATTTAGCGTTTTTAATACGCTCTCTTCTTTCTTTAATGCTCATTCTGCGTGCAGCAAGACATTCTGTGTTTTTATGATCTTTATTACAAAAGATGCAATTCTGGGCACGTCCAGCAAAGAGTCCAGAGGCCGTAGGTATCGTAGCAGGATGTGATTGTCTGCCCACGTTTCTATCTTGTTTCAGAGATCTAAGTCCAAACTTGGATCCAGCTAAGGCTCTGTCTTGTTCTGCTGCAGCTTCCTTTTGGAGAAACTCCATAATTAGGTCAACTCTAGTTTGAGTCGAATCATCAGCATCAATCTTGACATCATGGAGGGGGTTTCTTTGCCAAGCCTTCATGAGTTCCTCTGGGAGACATGCCTCAATCATTGGAAATATAAATGCAGACATCTGTCTGGCCTCAATCTTTAAGGATTCCAATGCTCTCAAATGAGTCACCAACTCATCATAAAACGAAGTCACCTTCAACTGTTGTTTGGAGGAGCAATCGATCATAAGGCGTATAAGGTCCCTGACATAGACTTGTTGCAACAGTTCAGGCCTTCCAAATCTTTCTGTCAAAGTTTCTATAACTTTGGGGTAATTCTCGGCAGTCAGGGGGTAACTATTAACCAGTTTACTAGCTCTGGTTCCCGGCGACATAGACTGCACAAGATATTGAAACTTGTCGCTGTCTTCTAAAGTGGGATCGACATGTATCTTGTTGAACTGTGCCCACCATCCCAACCAATCTTTTATTTCTCCTGTAAACTTCTTTAATTCTATCTTGGGTAGTTTTACAGTTCTATGGTGTGAGCTAGAAGCGAAGCTCACTTCACTGGTCGTGGGACTGGATGCAGTGATCCTGGGTTCAACAAGAGCGAGACATTTTTTATATATCCTCTTATATCTCTGGGTATATTGCAAGGCTTCCTCATCGTCTTGCTCTAGTTCCTCTTCGCTAACGTCTGAAGTTAGCATGAAGTCTCTTATCTTGCCTTGGATCACAAGAAGCTCACTATGAGTTTCTTCAATTATCTCTCTATTATATTCAATGTCCTCTACAGGTATCGGTGAAGTACCTGACAGAAACTCTTCTGTCGTCTTCAAGCAGCGAGTTAGTCGCTTTCTAAGTACATTTCTATGTCTTTTTAAAATATCCATTTTTCAAAAAACACTATAAACAGAGGGTAAAACAAAAGGTACTTATCTTAAGTCTTGAACTTGTACTCCGCCGTTAATCCACTTGATCTTGCCTTGTCAGAAGCCCACCCGGGGACGCCACTTTGTGCAGAAATGTAGGGTAGTCGGTTCACAAAACACTGAAGCGAGATTCGGTAGAAAAATTCGCTGTGATGATTCTTTGTGGGCTGTTGCAAGGATTTAAATAAGATCACTAAATAGCTGAAAGGAGGGGGTAAAAATCTCCTTCTAACTAACTTTATTCAATACATATTAAGAGGACAGTGGAAAACACACGACTGGTGGGTAGCAAAACCAAGCCGTGTTCTAATGTTTATGTTGGCGGCTGGCGCCGCCGGCATTGTTTACTGTCACCCAAGCTGTCTGGACGGCGTCCGGAGATCCATTATTCCACAGTTGTGCTACTTTTAAGCCTCTTTTCTAGGCCTTGTTTCTAGGCTTTCTGTCCTCCAGTTACCTTATTCTTTATTAAATCTTTGAAACATACATTGCATACATATTGGGTCGGGGTTGCATACAGCTATTTACAAATTATGATATATATTGTGATGCAAAATAAAGTAGGTGTGAGTCACCAGTTAGTTCGTGTCGGCCTCATCCTTCTGAGTTAGTACGCCCGTGGGCCAAGTACCGCATCCTCCAGAGAACACAGCCTCCCTTATCCCTAGGTCGCCGGCAGTTCGGATCTTCCCTCAAACAGCAAATCAACTCTACAGTCCTTTAGATACGGTGGAGTGAGGTACAGCGGGTTGTTGCCTTTAGGTGAAACGCCTCCTCCAGCCCGAGTCGAAATCACCAAAAAGAAGCCCCAATAAGGTATAATAAAGAATCACCAAAACGAAGCCCCAATAAGATATATCAAAGAATCAAAAAAGAAGCCCCAATAAGGTGTATATCAAAGAATCATCAAAAAGAAGCCCCAATAAGGTATATCAAAGAATTACCAAAACGAAGCCCCAATAAGGTATATTAAGGAATCACCAAAAAGAAGCCCCAATAAGGAATACCAAAGAATCACCAAAAAGAAGCCCCAATAAGGAATACCAAAGAATCATCAAAACGAAGCCCCAATATGGTATATTAAAGAATCACCAAAAAGAAGCCCCAATAAGGTATACCGAAGAATCAATAAGATCTATATCAAAGAATCATCAATAAGAAGCCCCAAAAAGGTGAATACCAAAGAATAACAAGAAAGAAGCCCCAAAAAGGTGAATACCAAAGAATAACCAAAAAGAAGCCTCAATAAGGTGTATACCAAAGAACCACCAAAAAGAAGCCCCAATAAGGTGTATACCAAAGAACCACCAAAAAGAAGCCCCAATAAGGTGTATACCAAAGAACCACCAAAAAGAAGCTCCAATAGAGAAAACATATCTGACCTCCAGATCCTTGACGATGAATTCGTACTGTCGGCGAATATCCTCCTCCTTGTAGTAATTCTCGAAGTAATAGTACTCCACGGAGTACATCACCACGTGGAGCGGCCCGATGTTGAAGCTGCAACATCATTTTTCATCATCAAATCTTATAGAATACAAATGTGGGTGTAAATCTCCTATAACACGGTAGTTAGCTTCCTAAAAAACGTCTTGTTGTGCAAAGTCGTGTTTTACACTCATGGACAAAACTTAAGGAAGTTGTACCTTTTAGCATGTATATCGGGACAATAACTCTGAAAGATATTACAGTGATCTTTATTGAAGACACACGAGATAACCAAGTGTAAATACAAAACAAACAACAAAAAAGCCTTTATTTAGGGTCACTGACCCTATACAGGATTCACCAGAGGTATGCATAAGAACAAAGCAGTGAGACAAAGGAAATAACGATATATACAAAGTAAAAAGAAAAAAAAAAAACAAGAAAAGAAAAATAAAAAAATAAGAATAAGAAAGAGGGAAGCAAGAAATCAACACAAAAAGAGTAGCAGTAAGAAAGTGAGGAGTGAGTATCACTTGGCCTTCTTCTGAGATATGGACTTGTGGAAACCATAAAACGCCGTAGCAATATACTTATTCTGGGTCATATTGTCAATTATTGATGGAAGTGAAGCACAGAGTTGCCCAGTTTAGAGCATAAGGGTTCTTCTTTCTTCTTTCAGAGCAGAGCAATCAAAAATATAGTGAGTGATTTCATTTTTTAGTTTTGAATTACAGAAGGTAAGTGTATATACAATTACCTCTGCCTCTTTCAAAAAAAAAAAAAAAACAGACGACCGGTGACTTTCTACTTTCTTATATTTCGTCCAATAGTGTATATTTTAAATCAAATGAACTGATTTAATAATCTAAAATAATATTCATATATTTTGAATTCTAAGATATGTAGATTGTGTTTCTATCATAAAATATCATTACATATCCCTATATCTCTCTATATATAAAAATGAATGTTTGTCTGTCTGTATTTCCGGTATACAAATTCGCAATAGTTCACTAATTCAAACCAAAATTTCCATACATAGGTGTAGTATTCTGTGTTTTTAAATATATAATAGATCATCATCATAAACAATAAAATACGATGTATAATGTAAACAACGTGTTGATGTAAAAATATAAATATAAAGTGTAATAAATAATTTGTAATAATAATTTCATCTGGTGAGTAATGTTTAATTAAATAATAACTATACAACATAAATTGGCGACGAGAATTTGAAAATATAACAGTAGCCCTAAAAAAAAAAACAAGTATGGCAGCCAACCTGACGCCACCTTTACCCATGAATATGAATAGTAGCAATTTATTTGCGGAATATAAGCAATGGATGGAATCCTATGCCATTTTTGAAATAGCATCTGGAATTTCAAAAAAATCGGATGAAATTAAGAGAGCAACTCTATTGCATTGTTTAGGGCCAAATGTACAGCGTATATTTTTCAACTTGCCAGATGAAAAGGAAAATTATGAACAAACTAAAATGGCTTTAGATAAATATTTCACACCTCATAAAAATGTGGTCACTGAGAGATTTAAATTTAGACAAAGAGTCCAGAAAGATGATGAATCGATCGACAACTACCTAATTTCTTTAAGAGAGCTTTCTAAATCTTGTGAATTTGGGAATTTAAAAGCTGATATGATAAGAGACCAAATAATTGAAAAATGTAACAACCACAAACTTAAAGAAAAATTGTTGCAACAAGAAAATTTGACACTGTCAAAAACCATTGATATTGCTAGAATGTTAGAAATTTCTAGAAAAGAAATTAGACTTCTTGAACCTCAAAATGATCAAACACTAAATAGAGTCCAAAATAAACCTAAAAAGCACTATAATGCTAATAATTTCAACAAAGGTAGATTCACTAATCAAGGTACCCCATCATTTTCAGGTGCCTCAAAGCCTAAATGTTATCGCTGTGAATTAGATACACATTCAGCACAAGAATGTGGTGCTAAAAAAATGACTTGTTCATATTGCAATAAATTAGGACATCTTTTTAGAGCTTGCAGGAACCGCCCAAATCAAAATAATAATAGAAACCACAAAAGTTTCAATCAAACTAAAGTTAAGACCATACAAGAAGAAAATAAGACTGAAGTAGGTGAAAGTTCAAATGAATATACCTACTATACAGGTGCTGAAAATAAAGAAAAAGTGCAAATAGATGGTAATGAAATAAATATGATAATTGATACAGGGAGTGATAGAACTTTCATAAGCTATAATAAGATGCTTGAATTATATGGCCATAAAATTATGCCAAAATTACATGACACCACCCGAACCTTTTTTGCCTATGGTCAAGATAGACCTCTTCCATGTTATAGTTATTTCAATGCTGTGATTTCTTGGAAAGAAAATTCAGTTTCAGAAGAAATTTATGCGATTGATAAAAAAGTTGAATCTTTGTTGGGAGGCAAGGCTAGTTTTGAACTAGGTATAATTAAAAGGGTAAATCATGTAAATTATTCAATGTCTACTAATATAGAAACTCTTGTTCAAGAACATGAACATCTTTTCCATGGACTTGGAACTATAAAAGGCTATAGTCATAAAGTGACATTGAAAGACAACTATAGGCCCATTGCCCAGAGATGCCGTCGTATACCTTATGCAATGGTAGAAGCAGTAAATCAAGAGCTTGATAAGATGCTAGAGAATGGAATCATTGAAGAAGTGCATCAAGGTTCTGAATGGGTTTCTAACATAATAGTTGTTCCAAAAAGGGATAGTGAGGAAATTAGACTATGCATAGATCTTCGGGAAGTGAATAAAGCAATATTGAGAGAAAGACATCCAATTCCTACAATTGACAATATGTTACATGCCCTTAAAGGTGCTAAAGTATTTGCAAAGCTGGATGCAAAAAAAAGGGTTTTGGCAGGTTGACTTAGACTCTCAATCAAGACCCCTTACAACTTTCATCACGCACCGTGGTTGTTACAGATTTTGTAAAGTTCCTTTTGGTCTATCAAGTGCTCCAGAGGCATATCAGAAAGGAATGGATTCAATTTTGCTTGATTTGAAAGGTGTAATTTGTTACTTGGACGATGTCGTTGTTTACGCCAAAGATAGACAAGAACTAGAAGAAAGGCTTAGAAAAGTCTTACAAAGATTTGATAAAGTAGGCATTAGGCTCAACAGGAATAAGTGCAAATTTGCCATGGAAGAATTGGATATTTTAGGTCACATTGTTAGTAATGAAGGTATTAAACCTGATAATAGGAAAATAGAAGCAGTCTTAAATTTTCCAATACCAAAAAATATTGAGATGTTAAGGTCATTCTTAGGAACTTGTGGGTTTTTAAGAAAATTCATACCTAATTTTTTTAAATTGGCAGAACCTCTAAAAAATTTGACTAGAAAAAATGTTAGGTGGAATTGGGATTTGAAAACAAATAAAGCATTTCATGATCTTAAAGAGTCACTAACAAAAGAGCCATGCTTGGCATATTACAACTTGAACTCACTAACTGAATTAATCACAGATGCAAGCCCTATTGGTCTTGGAGCAGTATTAATACAAACACAACAAAATGGCATTAAAAGACCCATTGCATATGCCAGCAGATCCTTAACTGATACTGAAAAAAGATATTCACAAATAGAAAAAGAGACATTGGGATGTGTATGGGCAATTGAACATTTTAACACCTATATTTGGGGAAGGAAATTTGTGTTAAAAACAGATCACAAACCTCTAATCTATATGCTGAATCCTAAAAATGGAGCTGTTTTGCCTCCAAGAATTCAAAGATTGAGTTGGAGATTACAACCATATGACTTTGAAATTGAATTCATTCAAGGAAAGCAAAATATTGCAGATATATTTTCAAGACAACCTCTTTCTAACACAAGTGATGAAAAATGGCTGGAGGACTATGTTCATAAAGTCTTATCCATCACTCCTGAAGAGCTTCAAGCACTGTCTTTGAAAGAGATAAAAGTTTGTACAGAGCAAGATCCTTTGTTTCAAAAACTGAAAGATATGGTTCAAAAGGGAGTTTGGCCATATCCTTTGAATGAAGAATTCAAATGTTTTTATAAGTTTAAAGATGAACTCTCAATTTTTGATAATCTTATCTTAAAAGGAAGTAGAATTTTGCTACCTTCAAAACTAATAAAGAGAGTCTTGAGAATTGCACATGAAACACATCAAGGAATGACAAGAACCAAACAACTGTTAAGAGAAAAATATTTTTGGATAAACATGGACTTTGACATTGAAAATTTGATTAGAAACTGTCCAATTTGTGTAAGGAATCAACCATTGATAAATGATCAACCATTGCAAATAGTTCCGTTACCATCAAAACCTTGGATGAAACTTGGAATTGACATAGTTGGTCCAATTGGCCATCATTATGTTTTAACAGTGATCGACTACTATTCTTCATATCCTGAAGCAATGATAATAGAAGACATTTCCAGCAAGACAATTATTAAAAAATTGATGGAGATTTTTGCAAGACATGGTTATCCACATGAAGTTGTAACAGATAATGGCTTACAGTTTGTAAGTACATCAATGGAAAGATTTTTAAAAGAATGTGGAATCAGGCACATCAAAGCCTCACCCTATTACCCAAAAAGTAATGGGAAGATAGAAAGATTCCATAGATTTCTAAAGAAACAATTCAATTCAAGTTCTGAAGAAGGGAAAGATTGGAAAGAAGATTTATCCAGAATTTTAATGTCTTACCGAACTACTCCAAACAGATCTACAGGAAAGACTCCAGCATTCCTATTATTTTCAAGAGAAATCAAAACTAAATTAAGCTCACTTGTTAATGATGCAGAAGAAGATGAATCCAACATCAAAGAATTCAATATGGTCTACAAAGAAAAAATGAAAACATATAATGATATAATTCGGAAAGCTAGTCCTCATAATTTTGAAATTGGAAATTTAGTTTATGTGGCAAATCCAAATAATGGAAAACTTGATTCAAATTTCAGATCAGAACATCATGTCATTCTTGAAAACACTTCAATAAATTCTTTTAAATTATTCAACACTAAAAATGGGAAAATAATTCATAGAAATGCTAAACATTTGAAACATGTTCCTACTCAAGAGACCAATCAAGGCATTTCTGACTTGATTCCAGAAGAGAGCCAGGAAAATCTTAGTTCAGATTCAACAAGAATTGAACACCTCAACTCTTCTAATGTACAAATACCAGATGATAATTCCTCAAACCAAGACAAGGACACTTCTTTAAACCGACCAAGTTCAAGTAGAACAGGGTCTACATTTAACCCAGTTGTTTCAGATAGACTTGATGCCGAGGCTCTTCACCAGTTGCCACCAGAGGTTTCTCCACCCTTGCCGACTACCAAGGAACCCGTGATCACCAGGAGTGGAAGAGTCGTCAAGCCATCATCAAGATATAAAGACATGATTCCTTTCATCTAAAGGAAGGAGGGAATGTAGTATTCTGTGTTTTTAAATATATAATAGATCATCATCATAAACAATAAAATACGATGTATAATGTAAACAACGTGTTGATGTAAAAATATAAATATAAAGTGTAATAAATAATTTGTAATAATAATTTCATCTGGTGAGTAATGTTTAATTAAATAATAACTATACAACAATAGGTAAACAAATACGGGGAAGACGATAGGCTATTTTAAAAAATATATAAATCAATTATTAAAACTATATATATTTTAGTCAGAAAATGATGATGACGATATTGCTGTATCATGTTTGATTATCAGATACAAAATTATATCAGGAAAAATTCCAAAAAGCAGAGAACACGGGTGAAGCCAGTTCATTTTTAGTATGCAGGAACAAAATTCTAACAGAAAAACATTCATTCGAGCAGAAGACACAAAGCCAGCTCATCTTTTTATAAAAATATCGCTTCTCAGACACAAAGTTTGGAGCGGGACGTTTCACAAGAATGACATCCACGGCGCCAATTTATAATTGTAACGAATAGTATTTGAATAAAAACATTTAATCGGGTAAAACCCGGGCGTTGCCCGGGTCATTCGGCTAGTACGTATATATATAAAAGTCAGTGTATGTATGTATGTATGTATGTATGTTTGTCGGCTATACACGTTCATAATACGTAATTAATCTGACTGAAATTTTAACAGTATATAGAGTAGAATCTGGAAAAACTTATAGTGAAAATTTCAGTTCTCTATCCCGAATATTCGTCAAGTTATTTGTAAATTTGCATTGCAGATTAGCCTTTTCGCTTGCGAGCAGCGCCTCTAGCGGTGAAGATGGTAGGTAATATCAGCTGACCTAATGTACATGTAAAGTTTGGAGCGGGACGTTTCACAAGAGTGACATCCACGGCGCCAATTTAAAATTGTAACGAATAGTATTTGAATGAAAACATTTAATTATGTAAAACCCAGGCGTTTCCCGGGTCATTCGGCTAGTATAAATATAAAAAAGGCATATCTTGACCAGTCACATAAGTATTTTAAGGTGCCAAATAAAATGGAACAATTCAAATCAATGTTTAGTTGATTTTAATTACACAAGATGGCGTTCTGTCATCTAAAAATGGTTATGTGAGCGTTCAGGAAATGCCTTTTTAATTTTTAATATTAAGACCTGATCTTTATTCTATTTAAATTTTTCTATTGAAAATTCTATATATAAAAATGTATCGATAAAAAAGCCGCCATACCTGTGGTAGAAATTGTTGATCTTGCCATCAAGACCGATATTGGTGAACCTGCTGTTGTAGTTGAGGAAATTGCTGAAAGTTTTGACGTTAGAACATGGAGTTGGGACATAGCACCAGACTTACTATGGAGCCTCGTGGTTTCCTGGAGAAGTGATGTAAGGCACATAGGCCGCTATGGGCTCAAGTTGTCTCATCCATTCGTCCCCAGTCTTGAAGTTGTTCTGGTAAACGTCACATCTTTGAGACCTGATATCTGAGAATGGAGAATTCCAAACTTACTTCATACATGTCGTAGGCCATGTCTCCTGTAAAAACATGGTTAGAGATTAGATCGATTTTACAAAATATCATTCAACTCTCACAAATATAGAAGGTAATTTAAAGAGTTATTCCAATTGTACTTGCTACATTTTTAATTCAATAAAATAATCATTGTATCAATATTTACGGTGAAATCACCAGGCTTCCAGGATACAGGATGAAACGTGATATAATAACACATAAAATGAAAGGATTTAAAAGTACGAATGTTTCTTTTATACATAATACAAACTTCTACTGTCCTTACTTATGCCTAACTGACCTTGTCTTTATTGTTTGCAGAAGAGCATTGCTCGATGCAAATATTTGAATGTAATTCTACTGTCCTATAAGTCCTACTGTCCATAGTTTTCTTGAAAACCATTTCTGAGATTCCATCCTTCAGTGCTGCGTATATAATCAGAATCGTCCAATACAGTATTAGAGCTCTGAGAAGCGGTCTGGTGGATTAAATTGGCGAAACCGCTGGGAGGGTTCACCACTAATGAGCCAAGCCCTCCCAATATATTTTTTCATCGCAGTAAGGGCAGTAGAAGTTTGTATTATGTATAAAAGAAACATTCATACTTTTAAATCCTTTCATTTTATATGCATAGATGGCGTGTTATTGCTTTGTGTTAATATAATAACATGTAGGATGGTTGTTGTGATGTGCTGGTGTGGCTTGTGGAAAGGCTGCTGATAAAATTATAATCAAAATTAATTTATTTAAAGCAAGAAATTATAGAGAGAAAAGAAACAACGGTTGAAGTAACGGCCGTCGGCTTTGGCCTTGTTGTTTACCGCGTCAGTGGCCAGAGTCTCTGATGACGTCCCGCGCGCATGCGTAGTCAGGTTGACGCCCGCGGATGCCGAGGCCGTCCTAGTTCGGCTCGCTGAAGCAAAGTGTAGTCGCCACAAACATATTATATTATATCACATATTGTGTATCACGTCTTCTTCCCTAGATCGAAAGCTAGAGAGCTATTTTAAAATCTTTAAAAAGAAACCTATCCCTGGAAGCCTAATGTTTTTATCTTAAATATTACATTGGTGTTTTATAATGACTGAACTTCGTAATGAAAATGGCACATTTTGGTGATGACAACTTGGAGATAAAATGGATTAGTATTTAAATATATGGATGGTGAATAAATTTATGCAGAACAGAGTGAAATAGTGTTTTAAATGCATAATGGAAAGGTTACTTAATGGTGGTGATATTGTTAAGAATGAGACCTTTACATTATGCATTTAAAACACCATTTTACTATGTTCTGCATAAATTTATTCACATTTTCATATATTCAAATACTAGTCGATTCTATCTCAACGATGTCAACATCATGTGCCATTTCCATTACAAATTCAGCCATCATAAAACACCATTTTCACCCTGTTCTGCATGAAATTCTTCTAACAACGATATACCTTTTCTAATTCCAAACCATTATATCTCAACAATATTAAAATCTACAATTTTTCAGGAATCCCTCCATACTTCAAACTTTGAATGGTGTTGGTTGAGATCTACTCAATCTTGAATCAAGAATGGAAACCTCAACAGGCAACACAAATACCTTCCTAATCTGCGCCAAGAGTGTACAAACAGAAATTACAATCTCAAATATTCAAGCCACAAAACAGACTAGTTGACTAGTAGATAAAACATGAAAAATCAGCAAACTTCTGTGACATCGCCAACTTTAGGATTTAAAGGGCTACTTCATCAAACCATGTTGAGGGAATAAGAAATGATACCAACAACTTACTCCGTTAACACTGAAGAAAATGGATGAATTTAAGCAAAAACAACATTTATTGATCAGCTCTTTCAGCATCGTCTGTTCCTTACATATTAGAAGCGGCTGCAAACATTGTCTGCCCACTGAAGAGTCGTAAACCTGGAAGAGGAAAATACAATCATGGTCAGCGCTGAGGTTACAGAGCCTCCCAAATGGCTGAAGATTGGTTCAGAGAAAGGTAATGGTCCAAGAAATAATTACCTGACAAATACAAAACAAGTAGTTTACACAATAAAGACCAATATATCAAGTTTAATAGATTCTGCAGGCTGTATATTTTAAGGCGAACGTGTTGACTCTACCTATTTCAAGCTACTATTTATAATTACTATATGCAAAATTTGATATCGAATGTGTAATTTGCGTGCTTCCCAATGTTCAATTATGTTAATTTCACAATGATTTGATTTGTATATATAATTTCAGATTTACATTCAATTATCCTAATTGTGGATATGGCGTATCTTTGCAACTGTTAAATAATAAATAAAGCCCAATAAATAAGATGATCAATTAGAAATGGACACTTCGAACATTAAAATTTACTATTCGACGTTGCAGCCAACCATTGCCGCCCTTTTTAAAGTAGAAATCTTACCACGAAGTTTGTATGTGCTCCTTTATCTCTCTAATTGATCATCAATATTGTCAATAATGATATTCACTATGATAAATGATATAGATAAAGAATTCTTCCTGGATTGAAATTAGACGAAAAACATGGTGAAGGAAGACGAGTTTCTTTTATTGATGCATAGGTGCTTCTTATGAATAAACCATAGGTACCTATTAATCTCGCTCGTGGAGAGATCAATAGATATGGAGTAATAACGAATTTACAAATATAGATAAAGAATTCTTCTTGGATTGAAATTAGACGAAAAACATGGTGAAGGAAGACGAGTTTCTTTTATTGATGCATAGGTGCTTCTTATGAATAAACCATAGGTACCTATTAATCTCGCTCGTGGAGAGATTCATAGATATGGAGTAATAACGAATTTACAAATATAGATAAAGAATTCTTCTTGGATTGAAATTAGACGAAAAACATGGTGAAGGAAGACGAGTTTCTTTTATTGATGCATAGGTGAAAATGCATCAATAAAAGAAACTCGTCTTCCTTCACCATGTTTTTCGTCTAATTTCAATCCAGGAAGAATTCTTTATCTATATTTGTAAATTCGTTATTACTCCATATCTATGAATCTTCCTTCACCATGTTTTTCGTCTAATGATAAATGATATTTAAAAAAAAAAATTGATGAAAATGTTTGGAAAATAGAAGAGAAGGATGTAAAAGTAAGTGGAAAGCCATCAGTAGGCTGGTGTGTCAGGCTGAAGAAACAGATCGCATCAATATTACCTCATTTACATATTCAGGTTGGTAGCTACACCATCACGCGGTGGCTCTGATCATTTCAGTCATATAATGTGTTAGAATAGCATATGCAAATATTATCAGCTGGTATTTACCGAAGTGTAGGACACAGTCGATGTCGCCCTGCTGTGCCATGGTCTGCAGAGTGGCTATGGACCTCCCGTTTTCATTTCCCAGATCCCCGTAGAGAGCCAACCTCGGACTCCAGTCCGAGCCGGACTTCTTGGCCTGTAAGGTATACAGGGGACTCCAGCCGTCCTTGCCACCCACGTTGTACCCTGTCCCCACACCTCGTCACTTCCCGGGACTCCCAACATGGACTCTACTTACAGTATGTCTGTCCGGGGGTCAGTCCGCGCAGTAGCACGCGGTGGACCCAGATGGTCCGGACTGGCTTGCCCTTAGACTGGAAGGATGTACTGCTCCCATGGACTATTCTGGTGGGACGCTGGGGTCCGTATCTGACGATAGACTCGGTGTAGTCGAAGGTGACCCAGGTCACCATCATATGTTCAGGACGGACTGCAGGGACATCAACAGTCAACCTGTCATATGTAATTTCCTGACGTGGACTTTGTTGGTAGCCATGTGAAACAGCGTTTAACAAAAGCGAACCACACTTTACAGAGGGACTGTTCCTCCCCGTGTGCTTCTCATTTTGTTTACCTCTATTTACATTCTACTTTTGAAAGTATAAACATGTTACATCCTCTACACCATATTTGTAAAAAATAATTACCGTGGAGATATACAACGAGAAAATGCGAAAGCGAAATAATTCTTTATAAGATTAAATAATTATCGAAATCTCTATTTTTAGATGAAATATTAAAAAATAATTGATCATTTGTCTCTACACCATTCGAATTTTTATGTGTGGTAGATTAAACTTTCTAAACTGTTGGGAGTGTTCACCACTGATGATCCAGGCCCTCCTAATAATTTATCATTGCACAAAGGGCAGTAGAAATTGTTATATTTTTAAAAGAATCATAAACGTCAAAAATAGTTTAATTTCATAAAGTAACACTTTTTTCACTCTAATTCGCACACAAATATTTTCTAATAAAAATATCGCCTTAAAAAAACGATATGAATAAATACCAAATTGTACAAAAAACAAGCCAACATACCACCATAGCTGAGATAAACTTGCTGCTAAGTTCACCTAAGAGATAAAGCGCATGTTGATCACTACTTCTTACATACCAAACGATTAAATTCTGGAAAATTATTGAAAGAGGAAGAATTTGTTGCAAAACGTATGTATTGAAAATTTTGAAAACCTATTTCTGAAGTAAAATCTATGTTTATAATATTTTTCCACTAATTCGTGCACAAAATAAAGATATAAATAAACATAAATAGAAGGTTAAAACAAACCAACCTACCCCCATAGCTTATATGGACTTGCTGCGGTTGTACATACTTTGGTTGTGGTTCTACTTCACCAAAACAAATTCCTAAAAGGAACAGAAGAGCTACAGTCGACCAAAACTTCCTCATTCTGCAATTACCTAGCTACTGCGTGTCAGGAATTTATATAAGCCATGTACAAATGAGATAACAAAATTTGACCAATAGCTGCAACCATGAATAGTGATCTTAAAAACTGCTAGAATCATTTTAGTGTACAAAATAACGATGTTTTTTCATTTAAAAAATCCCGTTATATAAATATACTTTTTGAAATAGAGAAATCCATAAATAAATCTATAATTAAATAGGCTAATTTTGGATCAAAATATCATTTATTTTACCAATATTTCAGTTGGCTGAACGTCAAACTTTATCAAGGTATTAAGACATATTAAATTTGTTATATTAATATGTTATAATACTTTTAATATGTCATAAAACCTTGAAAAGGTTGGCGTTCAGCCAACTGAAATATTGGAAAAATAAATGATATTTTGATACACTATATGCCTTTTTTATTAAAAATATATATACTTATTGAATATAAAATGATGTTTGATCAAGGTCTCCACTTTGGTTTAAATGAATTGTACAAGGCCGCAGTCATAGAGAGAGCTTTCGGAGAAGAATAATGGAATCACTGAATGCCGTGATCCATTTGGATGAGGAAAGCGAAGACTAGAACGCGGCTGATTCTACACTTGTCTTTTCAATGATACGCTAACTGTGGAATAATGGAGATCCACTTCGGGACGTCGGCCAGACGGATTGGGTGAATGTAAACAAACAAGCCCCAGCGGCGCCAACCGTCAACAAAGGAAGAGAGCACGGCCTTGTCTGCTGTGGCTAGTTGGGTGTTTTCCTCTGTCCTCTTAACATGTTTTAAATAAAGTTAGTTTGAAGAAGACTTTTAACCTCTCTTTTCTGCTATTTAGTGATCTGATTTAAATCCCTACAACAGCCCACAAAAGAATAATCACTGCGAATTCTACCGAATTTCGCATCAGTGTTTTGTGAAACGATTACCAGAATTTTTCTACACACTAACTTTGATGTATGCACGGTGCAATCTGTGGCCACTGGACATGCGTCAGACCTGGAGGCTGTTGTTGGGTTCTGTTCTGCCTGGAGTAAAACAGTTTTATCTGTGCCTACTTCCTGTGGTGAATCGGTATAAGACCTGTGGTCTTAATAAAGTTGTATGTGAATACCATAATTGTAGGTTGGATTTTGATTAATTAAAGTTGAGGACTTCATCAATCCTTTTTATAAATGGTAATTGTCCTTTTGAAGTATCAGCAACCCACTTATTGTAATGTGTGTGTAGTGAAATGTTACTCTCCATCAATAAATTTCCAGTTTTTTTTAAAGGGAGACTGTTGGTCGCCGAAACCTCGAAAAACAATAAAATTTTATAAAAAGTTTAATCAAGTCTTCAATTTGAATTAAACAAATGCTTAAAGTATATGGGGTAGGTCAGAGAAAATATTGGATACATTTTAATATATATGTCGAATCCTGCCGACACTTGTAGAATCCTGTCTTTGCGGAATCCTGTCGACTTAATCTATGGTGTGCGATCCTGTCGACTCTCTCTATAATGTGATATCTTGAGGGTCTCTCGCTGTGGTGTTGTAACCGAGAGGGGCAAACCTGTAGTAACCGAGAGGGGCAGTCATGGCGTGGAGAGTTTTCAGTACCTCTTTCCACTTGGAAGACCTTTAACAGTTCTCACAGAGTACAGGCAGTCGTGGTCGAGGCAAAGTGGAAGACTTGGGATTGTCCATCACAAAAAATGAAGGGACACACTTGTGCTAGGAAAGATCCATGAACAGATAAAAGTCGAGCTATGAGCGAAAGACGGAGATAGAAGAGTTCTTATTGTTCTACATGGTCGATGAGGTGGACCTTGGAAACAACCGACGAGGGCTCTCGCTGATGGTGAAGTGACTATTATTTCTGCGAATTGACAGCTTTATATATCTTTACCGAGAGAAAGTATTGGATTTCAGCGGATGTAACGTGGATCGGAAGAGATCATTGTACATTGGCAACGCCCTGGCAGTTTTTTTATCTTTAGGCCTCGTTGTTGGACTTCTATCTCAATCTCTTGCTTTAGCTCAACTTTTAATCTATTACAGAGTTTTATTTATTTATCCTCAGTTTGTACAAAGTACATTACATATGATGATGTAATGACACATGTCAATCATGCGTATAATCATTTACAGATGTGTTTCTATTATACAACATGAAAATCTTGTTATATTATATACAACATGAAAATCTTGTTATATTATATACAATATGAGGTTGTTGGTTTAAATTTCCATATATATATGACGTGATGCAAATGATACTGTCGACTGAATGTCGTGATGAGTTTATCCTGTCGGATGACTGTAGTGTGGTATGTTTGATTGGTGGCCACAATGGTCACAGTGAGTTCAAACGTGAATGGGATTGCACAAAAGGACGAGACATGTTGGATGTCACCTCAGAGATGGCGAGAGTGGCCAGAGACCCGCGCCGTCGAAGGGTCTGATCTATTCTAGTATAAGCGGGGAACTGTTGGCATACAGGCTGGATTTCTGTCAGAATTTTCCAAAACTGGTATTATGTGGCTCATTTCTTATCACTAACAGTAAAGTTATTTTATAGGGTGGTGAGCATAGTGCATCGCTTTAATGTATAATTAAATGGAAAGATGCCTCCTTTCAATATATGTGTACCCTATTATAAATATATATTTAAAATAATAAAGGCATATCCTGACCAGGAGCACATGTGCTTTTCAGAAGGCAGAGCGCCATCTGGTAGAACAGAAATCAACTATTCATTGATTTAACCTGTTCCCTGATATTTGGCCAACCCAATTTCTTGATAAATCAAGAAAAGCCATCCACGAACGCGTTTCGCGCTGTTGACGCTCGTCAGCGTGGAGTAAGCTGTACCACTGCGACCAAAAGATGTCTTCGTGGGTGGCTTTTCTTGATTTATCAAGAAATTGTGTTGGCCAAATATCAGGGAACAGGTTAAATCGATGAATAGTTGATTTCTGTTCCACCAGATGGCGCTCTGCCTTCTGAAAAGCACATGTGCTCCTGGTCAGGATATACCTTTATTATTTTTAATATCAACACCTGACCTTTTTATTTTTTTTCTATTGTTTTTTTTCATATATATAATGTGACAATATATTTGTAATTTAAAACTGTAATATAATAACACTGTGTGTTAGTATAATTCACCTATCTTCCAATTAGTTAGAGCCAATAATTTATAAGATCATACCTTCCTATTAAAATGTGCGCTGCTCCTATTTGCTACCACCCCCTATATTTTTTGTATGATATGCTATATCTTTATTACTATATCCTGTATCATCTTTATTTGTATTAAACTCAAAATGATGACGTCAAAATAAAAATGGCAAAAGATTGGTCATCTGGGGACAGCTACGTGGCAAAGACAAAGGACATGACCATGCCCCCTGAAGGGCCCCCTTCCGGGACTTTTTATAGGCGATTGCGATCCGGGGTAAACAGAACAGTTTTAGCTCGCAGTGTGTGGTACAGTGTGTCCATCTACGCAGGCCGCTTCTGGCTCTCTCTCCATGTCTCGGTTTTAGGCAGCCAGGTTTGTGTCATAGCCTCCATCTCTGTCCTGTAAGCTGTCTCCAACACATTCAGTGCTAACATTTAGCCCTGTCTCTGCTTCTTGTTGTCCGCGTGTGGGAAGAACATCAACACTCGCCTCACGAACAACTGCCAGTTTATTCACACGTCGGGGTTACAACAGTAGACCCGTTTTGGTTAACAGGATAATTTACAATACGACATATATATACGAGGGTGAGTAGAAAAGTAAGGTCTCCTATTTTTTTTTCATTGGAAAGGTTGGACACTTTGCTATTTTTCTACATAGTCGCCTTGATGCTCAATCACTTTTTTCATCCTGTCAACAAACTTTGTAATTCCGGTGTTGTACCACTCTCCCGCCGCCTCTTTGAGCCACTTGTCGACTCACCTGGCGGACACCTTTCTGTAGCCGAGGGTCTCAGACACAATCTTGTGCACGGAGAAGTGGCTGCGATTTTCATTCAGGCAATCCTCGATCTCTTCAAGGGTTATTCGCCGGTTTGCGCGCACCATTTCGTCGATTCGAGCCACGGTTGATTCCGGCAAACTCGGCCGCCCAGACCGCTGTTCATCGTGGACGTTTATCCGCCCCTCGTTAAAATCCCGGCACCATTTCCGCACATTTTTTATGTCCATGCACTTCTCACCATACACTTCCACTAACTGACGGTGAATTTCGACCGGAGAATTATTTTTTGCATTTAAAAAGCGTATAACTGAGCGCAACTCGCACTTGGCGGGAGAGCTAAGGGGAAGCTCCATCGCGAACGGCTGCCAGAAAGCGACTGAGCGTCCCAAGATCACCGAGAAGGTTCTAGACGGTAGAGGGGGAACCAAGGAAGGCAGCGGTGTTGTCGGATTTCACCTAGCAACGCGCGTTCGGAAATTATCTCGTAGAAGACCTTACTTTTCTACTCACCCTCGTATATATATACACGTCGAGAGTGGAAGGGAAATGAAATAAACGGCTCGATTTTTTTTAAATGAAAAGAATGGGACAATTACAGGGAGAATAAAATTGGCTCAATCCTGATAAAACAGCTTTCTATAGAACGCCGAGTGTACCGCAAATAGGCAGCGAGTCCAGTTTCTGATAACTTTTCTCCTCAAATTCGCTCTGATCTGATATACAGTTAAACCTGTCTATAGCGCCCCTTCTTGGGACTCACAAAAATAGGGTGCTATAGAGAGGGGGTGCTATAGACAGGTTTAACTATATTAAATTACGACATATATATATAGCATAGATATGCAGAAGGATGATATTCATGTACATAAAGATGCACTTCTCCTTTCAATCCCTTCAATTATGCATGAGAACATGATGTAGTATGTTTATCATCCCCAGAACAAAATTAATGGTGATGATCAAGAATAAGTCACAACACCGATTTTGGAAAATTCAGAGAAGAACCTGGTACATACAGATAGGTTTTTGTAAGATATCATAGAACAGAAGCATAGTAAATATTACCAATTGGAACTTCTGCCGTCAAGATCAATTTCCAATATAAACATAATAAATAGGACTGGTGGTGAATACATATGAAACAATAAAAATAAAGAAATTCTATCCTGACCAGGAGCACATGTTCTTTACAGAAGGCAGAGCGCCATCTGGTGGAACAGAAATCAACTAAACATTGATTTAGCCTGTTCCCTGATATTTGGACAACCCAATTTCTTGATTAATCAAGAAAAGCTATCCACGAACGCGTTTCGCGCTGTTGGCCAAATATCAGGGAACAGGCTAAATCAATGTTTAGTTGATTTCTGTTCCACCAGATGGCGCTCTGCCTTCTGTAAAGCACATGTGCTCCTGGTCAGGATATGCTTCCTTTATTTTTAATATCAACACCTGACCCACTTATTTTTTTATTCCTTTCTATTTTTTTTTTTTTTCATATGAAACAATGTTGTGAGAAGTTCCAAATTTTATTTATATCATCACATGGTATATCAGATCAATGATACAAGTAATGATAGTCATCGGACCCGACGCCGAAGTTCTGGCGATGTTTGATGACCCAGATGTCGTCGATCACTTTATTCTAAACAGACAATTTCCGGTTAGCGATAGAATCAAAAGAAATTAACAACATTTTACAAAAAAATGGATTCAAAAAGGTTGAATATGCAAAATAGTAATGAAACCTATTTATTAAATGGTTTTTTCTTGAAATTAAAGATACTTCGGCCAGTAAATCTTTTTATTCGACGTTTCGAATCAAATCTTTAATTTCAAGAAATATGAATGCTGGCCAGGCAGCTTCTATCTTTACGATTATTAAATGGTATTGCATCCAAAGAATTTATTATTTTTTTTACAATTCTATTTACAGGAATGTTAATATTAGTAAAAAAGATGGTGCCAAAAGTTTATTTTGTTTTTCAATTTTAAAAAGAAAGTCAATACTTCGAATAATCATCTCTCTAACGATCTAATCTTTCAATATGACACTCACGAGGTGACAGGTTTTATATACATAGCGTATTACAATTTTTATTGTATATAATATTTTTAATAATGTGGGTCTATTAGATTTTTTCAAAATGAATTTTAATAAACAATAGAGAAAGATATGTCAACTTAGGCCTATCGAGTCGACGTTGGCTGATGCAATACTCTCCTCATCTTGCAGAAGGTCAGTAACATAGCCCTGGGTACACGGCAATGGGCCAACGAACAGTTCCATCCATGGTACTCATAATCTCTCTGAGAAACCAATCAAGAGTGACTGCATGATTAACGGCCAAGCTATGTCACTTCATTCAGGGATTTGGACATCTCTTCCTATCTACCCATTCGCTAGTTCTTACTCTGGACTCTTTCTCATTTCCTTGCGAGTGACCACTGCTAGGTTGATAAATACATCTCAGAACAACACATATGTAACAATGGAGTACCTGGTTGATGGAGTGCTGCTGTAAATGCACATGTGTGGTGTTGTGCACGGTCATAACGGTGAAGCCGTAGTCTGAACTGCGGTAGGCGCTCCATTCCGGTTTGTCAGGCAGGAATGGATCCGGATACTCTCTGTTGCCCTGTACACACACCAAACACCATTTACAAAGTATATATGTCGTAAACCCGGGTAAGCCAACAAGTGAGTTGGAAGCAGTCGGGGTTGAGTGGCAAGGCGTGCAGAGTGGGAAGTCCGCACGGGACAGTAAGGACAAAGTTTGGGATCAAAAGACGCTCTTCTAGTACGTCTCACGTGGCACCAAGGCCAGGGGAAGTTGAGGATTAACTGAGGAAAACTCGGCGTCCTGCATGAAGCCGCGGAGGCAGGGACGAACCAAAACGGCGGCCACGAGGGCCGCCGTGAGCTGGCAACGACCCTAGTACTGAGCGGGCCCTATCCGAAAATATCCACTGTTACCTAACTAACTGTCAACATCCGGACCAACGCCCCTTCTTTGTCCCTCTCTGGATCCCCCGGGTGTCCAGTGGCAAGCTGGTGTCACTTTGAGACGACTAGAAAAGACGTCATACTTTATTACTTACATTTCACATTGTTTAAATTACGATATATATATATATTGTTACACCTTGAGATGTAGATGTTTTTGTTCAGCGGTTTCCATTGTACCGTAGAATAAATCAGAACGAGTTCTCATTAAAAAGCTAACGCTTTATTTTGGTAAGGTTACAAAAAGAATGAAGAACGCCGTGGCTGCACTATGTTAACAAAGAATAAACAAATCAACCTTGATTTGTTTAATAAGTTAAATTATTAATAAAAATATGTACATGAATCTATGTCGGCTGTGACAATATATAATTTATTTTCTCAGATTCCTATTCCACATTTTTTATTAAAGAATAATTGGTGCACTTGCGCGGCGCGTGAGCGCATTACTTCCTGTTTTTTTTTTTTTTAACAAGTGTATGACGTGTAAAAGCCGATTTATAAGCTTAGTTTCATTGTTAAATATTGCTGTTAATTTAAAAATATATATTTATTGATACATTCAGAATATTCACCCCTTAAAACAAAAATACATACTTTCTTCAACTCATTCTGTTTTTATTTTAATCTTTATTATTTTATAGATCTTAGGCAAATGTCTTTCTCTTAATTTATCAAACTGATCCCAGTAAAATTTCACTTTTGCACAATTATTCATATATGCAATACAGTTATCGTATTTTTCTGCCTAAATACAACCTGATAAGTCAAGCTCGAAGCAAAAAAATGATACAAATGTTCTATATTTACAACAACCAATATCTCCTTGGCTTTACTAAACCTGGTTCTGGTTCAAATTCACATTAATAGTTACCGCTCAGCAAGAGCAACCTAGTTCATGATAATTGAAACAGTGAATACTATATATATGTGAAGGTTATTCACATATTAAACAATTTTTAACGCGGGATTCAATCCCGGTTCATGACTGTCGGGAATCGAGCGTGTTACCCTCTCATCCACCGACTATATTTTTGCTTTACTAAACCCCATTAACCATAATATATATGCAAATATAGAATATAATACACCCATACCTCGCTTTGCGTCGGGGTTACGTTCCAAAAAAACACGACGCAAATTGAAACGACGCAAAGTAAAATAAAATTTTGATGGCATGGCGCAATCAAAAACAAAGGTGCTGCCATATTTTAGGGAAAAAAAATAAAAAAAATTAAAGACTCGAATCCAAAACAACGCAAATTCGAAAATCTAACGACGCACTGTGAAAATCGGTAAAAATTAAGCAGCGACGCAACTTCGAAAAAAACGCAAAACGAAACGACGCAAAGCGAGGTATTGGTGTATATAAATATGGGATATATATAAGTTATATATGTAAATATTCAATACATATGTAAATATGTTGACACACATTAATATGTTATAATACCTCGATAAAGGTTGGCGTTCAGCCAATAGAAATATTGATAAAATAAATGATATTTTGATCCAATATATGCACTTTTATTTTAAAATTAATACGTAAATATGTGAGAAACAATTTAAAAAATATATAAAAAAGGTCAGGTATTGATATTAAAAATAAAGAAAGCATATCCTGACCACGAGCACATGTGCTTTTTAAATGGCAGAGCGCCATCTAGTGGAACAGAAATCAACTAAACGTTGATTTAGCCTGTTCCCTGATTTTTGGCCAACCCAATTTCTTGATAAATCAATGGATTTTCATGATTTTTACATCAAATTGGGTTGGCCAAATATCAGGGAACAGGCTAAATCAATGATTAATTGATTTCTGTTCCACTAGATGGCACTCTGTCATCTATAAAGCACATGTGCTCGTGATAAGAATATGCCTTCTTTATTTTTAATATGTAAATATAGAAAATTTAGGCAAACATATAATATATATGTAAAACCAAAGAAGGCATATCCTGACTACGAGCACATGTGCTTTATAGATGACAGAGTGCCATCTAGTGGAACAGAAATCAACCAAACATTGATTTAGCCTGTTCCCTGATATTTCGCCAACCCAATTTGTTTAAAAAATAATGAAAATCTATTGATTTATCAAGAAATTGGGTTGGCCAAAAATCAGGGAACAGGCTAAATCAATGTTTAGTTGATTTCTGTTCCACTAGATGGCGCTCTGCCATCTAAAAAGCACAGGTGCTCGTGGTCAGGATATGCCTTCTTTGTTTTAAATATCAACACGTGACCATTTTTTTCTATTTTTTTTTTCACATAATATATACATGTATAAATATAGAATATATCTATAGGAAGCATATATAGAATAAGACACTATATTGAACATACAAAACCGCTATAAGGGTTAATCACCGATGAGCTAGTTCCTCCCAATATTTAGGGATTGTAGTAATGATATGAAAACTAAGGGTTAAAAATGATTAGAATTGTGTAACAAGGACTTGGTGGAGCTACTTACAGGGTTGCCAGTTATAACGTGGATGGGGGCGCGAGCATTGGTGTAGGGGGCGTCATTGGAGCCGTTGTAGACCTGGACAATATGTAAAAGTTGCATAGAGACATGATAATTAGCTTTGTAGAACGACATTTGAAATTTTTCCCGCATTGGTTTCTTTTGAACGAAAAATCGAAATTTATTTTAAGGAGAAATAACGATTATTTCTAACCTTAGGGATGAAGTATGAAAGAATGAATTGTGAAGAGGAATGATAAAGGGAAAACTGACTTTATTTCTCCGTTTATCATTACTCTTCACAATTCATCCTTTCATACTTCATCCCTAAGGTTAGAAATAATTTCTCCTTAAAATAAATTTCGATTTTTCGTTCAAAAGAAACCAATGCGGGATAATTTTCAAATGTCGTTCTACAATCATAAGCCGCATTGTATTGTATTATAATTAGCTTTTGTAGATTTTTTCATCCTTACATTATCATTTAATGCTTAATGCAACCTCATGATCAATGTTCAACTTGAGACATCAAGAGAACCTTTATTTTTAACTTAGACATTATTGCTTTTTTTTTCGGTTTGGGGGCATTTTTCGGGAGCCACTGGCTCGATTGTCGTTTGGTCTCTGGATCATACCCATAGACCCAGATTTCATCACCAGTAATCACCTTTGTGAGGAAGTTTGGATCTTCATGGATGTTCAATAGCCAATCTTCGCAGGCATTAACACTTTCCTCATTTTGGGCCTCGGACAGAATTATGGGACAAATTTCGAAATCTTTCTTTCAAGTCCAAGATCCTCGGTCAATATATTTTGACTCCGAGCTATAAATCTGCTTAGCCTCATTTCATGGCTTTGACTTCCAAAATATTGTTGATAAAGTCAAAGATATTTATTACTGAAGGATAAACTGGGTAGACATTGACATCTGTACAATATGTAAATTTGTCAAATAAATATCAAGTATAGGTTATACTTTTAAAATCTTAAAGATTTCATGTGAAGATTAGCATACCAGCACACAATTCCAATGTTAAAAGGTATTGCAGCTGAATACTGCTTTTTTGTAATAAAATAAATAAAAATTTGCCCTATATAATTTCAATTTTCATATACAGATGGCGCCATATTTCACTATATTGGAGTCTCTGATAAGAGACCATTGCTTCAAAACATGGCTGACTCAGTCAGACGAGAATTATCAAGAAAAATAAATGCAAAAATGTCAGCGTGAAGCAATAAAATATTATTTGAATATAGTTTAAATATGCCTTTTCTGAGAATTTAATCAATTTTATCTTTTATAATGTCTCGTTCTTTGGTGCTTACCCTGTATGGTTTGTGTTTGATCTGTTTCGCACCTTCTGTATCAATCCGATATTTGTCAAGTTGGTTTTCTCTAATCAAATATCAAAAGAAGAAAATAAAAGTGTCAAGGATATCATACTACTGTAACTTTCCATTAAATTGATCAAGGCATCAGTAGAGAAACAGAAGGTGGTGAATATATTATCGAGGAGAACATCAAAATGTTTCAAACAAATGGACTTCGACAGGCACGAAACTTGGTCAATGTTGTGAATGAAGAAACGAATATCTGGATACCGAATCTTTATCCTCGAACTTTAAAAAATGAAAAACTAAACATTGGATTTTGGAAGTAGTCTGGCGAAAATGAATTTTATAAGATAAAACGTGTGTGAACAAGCTGAAAGCGCTGAACCTCGATTCCAAATAAACGAAAATCTATCTTCAAAGGAACAGAGGGAGTTGAAACAAGTTTTTAAAAAGTACAGAGATTTATTTTCTTCGATATTAGGGAGAATCAACTTAGCAAAACATCGAATTGATACAGAAGGCGCGAAACCGATCAAAGACAAGCCATACAGGATGAGCGCCAAAGAGCGAGGCATCATAAAAGATCAATTGGGGAAATTCTCAGAGAAGGCATAATTAGACCATTTTCAAGTCCCTGGTCTTTGCCCATAAAATTTGTGAAGAAGCGAGATGGCAAGCTCAGATTTTGTGATATAGAGACAACAAAAGATTGATTTTTATGAAAGTAAAAGATTCCAATCCCTAGAATAGACGAAGTAATGGATACACTCCAAGGATCCAGATACTTTTCAGCAATAATTCTTAGATCAGGATATTGGAAAATGGAAGCTGAATAGATAGACAAAGAGAAGACAGTCTTCACTACAAGTCCTGGAGTTATACAAATTCAATGTAATGCCTTTTGGACTATGCAACACCCCTGCTACTATTTAGAGGAACATGGAAATTGTGCTCAGTAATTTTAGGTGGCAAATCTTTCTCTGTTTTATAGTATAGACCAGCCACGAGCGCGGAGACGTAATTCCCATTAAACTTTATAAATTCGAATTTCTTTCTACCCTATTTTCTAATCATTTCTGTATTTCTCAGTAGAATTTATATAAAGGATTGAAGAAATATTTATAATGATATTAATTGATACAATATTGTCATCAAGATGGTTTCTCACCTTGTAGTCGTAGATTGGGTACATGCGTTCGTAGGTGTGCTCGTGTCCGCAGTAGTGTAGGTCTACCCCGTAGTGCTGAAATACAGGTTCCAAGGCATAACCCCACTTGGGATGTCCCACCCTGGCCCTGTTGGTGACACGAAGACAGTCATCGCCGTCGTCCGAGGTACAGTACATGGCACGGTGAGTGAGAGTCATGATCCATGGCCTCTTGCGTCGGTTCTCCGGCTGGGTGGCTTCCTGGAACCACCCACGTCTCTCTAGTTTTTTACTTATCCTAACTGAAAATGGTACAGGCAATTACACTCGTGGACAAAACTTAAGGAAGTTGTACCATTTAGTATGTATATCGGGACAATAACTCTGAAATATATTACAATGACCTTTATTGAAGACACACGAGATAACAAGTATATACACTCATGGACAAAACTTGAGGAAGTTGTACCTTTTAACATGTAAATCGGAATTCAGACAATAACTATGAAAGATATTTGATACACAGTGATCTTCATTGAAGATACACTAGATAACCAAGTTTTCTATAAAACAAACAGAAACATCAAAGACTTAACACTTAAGTTTTGTCTATGAGTGTATATTAATCATGGTGGGTAGTTAGCAACTGTTTTTTGGTGTAAATGTCGACATATGTAGAAAGTAGTTCGAAATTTACATTTCAAAATAACATACTTCTGTTCTTACTGAGATGGAAAAAATATATTGAAAGGGTCTAGTTCATCAGTAGTGAATCCTTCTGCTGGACCGTGACAGCGGGCGGTTGGCTCGGTAACACTGGAGCTGACGTCACTTCCTGTTGATGCAACCCTGCAAGCGGCGTCGCTACGTGACATATTCTCTTTCTCCATGTTTACTATTTAATCAATATATAATCCCTTTACCTTGTAGTTAATTAAATAATAATTAACGTTGAGCGCTGTGTGTAATCAATTGGAATACAACACCTTCCAACATTTTCACTCATTTAATCCACCCATTATTCTCTAATATCGTGGTAGCTCTTGATCATATATCCAGTATTCCTGTTGGAATTAATTCTAGATTAAGGTACAGTACTAGCCAATAAAGTTGCTACACCAATAAAACGACAAACTACAGACGTGAAATGTATACAATAAGAAGAAGATGCTGTGATATATAAATGAATATATTTTCAACGTAATTATGCAAAATAGGCGCCAGTAGCGACACCTACAATGTATAGAAAAAAAAAGAGATTGTACATATGGTAATTTAAACCAACAACCCTACATTGTATAATACTTATAACAAGATTGTCATGTTGTATATAGAAACACATCTATAAATAATTAAACGCATGATTGACATGTGTCATTGTATCACCATATGTAATGTACTTTGTACAAACTGAGGATGAATAAATAAAACTATGTAATAGATTAAGAGCTGAGCTAAGAAAGAGATCGAGTAAGAAATCCAACAACCCTAAAGATGAATTTGGCAAGTAGTCGCCATCAAGGTCAAAGGGTGCAGAATAGCGCAGACGCCCCATGCCCTTTGGACCCGTTCAAAGTCCAAATTCTCGCATGTCTCCCTCCTCGGCAAAGGTATATAAAACCTCGGTTTTAGCCGAAATGACAGTCACTTCACCATCGGCGTGAGCCCTTGTCGGTTGTACCCAGGACCACCTCATCGACCATGTAAAACAGTAAGAACTCTTATCTCCATCTTGCTCTTAGCTCGGCTTTTATCTGTTCACGGAACTTTCCTACTACAACTGTGTCTCTTCGTTTTTTGTGTGTGGACATTCCCAAGCTTTCCACTCTGCTTCGACCACGACTGCCTGTACTCTGTGAAAACTGTTAAAGGTCTTCCAAAGTGCAGAGAGGTACTGGAAAACTCTCCACGCCATGACTGTCCCTCTCGGTTACTACAGGTTTGACCCTCGGTTACCACAGCTATAGCGAGAGTCGACAGGATCTCTCATCACAGATAAGTCGACAGGACCTTATCACATACATCAGATTAATCACATACAGAAATTGTATTTGAAACGTTGATTCATTATGAAAAGTTGCCGTGATGTCTCGTGTAAGAAGAAGAAATGCTTATTAAGATGTTACTGAGTTTGATAGAGGTAGAATTGTAGCCTACCGGGATTGCTGTTTATCGTATCGTAGTATTGCTGTTCACGTCGGTCGAAATGACATCACTGTTAGCAGAATATAGAATCGATGGGTTCAGGACGGTTATAAGGAAAGACGTACTGGATACCAGCTATCACTAACAGCCGAGAAGACAGGCATGTTACCCGCATGGCCTTAATGGATTGTACAGCCACGACAAGAGCTCTGAGTGAAGAAATGGGGTAATTTTCGACACAAAAACTGTCTTCCATAACAGTTAAACGATGTTTACAGTAGGATTGACTGTCAGCTCAGTGACCAGGGCTTCGGCTCTACTTAACGCTACTCACAGACAACGGCGACTTCAATGGTGTGATCAACGACAAACATGGACTCAGGAATGGCATGACGTCGTGTTTTTAGACGAACCATGATCTGTTTGCATAATTGATGGCCGCATCAGTGTTTGATGCCATCGTGAAGACACAGTGCCAGCGTGCATTCGACATTGTCATACTGGCCCATCGTCTGAGTGATGGTGAAGGGTTCCATTAGATGCACGTCTCGGTCGCTTCTTATTTGCATTCCCTACACTTTGTTACATTCCTGATGTGTTAAGAAGGCCTATGGCAATAGTCTTTATTCAAGACATGGTAAAGCTAAATTTCAGCTGGATAATCCACCGCCACATATTTTAGAGACCTTCCTACATAGAGACAATGATCGACTGCTTCCCTGGTCATCACTTTCTCCTTATTGGTCACCAATAGAAAACGACTGGTAAGAAGTTACAAGGCTACGACTGGAAAATGGTTATCAGGCGACTGGCTTACCCCACACCCTAGTCACTACTGTCGATGAACTGTGACATGTTGAAGCTGCATGGGAATATGTAACAGTACATACCATCTAATATCTGTTTGACTCATTGTTCAAGCTTATACATTTTTTTAATGATTTTATTTAAAAGAATCATACGCGTTATAGATAGTATACAATTTCGATAAGATATTAATTTTTGCCAACTCATAAAATTAGGACCTACACTTACATTGTAAATAAAACAAAACAGACTTAGGCGTCAGAAGGACAACGCGAGTAGTTGGCGATATCAGTATGAGGCTCCAGGAACATGCTGGGTTAACTTAAAAAAAGAATTAATCAAAAAGTATTCAAAAGAAGCACTAGTAAGGTACTTAAAAGAGAAGTAATCAATAAGGTGTATACCAAAGAATCACCAAAAAGAAGCCCCAATAAGGTATTTAAAAGAAATAATCAATAAGGTGTATACCAAAGAATCACCAAAAAGAAGCCCCAATAAGGTATTTAAAAGAAAGAATCAATAAGGTATATATCAAAGAATCACAAAAAAGAAGCCCCAATAAGGTATATCAAAGAATCAATAAGGTGTATACCAAAGAATCACCAAAAAGAAGCCCCAATAAGGTATACCAAAGAATCACCAAAAGGAAGTCCCAAAGAGAAGCCCCAATAAGGTATACCAAAGAATAATCAAAGTGTATAACAAATAATCTCCAAAAAGAAGCCCCAATAAGGTATATAAAAGAAGTAATCAATAAGGTGTATATCAAATAACCACCAAAAATAATCCCCAATAAAGGAAACATATCTGACCTCCAGATCCTTGACGATGAATTCGTACTGTCGGCGAACATCCTCCTCCTTGTAGTAATTCCCGAAGTAATAGTACTCCACGGAGTACATCACCACGTGGAGCGGCCCGATGTTGAAGCTGAAACATTATTCTTCATCATCAAAACTTGTAGAATACAAGTAAACCTCTCATAACACGCTAGTAGGCTTCCTCAAAAACGCCATGCTGTGTAAAACCGTTTAAGGCAAGTTTTGCTTTTAATTATCCCTTGTACACATGGTAAAGACCATGCTAATCATGGTGGGTAGTAATTCGCGACTGCTTTTACTGTAAGTGGACCACATGTCTACACATTTTAAAAGCAATTAGACTTTGTACTTACAAGTATGCCAGAGCCTCTTTTGGTTATTTGTACTCACTTTATGGAGTTTTGACTTTTCAAGAATCGGAGAGGCAATTGTCCAAGCCGGAGACTATTTTATTATTATTATTATTATTCGAAAAAAAGTGTACAATGCGGGAATCGTTCCTGGGTCGTGGCAAGTTTTAATTGGGATAAACAAAAATGAATAGTGCCAACAGCCCTAAACGCGTACGTGGTTAGCTTTTATTGATTAATCAAGAAATGGTATTTGGTCAATTCTGGAATAATTAAAAATTAACGATTAGTTGATATTTATTCAGATAGATGGCGCAAGCAAGCAACTTTTAGGTGCACGATAAGAAAATACCTTTTTTTTTATCAATAAACAAAAATGTTACCAAATGCTGTTGAGCTCCAGGTTTTCTTGGTGCATTTCCATCGTGTTAGAGCGAGACCGTGATGTAGGATACCGTGATGTTGGGGAGAGCATCTTTATTATTTAAGGTTGTCCCACAAGTTCGTGTTTTTCTTATTACTTGGCGAATAATATTATCACGATGAATACATAATAATACATAAAACAACAACAACAACAACAATAGCCTTTATTGGGCACACGTGCCATACAGGATTCTCTCTGTAGAACAGAATAAATAAATAACAAATTAGCATCGTAGTTATATACAAATATTGGGTACTGACCTCGACCAATTATCGAGTTGGATCCGGTGCCTGTGCTAAATATTTTGATTGAGCTGATTTCCAGTATTTATAAAAAGCGAATGCAAAGGGTCTGAATTTTACGACTTTTGCCATTAAACCATAGGGCGAATTGCTATTATAGCCGGTCTCTTGACGAAGAATTTCTCTTTCTTCTTCCATTGCCGTACAGTAGAACATGTAGTGTGGAAAATCGAGACTAAATTCACCGTTGCATAAGGTGCATTTTATGGTCTTAGTTTTCAATAGTGAAACATGATTAATTCTCTGTACTACAAAAAGGCTTCTTACTTGTACAATGATTCTCTTTAAGGTTAGGGGGATATTGTCATTCAGATAGCATTCCATTGTAGGTGATGAATGAAAGTATTTATAGTGAGAGTAGAGTATTGATTTTCTAATTCTTACATAATCCAGCTGCAAGGACTGATCGGTTGCCGTTCTAATAATTAGGGGGATGTATCTTTGTAGAACATTGAAGTCTGTACATCCAACAAGCCATGAGAAGCCGGTGTTATTAAGTAGCTCTGTTATACTTTTTACCAGTCCGATATTCTGTTTTGAAGAAATTGAAATGTCCCACAAATGTGCCAAACAAATTAAAGGTAGCCTGCTGCCGTCCATTTTCAGAATTCTAGTCCAGAATTTTAAAGTTAGTTTTTTCACTGTGATATCAAGAGAGTTTCTTCCTGTTTCGGCCCTCAAAATATAGCCCGGAGTATATCCATGTTTTGTTTAGCATGAAATCGAATAAGCCCCACCACAACATAGTTCTTAGGGTTTCTCCAAAGGTTTACCGAATCCTTAAAAATATGAATAATAAATTATATACTGACTTTGAACGCTGTTTTGTGGAAGATAAGATTCTGGTAAAACAATGTCAGAAATGCCTTCAATTTAATCCCAACCATAAATTGGCCGATTGTACTAACGTCGAGATATGCAAATTATGCGGCGCGCAAGGAATTCATGACTGTTCAAAAATTTGCAATTGTTATAACTGTCTAAAACATCCTAAATTTAGAAACTCGCCGAATCATAGAGCTAATTCCTCGGACTGTCCTCTATACAAAATACAGATAGACAGAATTATCCAACGAACGAGATATGATCCAACCGACAATTAGGCAAATTTCGCAGCTAAGATTTTTGTTTATTCAGTTTGAATATCATGCAGGGAAAAGGAATTAAATGTTTACAACAAAATGTAAGAAAAAGTATCTTGGCACTGAATGAGCTTCAAGCTTCTATAAAAGACAACCCACCAGATATCATCCTAATACAGGAACCTTATCTGATTGATAGAGATGTAATTTTCGATTTGGAATCTCAAATAGTGCATTCAACGACAGATGAACTAATTTATACTGCAACGATCTTTATGAATAAGAGTTTAAAATTTAATAAAATCAATAAATTCACAAACTCCTTTTGTACAACCACTTCTTTAAATTCAGCAAAATCAAATACTATTATCGCAAACTTTTATATACATCCACATAGATTTAATGACACTCATAGAAAATTTATCCAAGAGCTTCTGGAGACCTACAATCAACAACCTATTATACTATGTGGTGACTTTAATTCTAGACACCCAGTCTGGTTTGATCCGACAACAAACTCCAATGGTTTCAAATTCCACTCCATCATAGATGAACATAACCTATTTATTCATAATCTTAAGATACCCACCTGCCGAAATTCTAGCTTTATAGATCTTACGATTTCAAACAAAAAATCAATAGGTTTGGTACAAAACTGGAAGACGACTATATTGACGCACATTTCAGATCACGTAGCAATAACCTTTGACATTTATCACAATTTTAACAGGCAAAGGACAGTTCAAAACTCAACATGGAAATTTATAGAAAAAGATGCTGATTGGAAAACATTTACCGAAAAAATAGCAATACAAGACGTAGATAATATTATCACCATGATAAACCACGCGTCAAACATCAAAGATATTGACAACATTGTAAAGACTCTCACACAAATAATTAAAGAGGCAGCTTATCTGTCACTAAATGTCAAGACAAGAAGCGGAAATCATAAAACAAATACATACTGGTGGGATGGGAAGCTGGAGAAAATGAAAAACGATTTCCACTATATTAGAAATTTGTATTACCGACATGGAAAGGTCCTTGAAAAGACCTATAAATCAATGAGAAATAAATATTTAAATAAAAGTAAAAAGGCAAAAAGAGCGAGTTGGAGAATTTTTATAGAAGAAAGTCATTCAAATAACTCATTTGGTAATGCTTATAGGATATTCAAGTCATTGAGATCGAAAAATAGAAATTTAGGATTACCACTAATAGATAATTTACCAGATCATTTAAAGACCGACAAAATAAAAAGTTTAATGAACGATCTATTTCAGGATGATATTGGAGGTTTGGATAAAGATGATCATATTTTGATTAGAAATTATACGCCTAAATATAAAAATAAAAGTAGTGTTTATATCGAATCTAAGGAAATAGAGGAAACAATTTTAAAAACAAATATTAAAAAAGCACCGGTCCCTGATTACATTAGTAACAATATGATTAGACAGGCTAAAATAAAAATAATCCCAATTCTGCATAAATTATTCAATAAATGTATAGAAATGGGATATTATCCGGATGAATGGAAAAAATCATTCTTAAAAATAATTCCAAAACCAGGCAAAACGAATTATGAAATAAATAAAAGTTATAGACCTATATCATTGACATCTAATCTATCTAAAACATTTGAGAATATAATAAAAAATAAATTAAGTAACTATTATTTAGAGAATAATTTAATGAGCTCAAGGCAGCATGGTTTTATGAAATCTAGATCAACAATTACTGGAATGGATAAAATTATAGAAACTATATTGAAACATAAACAAAAAGAATTGACTTCCTTGATAGCTATAGATATTGCGGGTGCATTCGACAATGCATGGTGGCCTGCTATTATAAAAAGAATGGATAATGATGATGTTCCTTCAGATTTAATACGGATCATAAAATCTTATTTGAATAATGAAAGGGAGGTGAAATTTACATACGAATCAGAAACTTTTTATAAGAAACTAACTAAAGGATGTCCACAGGGTGGACCTTTATCTCCACTTCTATGGAATATTTTGCTAAATGATTTGTTGATAAATTTTGATTCAATGAATGCAGATATTATATGTTATGCAGACGACGTTACAATAATTTGCTGGAATAAGACTATTGAAGGACTAAAAACCGCAAGTGAATACACCTTAAATTATGTGATCCAATGGTGTAATAGAAATAAATTAACGATCAGTACAGAGAAGACTAATATGCTATACCTACATAACAGACAAAAAATACCTATTAAGGTTAATAACAATATAATAATGCCGGTCAAGCAAGTAAAAATTCTGGGAATGAAATTTTCTAATCACAAATGGAAAAACAAAGTTAACTTTACACCGCATGTTAATGATATTCTGTGTAAGGCAGGACGTATGAAAAATTTATTATGTTCACTAAGTGGCAATATGTGGGGTTTAGACACTGAAAAGAGGTTAACTTTATTCAAAACAATCATTAGGCCTGTACTTACATACGGTTCTGAAATTTGGTTCAAATATTTAAACAATCGTTGTAAACAAAAACTGAACTCCATGCAGTACCAGATCATTTTATGGGCAGTTAGAGCATACAAAACCACTTCATCAAACTGTGTGAATAGCTTGGCAAAAATTCCACTCCTAACAGATTATATAGAATCCAGAATAATCAAATTTGATCTAGCTCAAATGTCCATTGAAGATCTAATTAATTACGAACCCTATGCTCCAAGTATAGTCAAATCATTCTTACACGCAAAAATGAATGAAATTTTTGAGAACACTAATGAAATTTTCAGAAGCTTTTTCGTATTAGGAATTCCAAGATTTTTCCGTCCAAATTTTTATAATATCCAATTCATTACAGATCATGGCAATTTTGGGAAATTTTTGGCAACTATCGGCGCCGTGAAGGAACCAGGATGCTTCTGCGGAGGTGAAATTCAAGACGCGAGACATCTACTTCTGGAGTGCCCAATTTTCCGGGATTTTAGGGAAAATAGATTTGGTCGTATTGGACAGCTTGATGAATTTGTAGACAAAAAAGAAAAGTATAAAAATTTTGATCAATTTTGTAAATACATATACAAATTTCTCTTGAATTGGAAAAAAAGAGAAGGAATCTTAGAAAAAAAAAGAACTGCGATGCTTGCTCCGTGTGTTTTGCTTTGTTGTTTGTTTTTCTCTTTGGACAATTTTCTTTAGTTAATTTATGTAAAATAATGAATTGAACAGGATTGTATATAGCCGAATTGCTGTAATGCAGTGAAATGTATTGGCGCAAATATCCCTGAGTTTGGGATATCGCGTTTCATGATGTTAATAAAGTTAATTAAATAGCTTGGAAGGCACAAAAATGTCTGAGAAAGGTGTCCTGGATTCTATCTAAGATTAATACATAATACAATTACTTTATACATAATACAAAGACATTATACATAACGGCAAATAATATTGATATTTCAAATTTTGCAAGTGTTTACGAACTTTTCAGAAAACCTTTCAATTTTTTAAAAGGAGAATCTTCGAATTTAAAAGATTTTTCCCTCGTTAGGATATAATCTTACTATCTATTTTATTCCTAACATGACGAATGACCCGGCTTGACTCGAGTTCTGCCCGAGTTAATAAGTCTGGTAGATTAAATTGGCGAAACCGCTGGGAGGGTTCACCACTGATAAGCCAAGCGCTCCCAATATTTTTTCATCGCAGTAAGGAGAGTTGAAGTTTTTTTTTTTTTTGTGAAAAGAAACATTTGCGTCTCAATGTTTTCATTCGTTGTAAAAAGGGAACAAATGTCTCTCTCAGTAAGATCTATATATAAGACTGAATGTGTCTTAATAAAAAATACTAATTGATTATCAAATATATTCACATATATAAAAAATGTTAATTAAAAAGGCATATAATGGATCAAAATATCATTTACTTTACCAATATTTCAGTTGGCTGAACGCCAACCTTTATCAAGGTGTTATAACATTTTAAAGTGTGTCAACAACAAACATCAAAATATATAAAAATGTGTAGTTGAAAAAGCCGCCATACCTGTGGTAGAAATTGTTGATCTTGCCATCAAGACCGATATTGGTGAACCTGCTGTTGTAGTTGAGGAAATTGCTGAAAGTTTTGACGTTAGAACTTGGAGTTGGGACATAGCACCTGACTTACTATGGAGCCTCGTGGTTTCCTGGAGAAGTGATGTAAGGCACATAGGCCGCTATGGGCTCAAGTTGTCTCATCCATTCGTCCCCAGTCTTGAAGTTGTTCTGACAAACGTCACATCTTTGAGATCTGATCTCTGAGAATGGAAAATTCCAAACTTACTTCATACATGTCGTAGGCCATGTCCCCTGTAAAAACATGGTTAGGATTAGGTCGAATTTGTAAGATTTCATTTAGTATTCTCAAATATAGACAGCAATTTAGAGAGTAATGGAAATTAAGCTGTTTCTAAACGGTATCAATATCATATAATAAGATTTTCATTGATTTTGGAACACCATTTCATTCTGTTCTGCACAAAATTCTCTTTCCATTTCGATATCTAAGAATATTATCCTATCTCAGTTATTTCTTCATTTTATAGTACCATTTATTCATTAATTGAATAAGCCTTTTGGTAAACTAGTCCTTTGTTCTGTACAAAATTCCCATTCCGGTAGCTTCTAATACCCTTACTATTTATTCTAAGCGATTTCTTTTTCTTATAGAGCCATTTCCATTGATTAAGCTAACTATCATAAAACATCGTTTCACCTCTTCTTCCTCAATTCTCTTAACCTCCTTGTAGCTTCTAATTCCATACCATTCTACCTCAACGTTCTTCAGCGCTTAGATGCCAGAGCCTTCTAAATGAATAAGGATTGGTTCTTGGAAAAGGAAACGGCCAAAGATAAATAAATTAACAGTTAAAGATAGACATATCAACTTTCTAAATTTATATCTACATTTCTGTTATTCACTGTCGCTTTTTGTAAGGTGAAAAGCATAGCACGAAGTTGATGTGCCACTGATTGATCATTAGAAAACCTAAAATAATTATATTTACTATGATAAAATGATATTTATCAAAATATAATGATGAAAATGTTTGTGGAAAATATAAGAGAAAGATGTAAAACCAAGGGAAAGGTAAGAATTAAACTGGTGTGGCAGAGGATGAAGAAGCAGATTCCATCAATATTGCCTCATTTACATATTGGGTTGGTAATTACACCATCACGCGGTGGCTCTGATCATTTCAGTCATATAATGTGTTAAAATAGCATATGCAAATATTATCAGCTGGGATTTACCGAAGTGTAGGACACAGTCGATGTCGCCCTGCTGTGCCATGGTCTGCAGAGTGGCTATGGACCTCCCGTTTTCATTTCCCAGATCCCCGTAGAGAGCCAACCTCGGACTCCAGTCCGAGCCGTACTTCTTGGCCTGTAAGGTGTACAGGGGACTCCAGCCGTCCTTGCCACCCACGTTGTACCCTGTCTCCACACCTCGTCACTTCCCGGGACTCCCAACATTGACTTTACTCACAGTAGGTCTGTCCGGGGGTCAGTCCGCGCAGTAGCACGCGGTGGACCCAGATGGTCCGGACTGGCTTGCCCTTGGACTGGAAGGATGTACTGCTCCCATGGACTATTCTGGTGGGACGCTGGGGTCCGTATCTGACGACAGTCTCGGTGTAGTCGAAGGTGACCCAGGTCACCATCAT
>CP092874.1:13675005-13743476 GCA_030710605.1 Cordylochernes scorpioides
GTGAGAATTTTGCTCCCAAAGGTCTTCCCCTTTAATTACACACAAATTCCCTCCTCTTAGAGCTCACCTAGGAATGACCATTATTTGTTTGATATTATGTATCATTTAGAGATCGATTTAGTTCCCATTTGTGTATTTTATGTTGTTTTTATGACACAAATACAATAGCAAAAGCAAAACTCATTACAAAAATCAAAAAACCCCAGCCCATATGTAATCTCAACATTAACAGAGAATTAACGACAACAATTTCAAGAATCAGAACAGAACATTTTAAAGGAATGAAGATAAACCCAGACATGACTAGATCCTACAGGAACTGCAATAACTGTCACAACACCCAACTCACTCCGGACCATATATACCCGGCCATCCTTGCAGCCCTCTATATGGCAGACATCAATCCAGAAGAGGAAATCCATAAGGACAAGGCACCTCAGTTGGCCGGTATTGTGATCAGGGTGCACAGACCGATCTGATCTGCTCCATGGATAAGACACCACCACCATGTTGTTTTTATATAAAAATTGCCATCACACACTTTTAAATAATAAATAAAATATTCACAATTTTAATATTAATCATATATTTTCTCTGTCCCCCATTCTATTTATTAAGTATTTATACAAACAAATGGAATTTAAAATAACGGGATTTTAAAAAGTAACAACGGCGTTATTTTGCGTATTAAAATGATTCTAGCAGTTTTAAAGATCACGATTCATGGTTGCAGCTATTGGCCAAATTTTGTTATCTCATTTGTACATGGCTTATATAAATTCCTGACACGCAGTAGCTAGGTCATTGCAGAATGAGGAAGTCGACTGTAGCTCTTCTGTTCCTTTTAGGAATTTGTTTTGGTGAAGTAGAACCACAACCAAAATATGTACAACCGCAGCAAGTCCATCTAAGTTATGGGGGTAGGTTGGTTTGTTTTTTTATTCGTAGAATTTACTGTTTATTTATATCTTCATGTGAGAAAATAGTACAAATGTGACATTGTACTGAGATAAGGTTCATAAATTAAGAAAAATGCATCTCCTTATCGTACGATGTATCATTAAATATTGGTTTGCGCTAACTATATATATTGACAAAATACCCCAAAGCAAAGGCCACTTTAGAACATTGTAAAGATCGTTTGCAAGAAAATGAAAAATCGCCATTTTGAAAAAAAAAATATTTATACAACTTAAAGTGCCAAGATATAAACACGTTCATATAAATGTAGATGTTCAAAATATATTTAAAATTATGAACTGTATATGAAATTTTAAGAAAACAATTATATAAAAATCATATATTTAACATTAAATAAAATAAAATCACTTTAGTTGGAGTATTTAAGTAGTTTAAAATATCTGAAATAGCAAGGATGTATATATTGTGATTATGATTTTCAAGGAGGGCGAGACTAGTTTTATCTACGAGCATGAATAATCGAAATATTTCTAAAAAACCAAGGCTTGTGACATTGACATTTATTATTTATGCATAATATTCGTTTTTATCATATTCATTAATAAAAATGACATATATATGTTATAAAAAACAAATGAGATTTGATTTTCTGCTTGATTTTAGATCATGTTGAGGATTATGGTAATGGTAATGCAGTCGTGGTTAAAATCTTGAAAGAATAATAATAGTTTTGATCAGATATTTCTTTATTTGAGCAAAAGAATATATATGAAAAACATAATTTGGTAAATGTAATGCCTGGCTTAAGGCGAGTAGAATAAGGAAAACAAAAGATTATTTACATAATGTACAAAAGTTTTGAGCCGGTCAACGGGAAAGAACAACAATTATTTTTTATAGGGGAAGAGTGACATCTGGCGGTCGATTTAGCAGAGTATTAGAATCTATGAAATTATAATTTTTTAAAATAAAATAATATTTTTATATAACATATATGTCGTACCACAAACCTAGCAGTCATGGGTCCTCGTGGTTAGGCGTCAATGACTCTTTCGCCGCATGACTTTTTTTTAAGGAGACAGAAGCAATTTATTTCACACTTTGGTAATCTCGTGTGTCTTCAATAAAGGTCACTGTAATATCTTTCAGAGTTATTGTCTGAATCCCGATATACATGTTAAAAGGTACAACTTCCTTAAGTGTTTCCATGAGTGTATATACACTTGGTTATCTCTTATGTCTTCAATAAAGGTCACTGTAATATATATCAGAGTTATAATCCCGATATACATGCTAAAAGGTACAACTTCCTTAAGTGTTTCCATGAGTGTATATACACTTGGTTATCTCGTATGTCTTCAATAAAGGTCACTGTAATATATATCAGAGTTATAATCCCGATATACATGCTAAAAGGTACAACTTCCTTAAGTGTTTCCATGAGTGTTTATACACTTGGTTATCTCGTGTGTCTTCTGTAAAGGTCACTGTAATATATTTCAGAGTTATTGTCTGAATCCCGATATACATGCTAAAAGGTACAACTTCCTTAAGGTTTGCCCATGAGTGTATATACACTTGGTTATCTCGTATGTCTTCAATAAAGGTCACTGTAATATCTTTCAGAGTTATAATCCCGATATACATGCTAAAAGGTACAACTTCCTTAAGTTTTGTTCATGAGTGTATATACACTTGGTTATCTCGTGTGTATTCAATAAAGGTCACTGTAATATCTTTCAGAGTTATTGTCTGAATCCCGATATACATGCTAAAAGGTACAACTTTCTTAAGTTTTGTCCATGAGTGGATACACTAAGGTAAAAAAAACAAGAAATGCTGATGATGCGAAGGATGTAAGATGTTTATAGTTTCCTTTGTGTATGCAGTCCGTCCTGAACATATGATGGTGACATGGGTCACCTTCGACTACACCGAGACTGTCGTCAGATACGGACCCCAGCGTCCCACCAGAATAGTCCATGGGAGCAGTACATCCTTCCAGTCCAAGGGCAAGCCAGTCCGGACCATCTGGGTCCACCGCGTGCTACTGCGTGGACTGACCCCCGGACAGACCTACCGTGAGTAGAGTCTATGTTGGGAGTCCCGGGAAGTGACGAGGTGTGGGGACAGGGTACAACGTGGGTGGTAAGGACGGCTGGAGTCCCCTGTACACCTTACAAGCCAAGAAGTCCGGCTCGGACTGGAGTCCGAGGTTGGCTCTCTACGGGGATCTGGGAAATGAAAACGGGAGGTCCATAGCCACTCTGCAGACCATGGCACAGCAGGGCGACATCGACTGTGTCCTACACTTCGGTAAATCCCAGCTGATAATATTTGCATATGCTATTTTAACACATTATATGACTGAAATGATCAGAGCCACCGAGTGATGGTGTAGTTACCAACCCAATATGTAAATGAGGCAATATTGATGGAATCTGCTTCTTCATCCTCTGCCACACCAGTTTAATTCTTACCTTTCCCTTGGTTTTACATCTTTCTCTTATACACTGGTGTCCAAAAAATAAGAAACCTAACAAATATTGAAATTTCTCAAAAGCTAATTTATTAACAAATATAAAATTTAGTATACAAATAGTTTAAACTATAGAGAATTTGACTAGCTATATGAAAATAAAAAAATATATTTGAAATTATGAAATATGCAAATTATTACCAACATACCCAAAGCTAAGGTTCCAGATCTTAAAGAAATAAGATATCAATAGGGAGTATGATCACCTCTAACAGCTATCAAGTTCTCACAGCGAGCCCTCATACTGTTTTCCAGGCTTTGGAGGAGGTCCAGGGGTAGTAAACCTCACTCCTCCAATAGAGCAGTTCTTAGCTCAACGAGGGTTCTGGGAGAGGGGTGACGAGCTCCAATACGCCTCCCTAGAGCATCCCACACATGCTCTATTGGATTCAGGTCCGGAGATCTGGCTGGCCAATCCATCCTTCGAATATTCTCACTCTGGAGATATTCATTGACTAGCCTAGCCCTATGCGGACGAGCATTATCGTCCATTAAAATTAAATTGTGACCAATTTGATCTCTATAAGGTCTTAAATAGGGCTCAATGATCTCGTCCCTGTACCTTTGGGCAGTTAAAGTGCCCCCAGAAAAAATGTGGAGGGGTGTGCGTCTGCTAGAACTGATGCCAGCCCAGACTAAGAGACTGCCCCCTCTAAAACTGTCTATTTCCCTGATGTTACTGGGATGATAGCGGGTTCCAGGCTCCCTCCAGATGAAAACTCGTCGAGAATCTGTGTTTAAACTAAATCTTGACTCGTCACTGAAGAGAACATTGGCCCACTGATCATGAGTCCAGGCGTGATGTTCCAAGCACCAATTCAAGCGGGCTCTCCTGTGAGCAGAGGTTAAAGGGATACAGACCATTGGTCGTCTTGCATAAAGAGCACCTTCGTGAAGCCTTCGGTAAACAGTTTGTCTTGAAATTATCGTTCCAGTAGCACTTGAGAGTTCATTAGAGAGTTGAATAGCTGTCATCTCCCTATGGCGCTTGGCAGTTACGACCAGATAACGGTCTTCAGAGGTAGCTGTTTTTCTTTTTCTACCAGAACCTTCTTTTCTTTTGATGGTTCCTGTCTCAATGAACTGTTTTCATATTTTTCTGACCACAGATTTATTCACATTTAGCCATTTTGCTACTTCAACTTGTGATTGCCCTGCCTCCATTCTTCCAACAGCTCTCCATTTTAAATCATCTGCTAAAATTTTTCCTAAACTCATAATTAACTAATGATTAAATAAAATTATAATTGGACAATTCTTAGATGGGGTAAACGACACGCCAAATAGCACACTTATAAAGACAAGCAAAAATTTGCATATTTTCAATTTTACTGAATTGAATGGTTGCGAAAAATAAATTCTACGACTTAAAATACCTAATTAAATTACTTTTTAGCTTTTAGCGTTGTATATTTTAAAACATATCATTAAAAAACAAAAGTTTCTTATTTTTTGGACACCAGTGTATTTTCCACAAACATTTTATCATTATATTTTGATAAATATAATTTTATCATAGTAAATATAATTATTTTAGGTTTTCTAATGATCAATTAGTGGCACATCAACTTCGTGCTATGCTTTTCACCTTACAAAAAGCGACAGTGAATAACAGAAATGTAGATATAAATTTAGAAAGTTGATATGTCTATCTCTAACTGTTAATTTATTTATCTTTGGCCGTTTCCTTTTCCAAGAACCAATCCTTATTCATTTAGAAGGCTCTGGCATCTAAGCGCTGAAGAACGTTGAGGTAGAATGGTATGGAATTAGAAGCTACAAGGAGGTTAAGAGAATTGAGGAAGAAGAGGTGAAACGATGTTTTATGATGGCTAGCTTAATCAATGGAAATGGCTCTATAAGATAAAGAAATCGCTTAGAATAAATAGTAAGGGTATTAGAAGCTACCGGAATGGGAATTTTGTACAGAACAAAGGACTAGTTTACCAAAAGGCTTATTCAATTAATGAATAAATGGTACTATAAAATGAAGAAATAAATGAGATAGGATAGTATTCTTAGATACGGAAATGGAAAGAGAATTTTGTTCAGAACAGAATGAAATGGTGTTCTAAAATCAATGAAAATTCCATTATATGATATTGATACTGTTTAGAAACAGCTTAATTTCCATTACTCTCTAAATTGCTGTCTATATTTGAGAATACTAAATGAAATCTTACAAATTTGGTCTAATCCTAACCATTTTTTTTACAGGAGACATGGCCTACGACATGTATGAAGTAAGTTTGGAATTCTCCATTCTCAGAGATCAGGTCTCAAAAATGTGACGTTTGCCAGAACAACTTCAAGACTGGGGACGAATGGATGAGACAACTTGAGCCCATAGCGGCCTATGTGCCTTACATCACTTCTCCAGGAAACCACGAGGCTCCATAGTAAGTCTGGTGCTATGTCCCAACTCCATGTTCTAACGTCAAAACTTTCAGCAATTTCCTCAACTACAACAGCAGGTTCACCAATATCGGTCTTGATGGCAAGATCAACAATTTCTACCACAGGTATGGCGGCTTTTTTAACTACACATTTATATATATTTTGTTGTTTGTTGTTGACACACTTTAAAATTTTAATAACACCTTGATAAAGGTTGGGGTTCAGCCAACTGAAATATTGGTAAAATAAATGATATTTTGATCCATTATATGTCTTTTTAATTAACATTTTTTATATATGTGAATATATTTGATAATCAATTAGTATTTTTATTAAGACACATTCAGTGTGTCTTATATATAGATCTTACTGAGAGAGACATTTGTTCCCTTTTTACAACGAATGAAGACATTGAGACGCGAATTTTTCTTTTCCAAATAAATCAAACTTCAACTCTCCTTACTGCGATGAAAAAATATTGGGAGGTCTTGGCTTATCAGTGGTGAACCCTCCCAGCGGTTTGCCAATTTAATACACCAGACTTATTGACTCGGGCAGAACTCGAGTCAAGCCGGGTCATTCGTTGATTTTAGGAATAAAATAGATAGTAAGATTATATCCTGACGAGGGAAAAATCTTTTAAATTCGAAGATTCTCCTTTTAAAAAATTGAAAGGTTTTCTGAAAAGTTCGTAAACACTTGCAAAAATTGAAATACCAATATTATTCGCCGTTATGTATAATGTCTATGTATTATGTATAAAGTAATTGTATTATGTATTATTATGTATTCATCGTGATAATATTATTCGCCAAGTAAAAAGTAAAAAACGTTTTAAGAAAAACACGAACTTTTGGGACAACCTTATATAATAAAGATGCTACCTGAGTCAAAATTTACCCCCAACCTAAATTTCAAATTAAAGACTTTATTTTCTATACACCAGTACTGAAAATAAAAGAGAGTGGATACAAAAATGAGTATAAATTTCGTGTTACAAAATCACTATATTAAGTACCGCTCAACAAGAGAAACCTAGTTTATTACAACAATGACTAATATGTGAAGGTTATTCACATATTAAACAAAATGTTAACATCACGGTTTCCTACATCACGGTTTCGCTCAAACACGATGTAAATGCATCAAGAAAACCTGGAGCTCAACAGCATTAGATAACATTTTTGTTTATTGAGGAAAATAGACATTTTCCTATCGTGCACCTAAAAGTTGCTGATGGCTTGCGCCATCTATCTGAATAAATATCAACTAATCGTTAATTTTTACTTAATCCAGAATAGTTCAAATACCATTTCTTAATTAATCAATAAAAGCTAACCACGTAGGGCTGTTTAGGGCTGTTGGCACTATTCATTTTTGTTTATCACAATTAAAACTTGTCACGACCCGGGATCGATTCCCGCATTGTCCACTTCTTTTCGAATAATAATAATAATAAAATAGTCTCTCCGGCTTGGACAATTGCCTCTCCGATTCTTGAAAAGTCAAAACTCCATAAAGTGAGTACAAATAACCAAAAGAGGATCTGGCATATTTATATGTACAAAGTCTAATTGATTTTCAAATGTGTAGACATGTAATCCACTTACAGTAAAAGCAGTCGCGAATTACTACCCACCATGATTAGCATGGTCTTTACCATGTGTGCAAGGGAGAATTAAAAGGAAAACTTGCCTTAAACGGTTTCACACAACACGGCGTTTTTAAGGAAGCTTTCTACCTTGTTATGGAAAAGGTTTACTTGTATTCTATAAGATTTGATGATGAAGAATGGTGTTGCAGCTTCAACATCGGGCCGCTCCACGTGGTGATGTACTCCGTGGAGTACTATTACTTCGGGAATTACTACAAGGAGGAGGATGTTCGCCGACAGTACGAATTCATCGTCAAGGATCTGGAGGTCAGATATGTTTCCTCTATTGGGGATAATTTTTGGTGATTCTTTGGAATTCACCTTATTTATCTTTGATATACCTTTTTGGGGCTTCTTTTTGGTGATTCTTTGATAACCTTATTGGGGCTTCTTTTTGGTGATTCTTTGTGTACACCTTATTGGGGCTTCTTTCTGGTGTTTCTTTGTGTACACCTTATTGGGGCTTCTTTTTGGTGATTCTTTGATAACCTTATTGGGGCTACTTTTTGGTGATTCTTTGGAATTCACCTCATTGGGGCTTCTTTTTGGTGATTCTTTGTGTACACCTTATTGATTCTTTCTTTGATATACCTTATCGGGGCTTCTCTTTGGGGCTTCCTTTTGGTTATTCTTTGGTATACACCTTATTAATTCTTTGATATACCTTATTGTGGCTTCTCTTTGGGGCTTCCTTTTGGTTATTCTTTGGTATACACCTTATTAATTCTTTGGTATACCTTATTGGGGCTTCTCTTTGGGGCTTCTTTTTGGTGATTCTTTGGTATTCCTTATTGATTATTTCTCTTTTAAGTACCTTACTAGTGCTTCTTTTAAATACTTTTTGATTCATTCTTTTTTTTTTTAGTTTACCCAGCAAGTTCCTGGAGTCTCATACTGAAATCGCCAATTACTTGGGTTGTCCTTCTGGCACCTAATTCTGTTTTGTTTTATTTACAATGCCATTGTAGGTCCGAATTTTATGAGTTGGCCATTAATATCTTATTGAAATTTTGGAAATATTTTTGACGCGTATGATTCTTTTAAATAAAATCATTTTAAAAAATGTATATGTGATGATTTAAGACCATGGAATTGTTGTAAATAATCCAGATATCTACTACCACATATTTCACCACGTGACTGTATATAATTTGTTATTTACTGCAAATAGAAAGCATCAAATAACATCAATCTGTACCGCGTAACACTCTAATAAAGTATAGCAACTGTACAGATAGAAGGAATGGAGAATAACAGGAGAAAATTAAGGCTAAAACTAATCAGGCCTAAGTGAGAATAAGAAAGTAGGCCTATCGAGCCCAGTCCAATTTTTACGAGGTCGTGGTCCTCCTGGATGATCTAACCTTCCCCCCCTGTTTACGTCAGAAAAGGGCAGTGACGTGCCTGGACCCAGGGAAGCTATAAAAGGCGGCCCCAAGCCCCAGTTAGGCCGTCTTTTGTTTCAGTCTTTGTTTCAGTCCCCAGTTCGCGTAGGCCGCTCCTATAAAGGTAATCCTTTCCTACCTCCTCGTCCCATTCCTTCTTGACGTTCAGACGCTTCTTAGTGGAATCTCTGTTTGTTTATTTCACCTTTGGCCCAGCTGTGTCGCCTTCCACCACGACTGCACGGTAGAGGTGACATCGAGGTTCGTCTAGCATCAGGTAACACTGGTCCCAGAGGTCCCAAGATATCACATATATGCCTGGGCATATATATTAATATACTCTCAAAGACAAAACTTAAGTGTTAAGTCTTTGATGTTTCTGTTTGTTTTATACAAAACTTGGTTATCTGGTGTATCTTCAATGAAGATCACTGTGTATCAAATATCTTTCAGAGTTATTGTCTGAATTCCGATATAATTGTTAAAAGGTACAACTTCCTTAAGCTTTGTCCATGAGTGTATATACTTGTTATCTCGTGTGTCTTCAATAAAGGTCATTGTAATATCTTTCAGAGTTATTGTCCCGATATACATACTAAACGGTACAACCTCCTTAAGTTTTGTTAACGAGTGTAATTGCCAGGACCATTTGCAGTTAGGATAAGTAAAAAACTAGAGAGACGTGGTTGGTTCCAGGAAGCTACCAAGCCTGAGAACCGACGCAAAAGACCTTGGATCATGACTCTCACTCACCGTGCCATGTACTGTACCTCGGACGACGGCGATGACTGTCTTCGTGTCACCAACAGGGCCAGGGTGGGACATCCCAAGTGGGGTTATGCCTTGGAACCTGTATTTCAGCACTACGGGGTAGATCTACACTACTGCGGACACGAGCACACCTACGAACGCATGTACCCAATCTACGACTACAAGGTGAGAAACCATCTTGATGACAATCTTATATCAATTAATATCATTATAAAGATTTCTTCAATCCTTTATATAGATTCTACTGAGAAATACAGAAATGATTAGAAAATAAGGTAGAAAGAAATTCGAATTTATAAAGTTTAATGGGAATTACGTCTCCGCGCTCGTAGCTGGTCTATACTATAAAACAGAGAAAGATTTGCCACCTCAAATTACTGAACACAATTTCCATGTTCCTCTCAATAGTAGCAGGGGTGTTGCATAGTCCAAAAGGCATTACATTGAATTTGTATTCGATGTTTTTCTAAGTTGATTCTCCCTAATCTCAAAGAAAATAAATCTTTGTACTTTTCTAAAACTTGTTTCGACTCCCTCTGTTCCTTTGATGAAAGATTTTCGTTTATTTGGAATCGAGGTTCAGCGCTCTCAGCTTGTTCAAGTTTTATCTTATAAAATTCATTTTCGCCAGACTACTTCCAAAATCTAATGTTTAGTTTTTCATTTTTTAAAGGTCGAGGATAAAGATTCGGTATCCAGATATTTGTTTCTTCATTCACAACATTGAACAAGTTTCGTGCCTGTCGAAGTCCATTTGTTTGAAACAATTTGATGTTCTCCTCGATAATATATTCACCACCTTCTGTTTCTACCAATGCTTTGATCAATTTAATGGAAAGTTACAGTAGTATGATATCCTTGACACTTTTATTTTCTTCTTTTAATATTTGATTAGAGAAAACCAACTTGACAAATATCGGATTGATACAGAAGGTGCGAAACAGATCAAACACAAACCATATAGGGTAAGCACCAAAGAACGATACATTATAAAAGATCAAATCGATGAAATTCTCAGAGAAGGCATATTTAGACTATATTTAAATCATATTTTATTGCTTCACGCTGACATTTTTACATTTATTTTTGTTTTTTTTTTGATAATTCTCATCTGACTGATTTAGCCATGTTTTGAAGCAATGGTCTCTTATCAGAGACTACAATATAGTGAAATATGGCGCCATCTGTTTATGAAAATTGAAACTATATAGGGCAAATTTTTATTTATTTTATTACAAAAAAGCAGTATTCAGCTGTAATACCTTTTAACGTTGGAATTGGGTGCTGGTATGCTAATCTTCACATGAAATCTTTGAGATTTTAAAAGTTAAACATATACGTGATATTTATCTGACATATTTACATATTGTACAGATGTCACAATCTACCCAGGCTATCCTTCAGTAATAAATATCTTTGACTTTATCAACAATATTTTGGAAGTCAAAGCCATGAAATGGTGCTAAGCAGATTTATAGCTCGGTGTCAAAAAATATTGACCGATGATCTTGGACTTGAAAGAAAGATTTCGAAATTTGTCCCATAATTCTGTCCGAGGCCCAAAATGAGGAAAGTGTTAATGCCTGCGAAGATTGGCTATTGAACATCCATGAAGATCCAAACTTCCTCACAAAGGTGATTACTGGTGTTGAAACCTGGGTCTATGGGTATGACCCAGAGACCAAACGACAATCGAGCCAGTGGCTCCCGAAAAATGCCCCCAAACCGAAAAAAGCAAGAATGTCTGAGTTAAAAACAAAGTGGTGACAATGTTCTCTTGGTGACTCAAGTTGAACATTGATCATGAGGTTGCAATTAAGCATTATATGATAATGTAAGGATGAAAAAAATCCACAAAAGTTAATTATAATACAATACAATGCGGCTTATGATTATAGAACGACATATGAAAATTATCCCGCATGTGTTTCTTTTGAACGAAAAATCGAAATTTATTTTAGGGAGAAATAACGATTATTTCTAACCTTAGGGATGAAGTATGAAAGGATGAATTGTGTAGAGTAATGATAAACAGAATACTGACTTTATTTTTCAGTTTATCATTACTCTTCACAATTCATTCTTTCATACTTCATCCCTAAGGTTAGAAATAATCGTTATTTCTCCTTAAAATAAATTTCCATTTTTCGTTCAAAAGAAACCAATGCGGGATAATTTTCAAATGTCGTTCTACAAAGCTAATTATCATGTCTCTATGCAACTTTTACATATTGTCCAGGTGTACAACGGCTCCAACGACGCTCCCTACACCAATGCCCGCGCCCCCATCCACGTTATAACTGGCAACCCTGTAAGTATCTCCACCAAGTCCTTGTTACACAATTCTAATCAATTTTTAACCCTTAATTTTCATATCATTACTACAATCCCTAAATATTGGGAGGACCTAGCTCATCGGTGATTAACCTTTATAGCGGTTTTGTATGTTCAATATAGTGTCTTATTCTATATATGCTTCCTATAGATATATTCTATATATATACATATATATTATGGGAAAAAACAATAGAAAAAGAAAGGGTCACGTCTTGATATTTAAAACAAAGAAGGCATATCCTGACTACGAAAAGCACATGTGCTCGTAGTCAGGATATGCCTTCTTGGTTTTACATATAAATTATATAATAAAAGGATTTAAAAGCAAGAATGTTTCTTTTATACATAATACAAACTTCTACTGTCCTTACTGCGATGAAAAATATATTGGGAGGGCTTGGCTCATCAGTGGTGAATCCTCCCAGCGGTTTCGCTAATTTAATCCACCAGACCGCTTCTAAGAGCTCTAATACTGTATTGGACGATTCTGCTTATATACGCAGCACTGAAGGATGGAATCTCAGAAATGGTTTTCAAGAAAACTATGGACATAAGCTTATAGGACAGTAGAATTACATTCAAATATTTGCATCGAGCAATGCTCTTCAGCAAACAATAAAGACAAGGCCAGTTAGGCATAATTGGCAAAACCGCTGGGAGGGTTCACCACTGATGAGCCAAGCCCTCCCAATATATTTTTTCATCGCAGTAAGGACAGTAGAAGTTTGTATTATGTATAAAAGAAACATTCGCGCTTTTAAATCCTTTCATTTTATATGTATAGATGGCGCTTTATTGCTTTGTGTTAATATATATTATATGTTTGCATAAATTTTCTATATTTACATATTAAAAATAAAGATGGCATATTCTTATCACGAGTACATGTGCTTTATAGATGACAGAGTGCCATCTAGTGGAACAGAAATCAACTAAACATTGATTTAGCCTGTTCCCTGATATTTGGCCAACCCAATTTGTTTAAAAAATAATAAAAATCAATTGATTTATCAAGAAATTGGGTTGGCCAAAAATCAGGGAACAGGCTAAATCAACGTTTAGTTGATTTCTGTTCCACTAGATGGCGCTCTGCCATTTAAAAAGCACATGTGCTCGTGGTCAGGATATGCTTTCTTTATTTTTAATATCAACACCTGACCTTTTTTATTTATTTTTTATTGTTTTTCACATATTTACATATTAATTTTAAAATAAAAATGCATATATTGGATCAAAATATCATTTATTTTATCAATATTTCTTTTGGCTGAACGCCAACCTTTATCGAGGTATTATAACATATTAACGTGTGTCAACATATTTACATATGTATTGAATATTTACATATATAACTTATATATATCCTATATTTTAATACACCAATACCTCGCTTTGCGTCGTTTCGTTTTGCGTTTTTTTCGAAGTTGCGTCGCTGCTTAATTTTTACCGATTTTCACTGTGCGTCGTCAGATTTTCGAAGTCGCGTTGTTTTGGATTCGAGTCTTTAATTTTTTTATTTTTTTTTCCCTAAAATATGGCAGCACCTTTGTTTTTGATTGCGCCATGACATCAAAATTTTATTTTCACTTTGCGTCGTTTCAATTTACGTTCAATTGGAACGTAACCCCGACGCAAAGCGAGGTATGGGTGTATTATATTCTATATTTGCATATATATTCTGGTTAATGGGGTTTAGTAAAGCAGAAATATAGTCGGTGGATGAGAGGGTAACACGCTCGATTCCCGACAGTCATGAACCGGGATTGAATCCCGCGTTAAAAATTGTTTAATATGTGAATAACCTTCACATATTATTCACTGTTTCAATTATCATGAACTAGGTTGCTCTTGCTGAGCGGTACCTATTAATGTGAATTTGAACCAGGTTTAGTAAAGCCAAGGAGATATTGGTTGTTGTGTAAATATAGAACATTTGTATCTTTTTTTTTTTTGCTTCGAGCTTGACTTATCAGGTTGTATTTAGGAAGAAAAATACGATAACTGTATTGCATATATGAATAATTGTGCAAAAGTGAAATTTTACTGGGATCAGTTTGATAAATTAAGAGAAAGATATTTCCTAAGATCTATAAAATAATAAAGAGTAAAATAAAAACAGAATGAGTTGAAGAAAGTATGTATTTTTGTTTTTAGGGGTGAATATTCTGATGTATCAATAAATATATATATTTAAATTAACAGCAATATTTAACAATGAAACTAAGCTTATAAATCGGCTTTTACACGTCATACACTTGTTCCAAAAAAAAACGGAAGTAATGCGCTTACGCGCCGCGCAAGTGAACCAATTGTTCTTTAATAAAAAAAGTGGAATAGTAATATGAAAAAATAAATTATATATTGTCACAGCCGACATAGACTCATGTAAATATTTTCATTAATAATTTAACTTATTAAGCAAATCAAGGTTGATTTGTTTATTCTTTGTTAACATAGTACAGCCACGGGGCGTTCTCAATTCTTTTTGTAACCTTACCAAAATAAAACGTTAGCTTTTTAATGAGAACTCGTTCTGATTTATTCTACAGTACAATGGAAACCGCTGAACAAAAACCATCTACATCTCAAGGTGTAACAATATATATATATATATCGTAATTTAAACAATGTGAAATGTAAGTAATAAAGTATCACGTTTTTCTAGTCGTCTCAAAGTGACACCAGCTTGCCACTGAACACTCGGGGGATTCAGAGAGGGAAAAAGAAAGGGCGTTGGTCCGGATGTTGACAGTTAGTTAGGTTACAGTGGATATTTTCGGACAGGGCCCGCTCAGTACTAGGGTCGTTGCCAGCTCACGGCGGCCCTCGTGGCCCTTTGGTACTTCCCTGCCTCCGCGGCTTCATGCAGGACGCCGAGTTTTCCTCAGTTAATCCTCAATTTCCCCTGGTCCTGGTGCCACGTGAGACGTACTAGAAGAGCGTCTTTTGATCCCAAACTTTGTCCTTACTGTCCCGTGAGGACTTCCCACTCTGCACGCCTTGCCACTCAACCCCGACTGCTTCCAACTCACTTGTTGGCTTACCCGGGTTTACGACATATATACTTTGTTAAATGTTGTTTGGTGTGTGTACAGGGAAACAGAGAGTACCCGGATCCATTCCTACCTGACAAACCGGAATGGAGCGCCTACCGCAGTTCGGACTACGGCTTCACCGTTATGACTGTGCACAATACCACACATGTACATTTACAGCAGCACTCCATCAACCAGGTACTCAATTGTTACATATGTGCTAAGATGTATTCGTCAACATAGCAGTGGTCACTCGCAGGGAAATGAAAAGAGGCCCAGAAAAAGAACCCATTGAATATATAAATAGGGAGAGATGTACAAATCCCTGAATGAAGTGATATAGCTTGGCCGTTAATCATGCAGTCACTCTTGATTGGTTTCTCAGAGAGATTATGAGTACCATGGAAGGAACTGTTCGTTGGCCCATTGCCGGGTACCCAGGGCTATGTTACTGACCTTCTGCAAGATGAGGAGAGTATTGCATCAACCAACATCAAATTGATAGGTCTAAGTTGATATATCTTTCTCTATTGTGTAAATAGAGAAAGATATGTAAATTTAGACGTATCGAGTCAACGTTAGCTGATTTTAATAAATAATTTGATTTTAAAATTGCACTATTGCATCAGCCAACCTCGATTCGATAGGCCTAAGTTATCTTTCTCTGTAAAACGACATTTGAAAATTATCCCGCATGTGTTTCTTTTGAACGAAAAATCAAAATTTATTTCAAGGAGAAATAACGATTATTTCTAACCTTAGGGATGAGTTATGAAAGGATGAATTGTAAAGAGTAACGATAAACGGAAAAATAAAGTGTCCAGGGATGGGAATCGAACCCACAGTGTTCCGCTTACCAGGCAGATGCTATGTCCACTAGGCTACATACACAAGCCGCATTATATTATTTTGTATTATAAAATATCTTTCTCTATTGTTTATTGAAATTCATTTTAAAAATACAAAAATCTAATAGACACACATTATTAAAAATATTAAATTCAATATAAAATAATAATACGCTATGTATATAAAACCTGTCACCTCGTGAGTGTCATATTGAAAGATTAGATAGTTATAGAGTTGATTAATCGAAATATTTAAACTTCTTTTTAAAATTGAAAACACAAGAAACTTTTGGCACCATCATTTTTACTAATATTAACATTCCTGTAAATAGAATTGTAAAAATAATAATAAACTCTTTGGATGCAATACCATTTAATAATCGTAAATATAGAAGATGCCTGGCCAGCATTCATATTTCTTGAAATTAAAGATTTAATTCGAAACATCGAGGTAATAAAAGGATTTACTGGCCGAAATATCTTTAATTTCAAGAAAAACCATTTAATAAATAGGTTTCATTACTATTTTGCATATTCAACCTTTTTGAATCCAATTTTTGTAAAATGTTGTTAATTTCTTTTGATTCCATCGTTAACCGTAAATCGTCTGTTTAGAACAAAGTGATCGACGACGTCTGGGTCATCAAACATCGCCAGAACTTCGGGGTCGGGTCCGATGACCATCATTACTTGTACCATTGATATACCTTGTGATGATAGAAATAAAGTTTGGAACTTCTCACAACATTGTTTCACATGAAAAAATAATAGAAAGAAATAAAAAAATAAGTAGGTCAGGTGTTGATATTAAAAATAAAGAAATCATATCCTGACCAGGAACACATGTGCTTTACAGAAGGCAGAGCGCCATCTGGTGGAACAGAAATCAACTAAACATTGATTTAGCCTGTTCCCTGATATTTGGCCAACAGCGCGAAACGTGTTCGTGGATGGCTTTTCTTGATTTATCAAGAAATTGGGTTGGCCAAATATCAGGGAACAGACTAAATCAATGTTTAGTTGATTTCTGTTCCACCAGATGGCGCTCTGCCTTCTGTAAAGAACATGTGCTCCTGGTCAGAATATGATTTCTTTATTTTTATTGTCCCATATGTATTCACCACCAGTCCTATTTATTATGTTTATATTGGAAATTGATCTTGACGGCAGATATTTTCATCAGTAATATTTACCATGCTTCTGTTCTATCAACTTGTACAAAAACCTATATGTATATACCAGGTACTTGTCTGAATTTTCCAAAATCGGTGTTGTGACTCATTTTTGATCTTCACCATTACATTTTGTTCTGGGGATGATAAATATATTGCATCGTGTTCTGATCCATAATTGAAGGGATTGAAAGGAGAAATGCATCTTTTTGTACATGAATATCATCCTTCTGCATATCTATGTTATATATATATATGTCGTAATTTAATATACAGTTAAACCTGTCTATAGCGCCCCCTCTCTATAGCACCCATTTTTTTGAGTCCCATGAAGGGGCGCTATAGACAGGTTTAACTGTATATCAGATCAGAGCGAATTTGAGGAGAATAGTTATCAAAACTGGACTCGCTGCCTATTTGCGGTACACTCGGTGTTCTATAGAAAGCTGTTTATCAGGATTGTGCCATTTTTATTCTCCCTGTAGTCGTCCCATTCTTTTTATATATAAAAAAAATTGAGCCGTTTATTTCATTTCCTTTTCACTCTCGACGTGTATATATATATGTCGTATTATAAATGATCCTGTTAACTAAAACGGGTCTACTGTTGTAACCCCGACGTGTGAATAAACTGGCAGTAGTTCGTGAGGCGAGTGTTGATGTTCTTCTCACACACGGACAACAAGAAGCAGAGGCAGGCCAAGATGTTAGCACTGAGAGTGGTCGGAGAGAGCCCACGGGACAGAGGTGGAGGCCATGACACAAACCTGGATGCCTAACACCGAGACATGGAGAGAGAGCCAGAAGCGGCCTGCGTAGATGGACACACTGTACCACACACTGCGAGCTAAAACTGTTCTGTTTACCCCCGGGTGCGGTCGCCTATAAAAAGTCCCGGAAGGGGGCCCTTCAGGGGGCATGTCATGTCCTTTGTCTTTGCCACGTAAGTGTCCCCAGCTGACCAATCTTTTGCTGTTTTATTTTGACGTCATCATTTTGAGTTTAATACAAATAAAGATGATACAGGATATATTAATAAAGATATAGCATATCATACAAAATATAGGGGGTGGTAGCAAATAGGAGCAGTGTACATTTTAATAGGAGGGTATGATCTTATAAATTATTGGCTCTAACTAATTAGAAGATATGTGAATTATACTAACACACAGTGTTATTATATTACAGTTTAAAATATACTATATATATATATTAAAAACAAAGTAGGCCTATCCTGACCAGTAGCACATGTGCTTTTCAGAAGGCAGAGCGACATCTGGTGGAACAGAAATCAACTAAACGTTGATTTAGTCTGTTCCCTGATATTTGGCCAACCCAATTTCTTGATAAATCAAGAGAATCCATTGATTTATCAAGAAATTGGGTTGGCCAATTATCAAGGAACAGGCTAAATCAACGTTTAGTTGATTTCTGTTCCACCAGATGGCGCTCTGCCTTCTGAAAAGTACATGTGCTACTGGTCAGGATATGATTACTTTGTTTTTAATATCAACACCTGATATTTTTATTATTATTTTATTCTATTGTTTTTTCATATATATATAAGTATTGTTACACATATATAAATATTTAAAATATTTATGCAAATAATATTATAATCGAGTTAAATAAATTTAAAATATTTGCAGAGTTTCTTTATTAAGGTATCGGGAGGCAAGCTTTCGCGCGGTCGAACTTCATCAGGCCACTGGCTCCGCAAAGGCGTGCAACAGATACAATAGAGATTCAGAGAAATACATTTAAAAAATCAAAAATAAAAATAGTGGCAGTTGTAGAGGGTACAGTTTCAATGGGGGTTGGCATCATCTGCGTTGAATATGCTGGAACTTATTTAACTTAAATATATAAGTAATGTCACACATATATATTAGAGTACACATATATTGAAAGGAGGCATCTTTCCATTTAATTAGTACATTAAAGAAATTCACTATGTTCACCACCCTAGAAAATGGCTTTGTTAGGTAGTGATAAGGAATGATTTATATACATGTACAACATTAGTTTTGGCAAATTCTTAAAAAGATCAAACCTATATACCAGGGCTATAGCTCTCATCAGTACAGGGGCGGCTTCGAGTTCATAGCAGTCTACGTGAAGAGTTATGAAAAAAGTCGAATTTACCGAAAAGGTGTTTTGGCTCATCACTAGTTAAGTTTTATTATATTGTGATAAACATAATTCATTGTTCTATTTAGTGTATATTTAAAGGGAGAGGTATCTTTTTGGTACATGAATACCACTCCCCTGCAACTTTATATCGGTATATATAAATATAAATGTGATACAGTAGAACTACCTCACTGTAAAGGACAACACCTAATTACAGAGCCAAAGTGTCCTTTAGGTAGAGATGTTCTCTTACCGGAGAGTTGCTAAATAGTAAAAATGATCATTTTACAAATGAAAACTCCATTGTAGAGAGGTATCCTCTAGCGTGAGTGTCCTCTCATTGAGTATGTTTTACTGTATATATTTTAATAATTTTCTTCTTCTCTCTTCCACACACCCCTAGAAATTTTTAAATAATTTGTTAAGTAGATTTTAGTTGGGGAAAGCTTTTACAAATTTATTGAGAGACCCTAGAAAATTGTTCCTTGAAGTATTGTGCCTATTAGACGTGGAAAATTTAGAATATTTATTTTTTTTGTATTTTAAACTAAAAAAAACATGTTTGAAAACATGTTAAAGAGTCTGGGTGGGTTTGCCTATACATTTATAATAATAAACTACGTGCACAGTAAGTACCTATGTAGCGAGTAAAAAATACATACAGGGTGGGCCAGAACAGATGGATTCATTTTATGATGTTCATAATTCTCTTATGATAAATAATAAATATTAAAATTAAATAAAACAGCCTATCAGTCTTTGATGAAATTTACAAACATTCACATAGCAATAACGCGCCATCTATATAATACCAATGAAAACACCAAAACGCGAATATTTATTTTCACAATCATTCATAATACAATATAATGCACTGCGGCCTGTGATTGTAAAACAACACTAGAAGTTACACCGCATGAATTTCTTTTCAAAGAAAAATCAAAATTTATTTCAAGGTAAAATATTGACTATTTCTTACCTTTTTGGATGAGGCATGAAAGGGTGAATTATGAAGAGTAATGATGAAAAAGTTTAGAAATAGTCAATATTTCACCTTGAAATGAATTTTGATTTTTCGTTGAAAAGAAACTCATGCGGTGTAACCTCTAGTGTTGTTTTACAATCATTCATATCAGTAAGGTCAGTTAGAAGTTTGATTTACTTGTGAAAAGAAACATTCGTGTTTTTTTTTTTCATTTGTAAATATTCACAATTTAAAGAGTATCCAATATTTTCTCTGTCCTACCCTATATATTTTAAGTATTTGTTTAATACAAATTGAAGACTTTTTATAAAATCTTATTGTTCTTTTGAGGTTTCGGCGACCCACACTCTCCCTTTTTAAAAAAGTGGAAAGTTTATTGATGAAGAGTAAGATTTCACTACACACACACTACAATACTTCACTAATAAGTTTTCTACCATTTTTAAAAAAAGGGCGTCAGTGGATTGCTGATACATCAAAAGGACAATAAACATTTATAAAACGGATTGATGAAGTCTTAAACTTGAATTTATCAAAATCCAACCTACAATTATGGTATTCACATACAACTTTATTAAGACCACAGGTCTTATACCGATTCACCACAGGAAGTAGGCACAGATAGAGCTGCTATACTCCAGGTAGCACAGAACCCAACAACAGTTTCTAGATCTGACGTATATCCAGTGGCCACAGATTGCACCGTGCATACATCAAAGTTAGCGTGTAGAAAAAGTCGGGTAATCGTTTCACAAAACACTGATGCGAAATTCGGTAGAAGAATTCGCAGTGATGATTCTTTTGTGGGCTGTTACATGGATTTAAATCAGATCACTAAATAGCAGAAAAGAGAGGTTAAAAGTCTCCTTTAAACTAACTTTATTTAAAACATGTTAAGAGGACAGAGGAAAACACCCAACTAGCCACAGCAGACAAGGCCGTGCTCTCTTCCTTTGTTGACGGTTGGCGCCGCTGGGGCTTGTTTGTTTACCTTCACCCAATCCGTCTGGCCGACGTCCCGAAGTGGATCTCCATTATTCCACAGTTTGCGTATCATTGAAAAGACAAGTGTGGAATCAAAGGCGTTCTAGTCTTCGCTTTCCTCATCCAAATGGATCACGGCATTCAGTGAATCTATTATTCTTCTCCGAATGCTCCCTCTCTGACTGCGGCCTTGTAGAATTTATATAAACCAAAGTGGAGACCTTGATCAAACATCATTTTATATTCATTAAGTATATATATTTTTAATTAAAAAGGCATATATTGGATCAAAATATCATTTATTTTACCAATATTTCAGTTGGCTAAACGCCAACCTTTATCAAGGTATTATAACATACTAGACGTATGACCCAGCTTCGCCCGAGAATTCCCCCGATGGCTATTTATTTTTTTCATTTGAAAAACTTTTTTTTTTTTACGCGGAGTATGCCGGAATGGAATGAATACCCAAATATGGCCATTTTTTATAAGAATCGCTGGTTTTCAGTGGTAGAATGCTCGCCTGCCACGCGGACGGCCCGGGTTCGATTCCCGGCCGATGCATTTTTTTTTTTCAATTTTTAAAACTCATTTATATTATATACTAAACGTATGACACGGCTTCGCCCGAGAATTCTCCCGATTGCAATTTCCTTCATACTGAAAGTACATCAATAATAAATATTAGAAGTGCCATAGAAGAGCAATACAGAAGTAACACATAAACTACAGGAAAAAAGTGTGTGTGATGGCAAAAATTGTATTATATTAGTGTTTAGGTATTTGATTTAATTAATATAGTTGATATTATAATATATATTTATATTATATATGCGTATAAAAAATTGCCATATTTGGGTATTCATTCCATTCCGGATTACTCCGCGTAAAAAAAAGTTCTTCAAATGAAAAAAAGAAATAGCCAAAAATACTAATCAAAATGTAGCCGAAAATTTTCCTCAGGTTTATAAAAAGCGACATGCAAAATTTGGTACCAATTGGTTCAGTAGTTTTTGAGTTTATCGCGAAACAGACAGACAGACATTGACTTTTATATATATATAGAGATAAGAGTCAGTGTAGGTAAGAGGCTATATTATCATATATTATATGACCCGGCTTCGCCCGAGAAATCCCTTGGGTGCAATTTCCTTCATACTAAAAGTATATCAATAATAAATATTAGAAGTGCCATAGAATAGCAATACAGAAGTAACACATAAACTACAGGAAAAAAGTGTGTGTGATGGCAAAAATTGTATTATATTAGTGTTTAGGTGTTTGATTTAATTAATATAGTTGATATAATAGTATATATTTATATTATATTTTTTATAAATGAGTTTTAAAAATTGTAAAAAAATAAATGCATCGGCCGGGAATCGAACCCGGGCCGCCCGCGTGGCAGGCGAGCATTCTACCACTGAGCCACCGATGCTTTAAAAAAATGGCCATATTTAGGTATTCATTCCATTCCGGATTAGTCCGCGTAAAAAAAAGTTCTTCAAATTAAAAAAAGAAATAGCCAAAAATACTAATCAAAATGCAGCCGAAAATTTTCCTCAGGTTTATAAAAAGCGACATGCAAAATTTGGTACCAATTGGTTCAGTAGTTTTTGAGTTTATCGCGAAACAGACAGACAGACAGACAGAAATTGACTTTTATATATATAGAGATTTGCTCTTCATTGTTGGCTTTTTATCTTACATTTATTCTTAATTGTTGGCTTTTTATATTATATTGTTGTTTTCTTGGCCGACTGTTTTACATATGGTGTTATCTTAAAATTGCTTGTTTTGAATAATTTTTTAGATTGAGATTATTAGCTAGTATGTAAAAAAATTAACTCTGTTGAATTTTTTTTTTTGTATTTATATATAAATAAAATTAACTCTGTTGATTTTTTTTTTTTGTATTTAATCGATAACAGCGAAGTTACGCATGTTAAAGTTAGGAAAAATATTTTGATGTTAAGCAAAACCTGCTCCATCTCGTTTTACATAAATGTTGAAAATTTGGTCGAAATTGATGCATTGTAACGAAAGTTTTTAGCGAACACCACTTATGAAATTTTCATTTTATTAATATAGATTATTGTTCTATTATTATGTTATGATACCTTGAAAAAGGTTGGCGTTCAGCCAACTGAAATATTGGTAAAATAAATGATATTTTGATCCAAAATTAGCCTATTTAATTATAGATTTATTTATGGATTTCTCTATTTCAAAAAGTATATTTATATAACGGGATTTTTTAAATAAAAAAACATCGTTATTTTGTACACTAAAATGATTCTAGCAGTTTTTAAGATCACGATTCATGGTTGCAGCTATTGGTCAAATTTTGTTATCTCATTTGTACATGGCTTATATAAATTCCTGGCACGCAGTAGCTAGGTCATTGCAGAATGAGGAAGTCGACTGTTGCTCTTCTGTTCCTTTTAGGAATTTGTTTTGGTGAAGAAGAACCACAACCAAAGTATGTACAACATCAGCAAGTCCATTTAAGTTATGGGGGTAGGTTGGTTTGTTTTAACCTTCTATTTAATATTTATTTATATCTTTATTTTGTGCACGAATTAGTGGAAAAATATTATAAACATATATTTTACTTCAGAAATAGGTTTTCAAAATTTTCAATACATACGTTTTGCAACAAATTCTTCCTCTTTCTATAATTTTCCAGAGTTTAATCGTTTGGTATGTAAGAAGTAGTGATCAACATGCGCTTTATCTCTTAGGTGAACTTAGCAGCAAGTCCATCTCAGCTATGGTGGTATGTTGGCTTGTTTTTTTTCGTACAATTTGGTATTTATTCATATAGTTTTTTTTAATGCGATATTTTTATTAGAAAATAATTGTGTGCGAATTAGAGTGAAAAAAGTGTTACTTTATGAAATTAAACTATTTTTGTCGTTTATGATTCTTTTAAAAATATAACAATTTCTACTGCCCTTAGTGCAATGATAAATTATTAGGAGGGCCTGGATCATCAGTGGTGAACACTCCCAACAGCTTAGAAAGTTTAATCTACCACACATAAAAATCCGAATGGTGTAGAGGATGTAACATGTTTATACTTTCAAAGTAGCACGTAAATAGAGGTAAACAAAAGGAGAGGCGGTCCACGGGGAAGAATAGTCCCTCTGTAAAGTGCAGTTCGCTTTGTGAAACGCTGTTTCACATGGCTACCATCAAAGTCCACGTCAGGAAATTACCTATGACAGGTTGACTGTTGATGGCCCTGCAGTCCGTCCAGAACATATGATGGTGACCTGGGTCACCTTCGACCCTACCGAGTCCATCGTCAGATACGGACCCCAGCGTCCCACCAGAATAGTCCATGGGAGCAGTACATCCTTCCAGTCTAAGGGCAAGCCAGTCCGGACCATCTGGGTCCACCGCGTGCTACTGCGTGGACTGACCCCCGGACAGACCTACTGTGAGTAGAGTCCATGTTGGGAGTCCCGGGAAGTGACGAGGTGTGGGGACAGGGTACAACGTGGGTGGCAAGGACGGCTGGAGTCCCCTGTACACCTTCCAAGCAAAGAAGTCCGGCTCGGACTGGAGTCCGAGGTTGGCTCTCTACGGGGATCTGGGAAATGAAAACGGGAGGTCCATAGCCACTCTGCAGACCATGGCACAGCAGCGCGACATCGACTGTGTCCTACACTTCGGTAAATCCCAGTTGATAATATTTGCATATGCTATTCTAACACATTATATGACTGAAATGATCAGAGCCACCGCGTGATGGTGTAGCGGGTATAGCAATATTGATGGAATCTGTTTCTTCAGCCTGACACTCCAGTCTACTTCATTTTTTTTATGAATATCAATTAGAGAGATAGAGAGGATCACATACAAACTTCTAGTTAGGATTTCCATTTTAGAAAGGTCGGCAATGGGCAGCTGTAACGTCGGACAGTAAATTTTAATTTTCAAAGTGATTTATTTTTTGGACTGTTACCTTTTCTCTGAACCATCCTTCTGCCATTTTGTAGGCTCCGACACCTCAGCACTGACCATGATTGCATTGTCCTCTTTTCTTCCAGGTTTGCGACTCTTCAGTGGGCAGACGATATTTGCAGCCGCTTCTAATATGTAAGGAACAGACGATGCTAAAAGAGCTGATCAGGAAATGTTGTTCTCACTCAAATTAATCAATTTTCTTCAGTGTTATCGGAGTAAGTTGTTAGTATCATTTCTTATTCCCACAACATAATCTTGTTAAAATAGCAGATCAACTTCTAGAGATTGTGATGTCTCAGAAGTTTGCTGATTTTTCTTGGTTCCTCCCAACTATCCTGTTTTATGACTTGAATATTTGAGATTGGAATTATTGTTTTTAAACTCTTGGCGCAGATTAGAAATGTCTTTGTGTTGCCTGTTGATGTTTCCATTCTTGAATCAAGATTGAGTAAATCTAAACCAACACCATTCAAAGTTGGAAGTATGGAGGGATTCCTGAATAATTCTAGATTCTTTAATTGTTGAGATATAATGATATGGAATTATAAGATATGTATGAATTTAAAAGATTTTATGCCGAACAGAGATTGTTTCGGATGCGATCACTGCCTCACTTACTAAGCTCGGAGAGCTTGCAGCATCCTGGAGGTCTGGCCTTATCTAAATAGTTATGGCAGAGCTTCTGTATCTTCTTGCCAGACTTCTTCTGGTCTCCAACCGAATTGAAGCCTATATGCTTCCTCAAAAGTGCCCACAACACCAGAAAGGCTACCCTGATGACACTAATGATTCATCAACACCCGATTGTTACTGACACACCTTTATTAAAATAACACATCCATATATACAGAATTATATTTGCAAATATGTAAAAATGGCCGAATAAGCAAAAAAGAGAGAAATTTACATAACCGGCGTCTCCAGAGATAAATGGTATTTTATGATGGTGACCTTCGTAATGGTAATGACATATGATGATGTTGACATCGTTGAGATAAAATCGACTAGTATTTGGATATATGAATGGTGAATAAAATCTATGCCAAACAAAGTGAAATGATGTTTTAACTGCGTAATGGAAAGAGGTCACATAATGGTGATATTGTTAAGAATGAAATATTTAATATGAAAATATCAGGGTTCCAAGGATAAGTTTATTTTTAAAGAATTTTATTCAGATATCTAACTTTCGGCTATAAAAGCCCTTCTACGGGAGAAAATGTGAAACATTACATTATTATATCATGTACGAGGGCCCTCCATTAAATAAGTTTCCCTATTTTTAAACAAATAAACAACATTATTTACGATTATGCAGTTATTTTATTTTCATTATACAACTCATAGACTACTTCTCTTGGTATAATTCTCATTTGGTACCGTTGTAGCAATTTTTTGATACGACTGTTGTACCAAGCCGTGTCCTGTCTTCGTAGCCAGTGATTCGCCTCCGCATGCACTTCTTCATCATTCGCAAAGTGCTTGCCTCCAAGGTGCAACTTGAGTGCTGGAAAAAATTCGAAGTCGCTTGGGGCAAGATCCTGAGAATAAGGTGGATGTGTGAAAGTTTCCCATTTGAAGTTTTCCAGCAACTTTGGGTTGTTCGAGCTGCGTGAGGGCGAGCATTGTCATTGACGAGTAACACTTGCCGAGACAAAAGTCCAGGACGTTTCCGTTTTATTGCAGCTCTGAGTTTAGTGAGGACTTCGCAGTACCTCGCAGCGTTAACCGTAGTGTTTGGGGGCAGGTAGTCAACCAATAAAACACCCTTACAGTCTCAAAAGACAATAGCCATAACTTTGCCTGCAGAGATTGTGACCTTTCCTTTTTTTGGTGCACTTTCCTCAGGCTTCTTCCACACCATGCTTTGTCGTTAGAAAGATTTTTAACGCCTTGCTAAATGTTTAATTTATATTTGCTCCTGACGAGGACAAAAGATTTTTGTCGAAACGTCGAGATAATAAAAAGATTTACTGGCCGAAGTATCTTTTATTTGAAGAAATATGAATGTCGGCCAGGCAGCCTCTATCTTTAGGGATTATTTTATTGATATAAGAATATAACAAGTCCAATAGGAATAACTTTAATTTGCCGTCTATATTTGATGAATGAAATCTTACAGATTCGAGCTAATCCTAACCATGTTTTTACAGGAGACATGGCCTACGACATGTATGAAGTAAGTTTGGAATTCTCCAATTCTCAGAGATCAGGTCTCAAAGATGTGACGTTTACCAGAACAACTTCAAGACTGGGGACGAATGGATGAGACAACTTGAGCCCATAGCGGCCTATGTGCCTTACATCACTTCTCCAGGAAACCACGAGAGTCCATAGTAAGTCTGGTGCTATGTCCCAACTCCATGTTCTAACGTCAAAACTTTCAGCAATTTCCTCAACTACAACAGCAGGTTCACCAACATCGATCTTGATGGCAAGATCAACAATTTCTATCACAGGTACGGCGGCTTTTTTTTATTTTAAATACACATTTTTATATATAGAATTTTAAATGGAATAAAGATCAGGTCTTGATATTAAAAATTAAAAAGACATATCCTGAACGCTCACATGAGCATTTTTAGATGGCAGAACGCCATCTAGTGTAACAAAAATCAACTAAACATTGATTTGAATTGTTCCATTTTATTTGGCCCCTCAAAATGCTAATGTAACTGGTCAGGATATGCCTTTTTTATATTTATATATGTAAATATATTTTATGATAGAAACATAATCCACATACTTTCGAATTTAAAATATATGAATATTATTTTTTGATTATTAAATCAGTTCTTTTGATTTTTGTTATTATTCCAGGATATGACTTTTTCTGATTTGACTTGTTCCATTTTATTTGGCACCACAAAATGCTTATTTTACTGCTCAGGATATGCCTTTTTATATATGGATTGCTCTATTTTCAAAACAATTTATATATATATAAATATATTTTATGATAGAAACACAATCCACACTTTAGAATTTAAAATATATTATTAAATCATTCTTTTGTTTTTTGTTATTATTCCTTAGCTCTTATTATTTAGCTGATAATTGATTTATCAAGAAATGGGTTGGCCAAATATCAGAGAACAGGCTAAACAACGTTTAGTTGATTTCTGTTCCACTATATGCTGCTCTGCCATTTAAAAAGCACATGTGCTCCTGGTAAGGATATGCCTTTTTTGATTTTAATAAATATATTATATTAAAATATTATTTTATTTAAAATTAAATTTCATAGATTCAAATACTCTGCTAAATCGACCGCCAGAGGTCACGCTTCCCTTATAAAAACTAATTGTTGTTGTTTCTCGATGGCCGGCTCAACCTTTTGTACATTATGTAATTAATTTGAAGGAGACAGAGATAATTTTGTTCGCACTTGGTTATCTCGTGCGTCTTCAATAAAGGTCTCTGTAATATCTTTCAGAGTTATTGTCTGAATCCCGATATACATGCTGAAAGGGACAACTTCCTTAAGTTTGTCCATGAGTGTATATACACTCGGTTATCTCGTGTGTCTTCAATAAAGGTCACTGTAATATCTTTCAGAGTTATTGTCTGAATCCCGATATACATGCTAAAAGGTACAACTTCCTTAAGTTTTGTCCATGAGTGTATATACACTTGGTTATCTCGTGTGTCTTCAATAAAGGTCTCTGTAATATCTTTCAGAGTTATTGTCTGAATCCCGATATACATGCTAAAAGGTACAACTTCCTTAAGTTTTGTCCATGAGTGTATATACACTTGGTTATCTCGTGTGTCTTCAATAAAGGTCTCTGTAATATCTTTCAGAGTTATTGTCCCGATATACATGCTAAAATGTATAAACTGCTTAAGTTTTGTCCATGAGTGTATATACATTTGGTTATCTCGTGTGTTCTCAATAAAGGTCACTGTAATATCTTTCAGAGTTATTGTCTGAATCCTGAAACATAGCCACCATGTTATAAGAGATTCACACCCACACATTTGTATTCCATAATATTTGATGAGGATTATTATTATTATTGATACTTTGTATAATTATTATGATGAAGAATGATGTTTCAGCTTCAACATCGGGCCGCTCCACGTGGTGATGTACTCCGTGGAGTACTATTACTTCGGGAATTACTACAAGGAGGAGGATATTCGCCGACAGTACGAATTCATCGTCAAGGATCTGGAGGTCAGATATTCTTTCTCTATTGAGGCTTCTTTTTGGTGATTCTTTGATATATACCTTATTGGGGCTTCTTTTTGGTGATTATTTGGTATACACCTTATTGGGGCTTCTTTTTGGTGATTCTTTGGTATTCACCTTATTGGGGCTTCTTTTTGGTGATTCTTTGGTATATACCTTATTGGGGCTTCTTTTTGGTCGTTCTTTGATATACACCTTATTGGGGCTTCTTTTTGGTGATTCTTTGGTATTCCACTTATTGGGCTTCTTTTTGGTCGTTCTTTGATATACACCTTATTGGGGCTTCTTTTTGGTGATTCTTTGGTATTCCACTTATTGGGCTTCTTTTTGGTGATTCTTTGGTATTCCACTTATTGGGCTTCTTTTTGGTCCTTCTTTGATATACACCTTATTGGGGCTTCTTTTTGGTGATTCTTTGGTATTCCACTTATTGGGCTTCTTTTTGGTGATTCTTTGGTATTCCACTTATTGGGCTTCTTTTTGGTCGTTCTTTGATATACACCTTATTGGGGCTTCTTTTTGGTGATTCTTTGGTATTCCACTTATTGGGCTTCTTTTTGGTCCTTCTTTGGTATACACCTTATTGATTTTTCATTCTTTTAAATATATTAATGTTTAATATTATTTAGTTAACTCAGCAGGTTCTACGTACAGAAGTCACCAACTACCTAGGTTGCCCTTCTGACACCTAAGTTTTTTGTTTTATTCACAGTACAAGTGGTAATTCAATTTACCATTCAATACCTTATTGTTTTTTGTTTGTTTGTTTGTTGTATTTCAAAAGCATTTTATTGGCTTAAACCAAAATCATTGGGGGGAATAAATCAATAAAACAATTCACAGAGTAAAGACAAAAATATCTCCTGATTGTGCAACTAAAAATGGCTTGCGCCATCCGTCTATTCCGACAGATATATTATAAATTGCTCGTTTTTTTTTTTTTTTTAATTATTCCAGAATTGTCCAAAATATCAAAAAGTATTTCGTTTTTATTCCGATAAATGGCGCAAGTCATCAATAACTTTCAGTTACACAATCAGGAAATGCTTTTTCTCTTTATTTATCTACCTGATTCCTATAAAAATTTCAGCTTCGTGTTATTTTTTCACTATACTAAATGGCAACACATAGTATCTTAAAATATTTTTTTAAAAAGGTTCTACACTGCGTGACATTGAAAATGGAACACCAAGAAATAGTGGCCAGAAAGTGAGGAAACTCGGCAGACAGAGAGAGACAGGGACGAACAATAAGTGATCTTTATTTCAAAATGATAGTCATAATACAGAGCGAGAACGGCGTCGGCTTAGTAGCAAGTAGGACCACCACGGACGGCGATGCACGCAGCAACACGTCTAGGTAGAGAGTCAATCAGAGTACGGATGGCGTCCTGAGGGATGGCTCTCCATTCCCTCTCAACCATTTGCCACAGTTCGTCTTCTGAACGCGGCTGTGGCAAGGCATGCAAACGGGGTCCAATGATGTCCCAGACGTGCTCGATTGGTGAGAGTTCAGGAGAGTACGGTGGCCAGGGAAGCATCTGTACATCTTGCAGAGCTTGTTGGCTAATGCGAGCAGTGTGCGGTCGGGCGTTATCCTGCTTATAAAGGGCATTGGGTACCCCCTGAAGGTAGGGGAGTGTCACCGGTCGCTGCACATCATCAACGTATCGTTGGGCCGTCATTGTGCCCTGAATACGAAGTAAAGGTGACCTGGAATCATACGCGATTGCGCCCCAAACCATGATTCCACGTTGTCGCACGGTGGGGCGTTCCACAATTGCTGCCGGATTGGACCTTTCTCCACGTCGACGCCACACGCGTACACGGCGACTATCACTGGACAAGCAGAAACGCGACTCATCTGAGAACACGACCCTGTGCCATTCCGTCATCCACGTCGATCTAGCCCGGCACCATTCCAAACGTTGGCGCCTATTCGGTGGGGTCAATGGCAGTCTTCTTAGCGGACGGCATGAGTGCAAGCCATTAGCAATCAATCGACGGGAAATGGTTCTGGTCGAGATGGAATGATCTAGGGTGTCTTGCACATGTTGCAGGATGGCGGTACAAGTGGCTTGTGGGGCCGCCACTGCTTGTCGAAGGATACGCCGATCCACACGTGCTGACGTCACTCTGGTTGCACCGACATTCCTATTAATTGCCACATTTCCTTGTTCCAACCATCTTCTCCACAGTCGGTGCACCGTGGACGCACCAAGGTGTGTATCAGCTGCGATTTGACGTATGGACCAACCTGCCCTTTTCAGTCCGATCACCATGCCCCTCGTAAAAGCGTCTGTCTGCTTGAACTGCCTCCGTTTACGATGACCTGGCATTCTCTGTTATTACACGTGTCTTTTGACAGAAGAACAAAATTTCTACAATGATTTAACTTGAAGAAATAACGACACGAATACTGTCCTTTCTGCAAGTTCCTTCCCTTATATCTTACTCCATGTGCGCACGAGAGCTGCGCATTTTACATCATTTGCATAACTCGGTTAGGCGCGTCTACCCTGAAATTTGCATACTTTTCTGGCCACTATTTCTTGGTGTTCCATTTTCAATGTCACGCAGTGTATAAAGAAATGAAGTAAAAAATATGTAAAAATGTAAAACATATGTAACATAGTAGTGCAAATGTTGTTTGTGTAAATATAGAATTATTCAATGCTAGTTGTTTTTTTTTTTCAAATTTACAGAACGAAATATTTTCTCACATTAATATGTTATACTCGTAATACCTTGATAAAGGTTGGCGTTCAGCCAATTGAAATATTGGTAAAATAATTGATATTTTGATCCAATATATGTCTTTTTAATTTAAAATTCTTCAAATAATGAGCTGAAGATTAAGAAAGTTTGGGAAGGCTTGGTTCATCATTGGTGAACCTTCCCAGTAATTTTTTCACTTTCATCTACCAGATTTCGCTACAACTATTGTTTTAGCGCGCCATCTGTTGTAAAAAAAATTAAAGTATTTTGAGTTTCTTTTTAAATAAATCAATTTTATCTGCTAACTTTACACTGCAATAATAAATTAATGGGAGGATTCACTACTGATGAGCCAGGTCCTCTCATTAATTTACCAATATGCAATAAGGTCAATAGAAAATTATTTTAAGATAACCTTAGAATCCAACAAGCTTCACAACATTAATACAAAGATAGAATTTCCAGATATCTATAAGCAATTTTTATACTACTAGACGAATGGCCCGGGCAACGCCCGGGTTTTACCCGAGTGCGTATATTTTTTATATTTATTATATAATTCTATTTAATGAATTACATATTTTATTCTTATAAAGATTATCGATTAAAGGTACTTATATATATTTAAAGGTTCTCATAAAGATTACCGATTTAAAAGTTTATTTTATTTATTTAAAGAAACATATTTTCATTTAAGTATTGTTATTTATTTTAAAAGATTAAGTAATTGTGCAAAACGATAATTGCCTTAAAAAGAAATTGCCTTAAAAAAAAAAGAAACATTCGCGGTGATTTTGTCTTGCATTCGTTTATACAATTATTATATATATTGGCATCATATATAAACTTTAACGGAAAAATATGTCCAGGGTAGCCTAGTGGTCATGGCATCTGCCCGGTAAGCGGAAGGTCGTGGGTTCGATTCCCATCCCTTGGCACTTTTTTTATTTTATCCATTCTGACCAAAATCTATCCGTGAACTTCACACAGTGAACTTCACACAGACAGAATAAGGCAATTATATAAGTAGATATTTATACAAATATGATGCACTAGCGCGCCATCTGTTATCAAAATTCGAAACTATTTTAAAGGCGTAAGATTCTTTTTGAAATTAAACAATTTCTACTGCCCTTACTGCAATGGAAAAAAAACGCTGGGAGGGTTCACCACTGATGAGCCAGGCCCTCCCTTTAATTTTTACATTGTAGTAAGGGCAGTAGAAATTGTTTAATTTCAAAAAGAATCTTACGCCTTTAAAATAGTTTCGAATTTTTACAAATGAAAACACCAAGAAGCGAATGTTTCTTTTCACAAATAAATCAAAATTCTACTGCAAATGCAAATTTTAAATGTAATTCTACTGTCCTAAAAGCTTATGTCCATAGTTTACTTAAATATATTTTCTGAAATAACACCCTTCAGTGTAACATATATAAACAGAATGATCCAATACAGTATTAGAGTTCTAAAGAAGTGGTCTGGTAGATTAAAAATTGGCGAAACCGCTGGGAGGGTTCACAACTGATAAGCTAAGCCCTTCCAATATTTTTCATCTCAGTAAAGATAGTAGAAGTTTGATTTATTAGTGAAAAGAAACATTCGCTTTTTTTAGTGTTTTTATTTGTATTATATAGATGGAACGTTATTAATATATACCAAATTTCTACCAATTTTTATACTTGGATTCCTCTCTTGTCTCTTTTACATCTGTTTCCTTCCTTCCAGAGTAAATGATTGGATTTGCATATACAGTCGAGAGAACTTGGATAATTCAAAGCCCAAGGGATCAAAAAAATAAAATTCGAATCATCGTAAAGATAGAGGCTGCCTGGCCGGCATTCATAGTTCTTCAAATAAAAGACACTTCGGCCAGTAAATCTTTTTATTGTCTCGACGTTTCGACAAAAATCTTTTTGTTCGCTCCTGACGAGGACAAAAGATTTTTGTCGAAACGTCGAGACAATAAAAAGATTTACTGACCGAAGTGTCTTTTATTTGAAGAAAATTCGAATTATCCAGAAATTTGAGTTAAAAACGAAAATTCTATTTATAGGAAATTCTAAGGACCAAGATAAATATTCAAATTGAAGACGTCAGATTTTATCCAAGTTCTACTGTATTTATATATTTACATATTGTGTCAACTTTTTCTTGATGATGATGTTATTAATGTTGTCTTCCTAAACAAACCTTTGTACTGATGGCTTACCATTAAAAGCAGAAGAAGTTAATCGTGAAATCAAATATTTATAAAATTTCTGAGAAAAGAAAGAGATTCAAACTGTCTTTCTACATGTATAGACCTGTAGTGTACATAGAGTAAAAACAGTAAATAATTACCCATTATAGAACGACATTTGAAAATTATCCCGCATGTTTTTCTTTTAAAAGAAAAATCGAAATTTATTTTAAGGAGAAATAAAGACTATTTCTAACCTTAAGGATGAAGTATGAAAGGATGAATTGGAAGAATTGATGATAAACGGAAAACTGACTTTATTTTTCCGTTTATAATTACTCTTCACAATTCACCCTTTCATACTTCATCCCTAAGGTTAGAAATAATCGTTATTTCTCCTTAAAATAAATTTCAATTTTTCGTTCAAAAGAAACACATGCGGGATATTATCAAATGTCGTTCTACAATCATAAGCCGCATTATATTGTATTATAAATTACCCATTATGATTATCATAGCCAATGCTACGTGTATTGGGGATAGGTAAAAAGAAATTTGAGATGTGGTTGATTCCAGGAAGCTAACAAAGCTGAGAACCGACGTCAGAGACCGTGGATCCTGGCTGTGACACATCATTCTATGTACTGTAGCACGGATGACATAGATGATTGTCATCATGTCACCAACAGGGCCAGAGTGGGACATCCCAAGTGGGGCTATGGTCTGGAACCTGTACTACAGCACTACGGTGTAGATCTGCACTACTGCGGACATGAACACACCTACGAGCGCATGTACCCCGTCTACAACTACAAGGTGAGATCATCTTGGTGAAAGTCAATATTGTTGTTATATTCCTTCATGTCTTTTAGTAATCATCACTCAAAAACTAAATTTAGTGACCTTCTTTTAGCTTCTTTGACCCCTTATAACCAGTTCATTGCAAGTCTTCCTCTCATCTTGGTGAAAGTCAATATTGTTGTTATATTCCTTCATGTCTTTTAGTAATCATCACTCAAAAACTAAATTTAGTGACCTTCTTTTAGCTTCTTTGACCCCTTATAACCAGTTCATTGCAAGTCTTCCTCTCATCTTGGTGAAAATCAATATTGTTGTTAGTGTACCTCATGTCTATTGGTGATAATCCTTCACAGCTCATCTAGTGATCTTATTTAAGCTTCCTTAACCCCTTTTAGCCATATCATTACAGATCTTCCTTCAATTACAGACTCTTCCTTCAATTTCTCCCAACATCAATATCTTTTCTAAACCATTTGCCCTCATTATATGTCTGAAGTAGAGACCAGGTAAGTTTCCTCTTGTTGTTAGCATCCATCAACTTTGGGTAACTATAAGAACAAATAATCTACAATTTGTCAGTGACTATCACTCACAGCCTTTCTAGTAACCTTATGGTAGCTTTCTTGACCTCTTATAGCCAGCTCACAATGCCCATCTTCCTCTCTTCCTTCAATTTCTCCCAACATCAACATCTTTTATAAACCATTTTCTCTCATTCATTATGTGTCTGAAGTAAGTCAGTCTTTGTTCAAATATTTGGGATTCTTATAATCAAATATAATTAATTTGAAAAAGGAAAAATAAAAATCAGGTGTCTCTTTCAAAAAAAAAAAAACATGACCGGGGAAACTAAAATATGAAAATTCTTGAAGTTTTTTTCCATGAGTATATAATTATTTTGTATATTATTATAGAGATAAATTGTGGGATTTATTTTGCTCTCTTTTTTTATATAAATATAGATACCGTATGTTATGGGAGAAAACACTGAATTCATTAAAAAAGAAAGTTTCCTGGAGTTTAAATTCTCTGAATATTCTTCATACAAAATAATTGAAAATGATTCAATTATTTTGTATAAATATTATTTAGAGATTGTACATAGAGTATCAGCCCGTTGAAGAGCAGTATATTTGCTCGTAAGCTTGCAAATTCAAATTAAAAGAAACTTTTACCTGATTTTTCTTTTTTCTTTTTCAAAGAATTAATTTCATTTAAAATTGAAATATTTTTCTTTCTATATTTGTCCATGACACCCTAAAAAGTTTTCTCCATGTCCACATTTCAAAGGTTTCAATTCTTTTTCTGTTTATTTTCTGAGAGTCCAGCTCTCACATCTATAAATGACCACAAGGAATACCAATGCATCTACAATTCTCTTCTTTTTTTTTTCTTTTTTTTTTGAGAGAGAAAAACGCCGTTATATTTTATAATCTTGTCCAATTTAATTATTACGTCCCTTCCAAGTTCTATTCTTATTTTTACTTCCTCTAAGCAAATTCCCATCTTATCAATACTGGATCCTAAGAAAATGAAGTGATCAACTATTTCGATTTTTTTCTTGTAGATTTTTTCAAAACTATTTTCAATACCATTATTAAAACTTATAGCCCTATATACTCATTCTCCTGAGAGATAAAAATGAATGGGTTTAAATAACTCATGGACAAAACTTAAGGAAGTTGTACCTTTTAGCCTATATATTGGGATAATAACTCTGAAAGATATTACAGTGACTTTTATTGAAGACACACGAGATAACCAAGTGGGAACAACCTCTGTCTCTTTAAAAAAAACATGACCGGCGAAACCAAAATATGAAAATTCTTGAAGTTTTTCCCACGAGTATATAATTATTTTGTATAATATTATAGAGGTAGGTTGTAGGATTTCTTTTGCTCTCTTTTTTTTTTATAAATATAGATACCTTAAGTTATGGGAGTAAACACTGAATTCGACAAAAAATAAAGTTTCAAGAATACCAGGAGTGTACAAATGTCACCAACTACCCACACAGGCTATCTTTCAGTCTCAAATCTTTTTGACTTGATGTAAGATTGGAATCCCAAGTGGAACTAAGCAAATTTATTTCTAAGGAAAAAGCTAGATGTAGCCACACTTCTTTCCAATTCAACATGAGGTAACACATGGAGCTCGAAGATGTAAAAGGGACAATTTCACTATAAAAGCTAATGATAATGGCGCTATGCAACTTTTACATATTGTCCAGGTCTACAACGGCTCCAACGACGCCCCCTACACCAATGCCCGTGCCCCCATCCATGTTATATCCGGCAACGCTGTAAGTAACTCTATAAAAAGTCCTGTTTGCATAATTAAAACCATTTTTAACTATTAGTTTTCATATCATTACTACATTCCTTAAATTTTGGAAAGTACTCGCTCATCAGTGATTAACCCATTCAGCGGTTTCAGTAGTTTAATCTACCATACCTGAGCTATTGTATAGCATCTTATTCTACCTATAACCTCATTGAATTTTTCCCAAACTCCCCTATTGAAACTAAACAAAAACTGTATTCTATTGATGTTGTTGGATCCTATAGTTAATAATTTCCTTAAATTCAATTTTATATATGAAAATTAAGCCAAAATATTCTAAATTCAATTGTACAATATAAATCTTTAATATGTAAATTTTAAAGCAATCAACATGTATGTAAATTTCCAGTTTGGTTAATTAATAGTTTTTCTTTTCTCTCTCTCTCTACCACTAGTATCAAAATCTAAGTCAATTTCATGTATTCTAAATTCATGTGGTAGCTACTCATAACTCTAAAACCAAAGACAATAAAACAATTCAAGACAAGTGGCAAAGTGCTTCTTAGTATCTTTTACTGAACATTCAAGCCACGAACATTATGGTCCCTCGAGCCGGATACTTTAAAAAATTAAGGTAAGCCATTTGAAAACTTAAAATTCTTAAAATAAAGTCATGCCCAAATCAGAAGTTCAAATTCGGCACAAATTCAACTTTATTATTCAGGAAATAAAGGATCTGGAATCAAAGAATAAAGCTATTGTAGAATCCAAAAACATACATAGATTAAAGCTATTCCAACAAGAAGTTAATGAAAGGAAAATTAGCCTAAATCAAGTTATCAACACATTATTAGAATCAGAGTTAGATGAGACACAATATGACGATTATTCAAAAGCCAAAGATGATATTTTTAATATGTTGGTGTCTATTGAAGAAGCTTTATCTTTGATTGAAACCAAAGAAAATACTCATAGTTATAAACAACTGCCCGAATCCAATGTCAATTTACCTAAGATAAATTTACCCATTTTCAATGGTGATTCAGCCAATTGGCTTAGTTTTAGAGAAATATTTAACTCCACCATTAATTCAAATCAAACACTAACTGAAATACAAAAATTTCAATATCTAAATGCATCTGTTAAGGGTCCTGCGGAAAAGTTGATTCGGGGTTTTCCCATTTCTGACAAAAACTACCAGCAAGCATGGGATACCTTATGCAATAGATTTAATAACAGAAGAGAATTGGCTTTTTCACAAATCAACAAAATATTCTCCATAAGGCCATTAAAATCTGTTTCGGCTGGTTCTCTCTATGAAATCCTTGATGTTTGCAATGAAGGCATTAGAAATCTCTCAGTGCTAGGACTTGAGAAAAACACATTAACAGATCTAATCCTGATCAATTTTTTTGAAAAAAGAATCGGTGAAGCCCTCAGGAAAGAATGGGAATTAACCCTTCAAAATGAAGAATATCCAACATTTGAAAACTTTGTGAATTTTTTAGAAAAACATGCTAGAAGCCTGCAAGGTATGAGAATTCCTTTGTTCCAGGAACAAAAAACCTCTAGCAAAAATATGATGGCTCACGGCCTTTATGTCAACAAAGGTCAAAATTGTATTTTATGTCATCAAATTCATAAACTAAATGACTGCCATAGATTCATAAATCTTCCCTTGCCTAAAAAATGGGAATTAGTTAAAAAACATAAACTTTGTCAAAATTGCCTTAGAGCAAATCATGAGATATCCAAATGTCTCATCACATCAAGATGTAAAAACTGCAAGCAGAACCATCATACTCTTCTGCATGAATACAACTCTGAACCATCCATTCCACAACCAACAACCTCTCAAGAGATGTTGATTTCAACAAATACCATCTGTAATGTGATGCCTTTGGAAACGGAAACAAATATTCTACTGACAACAGCCCTTATTAAAGTCAAGGCGAAGGATGGCTCATTTGTGCTATGTAGAGCATTAGTGGACAGTGGGTCCCAAATATGCCTAATTTCAGAACAATGTTGCCACAAGTTGGGACTTGAAAAAATGAAAAATTCTTATACACTAAAAGGTGTAGGTGTCAACAGGACAACATCGCAGGTTGAGATAGAGTTCACCCCACATCATAATGATCAATTATTTTCTGCCAGAGCATTTGTGGTTGAGAGGGTAACTGCAGACCTTCCAAACTTCCAAATTCAGTCAGCAGACTTTCCTCATTTAGAAAATTTGCTCTTGGCAGACCCAGAATTCTATGTCACCAAGCCCATATACCTAATTTTGGGTGCAGATACCTTTGTAGAAATCATTCTAGGTCATAAAACAGATTTAAAGCACCATCCTATAGCACTTAATACCAAGTTAGGTTGGCTTGTTTCTGGGAGAATCCATTCAAATATTAAGTCGAATACTTCGGTAATCAATCACTGTACCACTGAACTTGATTCCAGCATAAGAAAATTCTGGGAACTTGAAGATGTCCCAATTTCTAAGGCCCAGTTGGGTACAAAGAAGGCCTGTGAGATATTATTCAAGTCAAACCTCCAAAGAGACATTGAGGGCAGATATTCAGTCAATCTCCCTTTTAAATCAACACCCAATTTAGGTGATTCAAGATCTTAAGCATTGGAAAAAGGGCTACAGGAAAATCCAAGTAAATCTGAAGATAATTCAAGTAAATCTGAAGAAAATCTAAGTAGATCCGAAGATAATCCAAGTAAATCTGAAGAAATTCCAAGTAAATCTAAAAAGTCACGTATCTCTAAGTTAACTCCACAAATTACTTCTAAACAAAACCAATTACTTCCTTCTGAATCAAGTCAACCATCCACTCCAGAACAACCTCTCGCTTCTCAGTCAAGTGAACCACTCTCATCTAAGAAAGAAACTTCGATTATTCCTAAGATAAAGCCACCACCCTATTATAGGCGAAAACGTCAACTTCCTGCTGAGAAAACTTCATGGGATGAACCAATTGAATCAGATATAAAGTCAAATTGGAATAAATTCCAAACTCAACTATCGTGCCTAAAGGAAATCAAAATACCAAGATACCTGAACAGTTCATCTTCTGAAATAGAAGAATTACAACTACATGGATTTTGTGATGCATCCCTTAATGCTTATTCAGCAGTTTTTTACTTGAAAACTAGATTCAAAAATCAAAAGATCAAAATCAATCTGATAACCTCAAAAACTAAGGTTGCACCATTAAAGACCATTACAATTCCAAGACTTGAACTAAGTGCAGCATTGCTTTTGGCTCAACTGAATCAAGTCATTCTTGAATCATTTCCTTTTCAACCTGACAAAACCTTTTTGTGGACTGATTCACAAATCTGCATAGATTGGATAAGATCAGATGCCAGCAGATGGAAGGCCTTTGTTTCGAACAGAGTGTCGTCAATTCAAAATTTGACTCAAATCACTGATTGGTTCCATGTATCCAGTCAAGATAATCCAGCTGATTGCGCATCAAGAGGAATCATGCCTCAAGACTTGGTCAATCATAGAATTTGGTGGCGGGGTCCTATTTGGCTTCAAGAAAATAATGTTCGATATATTCCTTCTTCACCAACCCAAGTAAACCTCAATATCATTCAAGAAGAAGTCGGTGAAGGTCAAGTGTTGGATCAAACAACCTTAATTCAAAATTCAGAAACTATGTTAAATCTAGAATTCATTGAAAGGTATTCCACAATTACCGAATTGATCCGAATAACAGCTTGGTGTTGGAGATTCTACTACAATTGCCTCCTCTTTGATCCAATGGACCTTTGACAACAAGAGAATTAACAAAGGCAATTCAAATCTTAGTCAAATCAATCCAGCAAGTTGAATTCTGCACGGAAATAAAATTACTGAAGTCAAACAAACAACTACCTCTGTCCAACAAGCTAACTTCTCTAAATCCCTTTTTAGACACTCAAGGACTTCTAAGAGTTGGAGGTAGACTCAAGTATTCCTATTTAAATGAAAATCAAAACTTCCCTCTCTTACAACCGAAACCCCCACGCCAGGAATCACTTATCAAAAATCTCTTAACTGAGAATGCCGACATTCCTGAGGCTATTGATGAGAATCAAGAAGATTCTTCAATTTTAGAAACCACTTTTGTCATTGAAGACGAAGAGTCTAACAAAGATATCGGGACTCCAAAGATTGAAATCTCCGAAGTTTCGGTTATTGATAAATCGGAAGGCAAATATTCGAAAGAACCAGTGGTCAGTGTAGAAGCTCTGGATAAGAAGGAACTGTGCCATGATGACCCAGCTCACCTCAATGTGGTTGAAGCTGATCTTAATCGACCTAAAGAGGCTACCAGTGGTATAATCAATATTTCTACAGAAGCTAATGAATCGTCAAGCAAAGAGAAAGTTGTACCTGTTGAAATTGGGGATACATCAACAAAGGATTATCTACAGAGCGGTGAAAAGGCTAAATTATCCCGCTGGAAACCCATCGATTCTCTATGCTTAGAAGACGTCAAGGAATCTGAAGATGACGATGAAAATTACAGTTCATCGGCATATATAGAATGGCCAGAAATCTTGAAGAAAGAAGTCTTAAGACCCGAAGCTTTAGAAAAGGCAGTCAATCTGGAAGATTTTGAGAAGGCGGCAGAAAGTCGACAACTCTCCAAAGAACATTTAGAGGAATCGACCGAACAAGGCTCATGCATAAAAGCTGAATCAAAAACTTGGGAAGATCCTATTGAATCCGACTTAGCAGCCGCAGAGTCTGATAATCCAGCAGTTCCCGAAAGAGAACTGGCCAACGAATCTGAAAATCTCATCCAAGATTCACCTCAATCGGATACTCAAAGATGGAAGCTGATTCCATTACCTTTCAAACAATGAGAATTGTAATCTTAGCTACATAGTCGGAATCAATTAGACCAGCATCTATACTATTGGAACTCTTTTTTATTTTTATTTTTTTTATTTTCTGGTCATCTCTTCCCAGCCGGGGGAGTATGTTGGATCCTATAGTTAATAATTTCCTTAAATTCAATTTTATATATGAAAATTAAGCCAAAATATTCTAAATTCAATTGTACAATATAAATCTTTAATATGTAAATTTTAAAGCAATCAACATGTATGTAAATTTCCAGTTTGGTTAATTAATAGTTTTTCTTTTCTCTCTCTCTCTACCACTAGTATCAAAATCTAAGTCAATTTCATGTATTCTAAATTCATGTGGTAGCTACTCATAACTCTAAAACCAAAGACAATAAAACAATTCAAGACAAGTGGCAAAGTGCTTCTTAGTATCTTTTACTGAACATTCAAGCCACGAACAGATGTTATGTGGCGCTGAGTTTTTTGTTTACATAAATACGTTGTTATACCTTGAAAAAGGTTGGAGTTCAGCCAACTGAAATATTGCTAAATAACTTATTATTTTTGATCCAATATATATTGTAACATAGTATTTATTATTTTTTATTATTATATATATATATGTCATAATTTGTATATAATTAAATGCAACCCCGACCCACTATGTATGTACCATGTATGATTTTCAAAGACTTAATAATGAACAAGGTAACTGGAGGAAAGCAAGTAGCAATAAGACATAGGAAGTAGGCCTAAAGCTGGCACGACTATTCTTGGCACCCCTGTGTCAATATTGCAGGGGCAAAGACCGGACGTATCTAGTGGCCGCAGAAGTTATATTAGTCAAGAAGCACTCAATACTTCCTGACAAAGCAGGATGTATCTGGTGACCAGATGTTATAAATGTTAAGCTAACACCCAATATTTCCGGCAAAGACAGGACGTATCTAATATCCGCCGAAGTTATAAGCGTCGAGCTATCCAACACTTCCTGACGAAATCGGATATATCTTCCGACAAAAACAACACCAAAGGAAACCGCCGGCCAATCAGAAGACAGCACCTAAATAGGTCGACCAATAGGAAAAGATCATGTGATCATCTCTCAACCAATCAGAAAGAAACTGAGTCTTGGTGTAAAATCGAAAAGCAAGAATAGGCAGTTGTTCACTGGCTCTCGCCGAGTTCGGACAGTTGTGATTCCGCTTCCAACAAGGTGACATCTACTCGCGAGGCCTCTCTCCCTCTGCTCATCCCACAGCTAAGTACAATCACCGCCATGTGATTAGATAAGGAACAATCAAAACCGCTCCGCTCTTCTCAAGCTTTCTTCCCTCCAACCCAGTTGCCTTTTATTTTCAAACCCCATCACGTGTCCTGATTATTCCTAACTGTATGCTTAAACTTCCACTCAAACGACTGCGTTTCAACCAATCCTCACCATTCAAATCGAACAACAAGAAATTCCGCAACGATATTGTCACAGAACGGATAAGTCGACAGGATAAAGAGATGGAATTAAATCAGGATCCCATAGGCGTAAAGTCAGACGGTCCGACGGAAACAATGGAAAGAAGGCAAGAAGTAAGAGAGAGCGAACCGGCAGGAGAAAGACAGGAGGTGACCGGCCGAGAGACAACTGCGCCCCTAGCGGACGCCGTCAACCAGCTATCAGCGCTCCTGTCCCGAGTAAAAATTTCTGATGGATCTGAGGCGACAATCTCGCCTTTCGACGGCACATACAGCGCGACACAGTTTTTCCAGACGTTCGACCGAAAAATGGAAGATGCATCCATGGGAGAACAAGAAAAATTACTGCGCCTGCCAAACTACCTGGTGCGACAACCCCTGGAGCTCTTCAGGAAACTTCGACTGGCCGACCGGAGTTATTTCCAGGTGAGACAAATCCTCCTAGATCTCTACCCTGAGTCAAGCGAAGCGTCCTTTGCGAAATATTTCGCCATGAAACTTACTGGACAAGCCAACCTAGAGACCTACTACCGGGAAAAAACCGCCATGGGATTGCAACTAGGACTTCCACAAGAGGTGATCCTCGAGACGCTGACAGAAGGACTGCCATTCAACGACCAGCGCCTAGTCCGCGTAGTACCTCCCGAGAACCTAGGAGAATGGTTCCGACTGGTACAGCGGATCCACGGGCCCAGTGTACCGGCAACGCGATCCAGAGAAGATCAACCACCCACAATGTCGGGTCCGTACCACAGCACACCCCGACGCCCAGGTGCATGGAATGCACCTCTTCCGCCGTCCAACTGCAAGTTCTGCGGCGCGAGACACTGGCACAGCGAATGCCGACGTCGACCAGTCCCGACGACCCACGAGAAAGTCCGGACAGTGCAAACGGTCCCAAAATCACCAGTTCCGATTCCACAACAACCAAGTCAAGCCAGAGACACCCCAGCCGAGCAGCCCTTTCGAGACTGAGGTAGGCTCCCTAAACCAACTGACTGTCAAACTTTTTCTAGCCCCTAATGTATCATGCCCCTTTTTAATTGATACAGGCGCCAGCCTGAGTATAGTGCCATATAATATTTATCATATGCTAAAAACCCACCTGTCTAATTTAACCCTTGAGGGACATTCACTACACCTCCAAACCCTAAACGGATTTGCGAAAACCATGGGTAAACTATCTATCCCACTGACAATAGGACAAATATCACGAAAGGAGAATTTCCATGTAGTGAATGCACCATTGCCATTTGGAATTCTTAGTATCAATAGCCTCCATAAATTCAGATTAACCATAGATTTTAATAAATGCACTATATTCCAGCTGGGCGCCCCATTGTCTACCCTTTCCTACCATTTCAATCATGTGTCCAATGTATGCACGTACTGGCAGTGTCAGGCGATGTCACAAAAAATTTTCCCCGCATCCCAACTTTCCGCCTATGACAACCATTGCGTGCATTCATTGAAAAAAACCCACTTATCTACATGCCCCTTTTTCACTAAAGCCAATTGCCTTTTTTACATGCCCTCAAATAATCAAACCACAACAACTTCAACTTATGAACCTGTCCAAAACGCACCCACACAGCGGGATAACTCGCATACCAAAAACATGGGTGATCACACACCGTTGCACAACTCTCACATGACCAACCCACACAACGAACTCGACACTCACACTAATACACAACAAAACCCTTTACCACATGCATACTACAACACAACACCTAACACTCATTTTACACCACAGTTCACAACACTTCTACAAAGGTACACTCACATTTTTTCACAGGACAAATTCAACGTACCATGCTTACGGATTCCACCAGTAAAAATACCCACGAATTCCGAAAAAATAATCACCATACGTCCATATCGTGTTCCGATATGTGACCAACAAGAAATCCGTAACCAAATACAACAAATGCTGGAGAACGGCATCATAGAGCAATCTTTTTCACCTTTCTCGAGCCCTGTCACCCTCGTCACTAAGCGCGACAAGACCAAACGGTTTTGTATCGATTATAGGAAGGTGAACGAGCTAATCAGCTCTGATGTCCATCCCCTCCCGAGAATCGAGGATATCCTAGACCACCTCGCACAAGCCAAATATTTCTCCACGGCCGACATATCCTCTGCGTATTGGCAAGTCCCAATACACCCCGATTCTCGACCACTGTTAGCATTTGCCACCTTTGAAGGATTATACCAACCCACTCGATTACCTTTCGGGTTAAAAACCAGTCCTCAGATTTACGAACGAGCCATAAGTCAGGTCCTACAGAGACACGGACTTGACTGTGTGGCACATTACTTCGATGATTTCATCATTTACTCCAACACATTGGAGGAACATCAAAACCACCTGCGACAATTTTTCGCCTTTTGCGAAGCGGAGAAGTTACAACTTAACTTCGCAAAATGCGAATTTTTTAAGCAATCCATAAATTTTCTAGGTTACACCATTACAGCTGGTACAATTACACCACTCACACGTAACACCGACATTATCCACGCCATAAAACAACCACACAACCGAAAAACACTACAATCCTTTTTAGGCGCTGTGAACGTCTATAACAAATTCATTCCGGAATACGCTCGCTTGCGAGCACCACTCAATAACCTCCTCAAAAAGGACGTCGTGTGGAACTGGAATGAAGTTTGTCAAAAGGCGTTCATTGACCTGAAAGGAAACCTCACACAACACCCCATTTTACACCTTTACAAAGAAGGTCTGCCATGCCAAGTGTATTGCGATGCATCCACCCTCGGTATAGCAGGCATTCTCAAACAAGTTCACCCTGACGGAAACGTATATCCAGTTCAATATTTCAGCCGAACATTGCGCCCACACGAGAAAAACTACTCCATCTCTGAACTTGAGTGCTTAGCAATCGTTGAGAGTGTGGAGAAGTTTCGCATCTATCTTATGGGCAGAAAATTTACTATATTTTCTGACCATCACGCATTGCAGTGGCTGAAAACCATCAAAAACCCGTCCGGCAGACTGTTTCGATGGAGTTTACGACTATCGAGTTACGAATATGAGGTCCGCTACATAAAGGGAAAACTACAATATGAAGCAGATCTCTTGTCCCGTAACCCGTTTTGTGGATTCTTGGACGCCACCCTTATCAAGTCCCACCAACCTCCTCCATCGAAAGAGTCTAGTTTGACCATTGATCATAATGGATTACATACAGTTTCCCGAAAAGGTGTAACCAAGATTATACTTCCAAAACCACTCATACAACAACTCTTACAAACAGTACACACACAATACAATCACCCCGGTATTTCCCAAATGTCACGACTCATATCCACGCAATATTACTGGCAAGGTATGTCCAAAGATATTAAACAAAAAGTTAAGACCTGTCCCACCTGCCAATTAACAAAACGTCCAGTAGGACCCACTTACGGAGAATTAAGTCAACCTCCGGAATCTAAAGAACCCTTCGACCTTTTATCTCTGGACACCATAGCAGGATTTGCCAAATATGGCAACACCAAGATATACCTCCATGTGGTAGTCGATCATTTTTCACGCTACGCGTGGGCTTTTCCATCTAAATCCACCAGTACCACCACCTACCAACAGGTACTTAAGCGAGTATTCCAGGATGGTTCTCCAAAACGCCTTCTTACGGATAGAGCCCCTGCCTTCACTTCACCCAAATTTCGTAGTTTTCTCCTTAATAGAAATATTCACCCGTTAATCACAACCAGCAACAACCCACAAGCCAACGGCCTATGTGAACGCCTGAACGCCACCCTCACGGGAAAACTTAGGTTATTACACCTAGAAAATCCTAAGGTCGCATGGACCAAGTTGGTCAAGAAGGTTACACTTATATATAACAAGACACCCCACTCTACCACAGGTTTTCCACCCATATACTTAATGTTTGGTATCCTACCCCCAGAAATCTCTAATCATAACACACCGTACCCAGATATCGACAAAGCTAGAAAAATTGCACACACACGCACACAAAACAAACATTTACAAGACAAAAACATTTATGACCAACGACACAAGCAACCACATTTCGAAGTAGGTGATCTAGTGTTAGTAAAATTATATCACCACCCAAATACAGGGAAACTTGCGCCATATTTCACAGGACCTCACACAATATTAGAAATTATTTCACCAAATGTGGTCCGCATAGATCGACCAAATCAACCACTTCAAAGAGACACTGACACAATCCACGTCAACAAACTTAAACTGTATACAGAAAAAATCCGTTATATATCACCACCCGCCGTTAGCACATATCATATAAAGCACAACCCCAATTACACGTTCCCTTTCAAACATTTAACACCCGAATTATTCCCAACAGAGTCATTAAGGTTCAAACCCACCAGCAGCGAACCTTTCAGGCATTTAGACCCTGCCATTTTTGCAACAAGACGATTTGCATCACTCTTCCCCGATGTTAAAAACTGCAAACCTGACAACCAGCTCAATCATATCACACCACTCCCTAAAGATATCAAACAGGAGAACTGCGAACCTACCAATCATTTAAATTCTACAATTAATAAGGTTCAGGCAAATATTTCAGAGTCCCCATTTACAAAAACATGGACGAACATGGGGCAATATCCTATCTTTCATCTGATTTTTATCCTTTGTTTGTTAGTTCTACCATACAACTGTATCCCAATTTTAATCATTAATTACTTGTTTATCTATACCATTCCCGCTCATAAAATCTTCGAACTACAAGAGGCAGTTTTTAATTTTGGACAAGCATTTATAAAACTTCTCATAATTTTAGGAACCATTTTTGCAGAAAATCTAAATAAACTCCGAAGAGATAGCAGTAACTGAAAAGATGACCAACCAATGTCGGAGAAGTCATACTCCAAAAACAAGACCCGAGCCACACCCCAAAATAAATAGACGGCAGGAAATGATAATTTTGAGACACCGCGACAGGAAGTGTAGTCCGCGGCGATAAATTCGGCCTATGCAAACAAAGCGGAGCGCCTCGTCCGATCTCCAATTTCATTCCCTCTCTTTTGCCCGACACACCCCACTTCCGTATCTCTAATTACAATGAGAAGGTCCCCTATTGAGGTCAACTGGGAACCTCGCTATGCCACCGATTTTTGATTCCAGTTCGAGTCTACATATCGATTTTTATCATCCAATTCCACATCCACAAGACAACATATAGAACTCGCTCACACATTTCTTACACAACAGACTTCTAACATTTTTTCACAACACACACAAAGATAAAAATTACACATAAAGGTTATATAGATTTCCATGTCTCCTGTACACATAGCATAAACGCACTTGAGGGCTAGAATCACGTTTTCACCTAGGTGTCGCTACAGATGAATTAAAAAATTTATAGGGCATGTAGATACCAAAGGGTTCAAACCAATACACCTTATTTTTCATATTAATCATTTTCATTATTTTCTCTCAATTAAAAATGTAAATATTTAATCAATTTATCAATTTATTCAACTTAACATCACTTTTAATCATTAATTATCATATATTTACCACTTAGTTATGTTATCATAGTTTCCAATCAACAAAAACTCATTGGTTTTCTTTCAAAATTGGATATTATATTTCATTTTGATTTACAAAAATATTCTTTTTTTTTCTCTATCTTTTTTTCACCATGCAACCAAGCATTTACTTTGATTTCTCCCAACTTTTATATTATTTTTTGATTTTCTCCAACTTTTTATTTTTAATTAATTTTTGATTTCTCAAAAGCCCTAATAAAAATCCCTCGTTTTCCATTCCCAATTTCGAGCGAGAATATGGTTAGGCATTTTTCTTTTCTTTTCCACCATGCATCAAGCATTCACTTTGATTTCTTTCAACTTTTTATATTACTTTGATTTCTCAAAAGACCTTATGAAATTTCCTCGAATTCTTTTCCAAAATTCGAGCAAAAAAGTAACTAGGCATTTTCCCTTATCACCATGCAACAAAACAATTTTTTTTCAACCAAACACATTCAATTTTGATTTCATTCAACTATTTTTATATTATTTTTATTTTGATTTCAAAAGCCTTAATAGAACTCCCTCGATTTCATTTCCTATCTCGAGTAGAATTCGTTTAAGCGCATTTTCTTTTCTTTTTAATCCACTATGTACCATAACATTCATTTTGATTTCTTACAATTAAAAAATTTTTGATTTCTATTAATTATACTCAACCTATATCATCAACACCATTCTATTTTACTTTTATATCACCAGCAATGCTTGTATATAGCCCCTCAATACCCACAACTAATTTTCCCACAAAATTATTTTTCACTTACAGAATTCTCTCAGGCTAACCCCTTCTTGAATTCTTCACATGTAGGGGGCGCATCTGTCATAATTTGTATATAATTAAATGCAACCCCGACCCACTATGTATGTACCATGTATGATTTTCAAAGACTTAATAAAGAACAAGGTAACTGGAGGAAAGCAAGTAGCAATAAGACATAGGAAGTAGGCCTAAAGCTGGCACGACTATTCTTGGCACCCCTGTGTCAATATTGCAGGGGCAAAGACCGGACGTATCTAGTGGCCGCAGAAGTTATATTAGTCAAGAAGCACTCAATACTTCCTGACAAAGCAGGATGTATCTGGTGACCAGATGTTATAAATGTTAAGCTAACACCCAATATTTCCGGCAAAGACAGGACGTATCTAATATCCGCCGAAGTTATAAGCGTCGAGCTATCCAACACTTCCTGACGAAATCGGATATATCTTCCGACAAAAACAACACCAAAGGAAACCGCCGGCCAATCAGAAGACAGCACCTAAATAGGTCGACCAATAGGAAAAGATCATGTGATCATCTCTCAACCAATCAGAAAGAAACTGAGTCTTGGTGTAAAATCGAAAAGCAAGAATAGGCAGTTGTTCACTGGCTCTCGCCGAGTTCGGACAGTTGTGATTCCGCTTCCAACAAGGTGACATCTACTCGCGAGGCCTCTCTCCCTCTGCTCATCCCACAGCTAAGTACAATCACCGCCATGTGATTAGATAAGGAACAATCAAAACCGCTCCGCTCTTCTCAAGCTTTCTTCCCTCCAACCCAGTTGCCTTTTATTTTCAAACCCCATCACGTGTCCTGATTATTCCTAACTGTATGCTTAAACTTCCACTCAAACGACTGCGTTTCAACCAATCCTCACCATTCAAATCGAACAACAAGAAATTCCGCAACGATATTGTCACATATATTTTTTTATTAACAGAGTGGTAATTTTAATGTTTATATTTTGCTACTCTGTTAATAAAAATAATAAAAATTAATAAACGCTATGTTACATAAATAAAATTAATAAATACTATGTTACAATATATTTTTTCGTGGATAGCTTTTCTTGATTTATCAAGAAATTGGGTTGACCAAATATCAGGGAACAGGTTAAATCAATGTTTAGTTTATTTCTGTTCCACCAGATGGCGCTCTGCCTTCTGTAAAGCACATGTGCTCCTGGTCAGGATATGCTTTCTTTATTTTTTAAATATATATTCATATATATAGGGTGATATGTTTTCCTGTCTCATGATTGTCGTGATAGGCAGGTTAGATGCAGTCGTGATGGCCACAATGGTCAGAGTGGTTTCAGGCGTCAGAGGGATAGCACAAAATAACGAGGCATGTTGATATCACCTCAGAGAGAAGGAGAGAGAAGCCGGTCGAGTAGGGTCTGATCTATTCTAGAGCCAGAGGGGAACTGTTGGTAATCCGAAAATGTTCGTCGGTCCGACTGTGCAATCAAAGACCCTTTTCCCTCTCTGGGCGCCGGCTAGCTCTCAATCAAACTTTATTTTTCCGTTTTGTATTAAATTATGTTCAAAATGCCGAGTTTGATTGTGCCTACATTTTTGGTTGTTACACTATAACTCTATTCCATATGCACCTCAAGTATATATTGAAATATATTACAGCATATATATAAGCATAGAGCGCCTCTCCCGTCAAATTAAACGTCTAAGCTATACGGGAGAGGCGCCCTGTGCGTCTATAGATCAAATTCCTCCAGGCAAAATGTCGATATATATATATATGCTGTTTTATATAAATACAAGTATACTTGTATACATTATACTTGTATACAAGTATACAATAAATACTTGTATCTGTTAGCACGTTTTCTTTGAAGTTTATTCTAGAAAGAACGAGCTGACTCAATTCGATTCAATTGATTTATTTCAAACAACAAAAGAGAATTACACTACGATTTAATGCGATTTAGTTGTATTTATAACACAAAAAAAAAACAGAAGAAAAAAAAACAACAAAAAGAATGATGATAAGTAACAATAAAATTCTATGAATATGAAAATTATAATTAATTAATAAAATACAATAATAATCTATATTAATAAAATGCAAATTTCATAAGTGGTGTTCGCTAAAAACTTTCGTTACAATGCATCAATTTCGACCAAATTTTCAACATTTATGTAAAACGAGATGGAGCAGGCTTTGCTTAACATCAAAATATTTTTCCTAACTTTAACATGCGTAACTTCGCTGTTATCGATTAAATAAAAAAAAATTCAACAGAGTTAATTTTATTTATATATAAATACAAAAAAAAAATTCAGCAATTCATTCAACTCAATCTAAAAAAATATTCAAAACAAGCAATTTTAAGATAACACCATATGTAAAACAGTCGGCCAAGAAAACAACAACGATATTACATCTTTCTCACATATTCACACACAATCTTGATTAATAATTAAAACTAATCTTTAACATTGTTTATTATACTTCATAATATATAATATTCGTTAGGCAAACTTTCACTCGGATAAAACCCGGGCGAACACATCCGCTAGTAATAATAATAAAAACATAACAATATCCACATACAGTATTAGATCTCTAAGAGAAACGGTCTGGTAGAATAAATTGTCAAAACCACTGGGAGGGTTTACCACAGATGAGCAAAGCCATCCCAATATTTTTTCATCGCAATAAGGACTGTAGAAGTTTTTTTTATTTTTAAAATGATCATTCGTGCTTTAATACTTTCATCTCCTAAATACTGATATATATAAATTATTTATAGAACGCCTACGTTTATTTTTAAATAGAACTATTTTCACTCCTCTCACTGCAATGATAAAAAATAAATGAAAGTCATAGCCCGAAACCATGGTATACAGGCTGGCTTTCTGTCTGAATTTTCAAAACTGGTGTTGTGGCTCATTCTTCATCATCACTAGTAAAGTTTTTACTAGGGTATTGAACATATATTGCATCAATCTGATCAATAATTGAAGGGAAAGATGCCTCAAAATATATATATATGTATATTCCGTGGGGAGATATGCCTCTATAGATACATATTTAATTAAAGATACATTCTATATACAGTTACGAGCATCATGCGTCATCTCTGTCACCGTTTGCTTTTTCTTTGGAAAGGCGCTCTCCTATTGGTTGGCTACGATGGCGCTACCACTACGCGAGACACTTTGTTTTTTACTTTGCCCCCCCCCCCCCCCCCCCCACTCGCTTTTTGGTTTTTGTAACTATTGTGTTGGAGCGGGTCGCTCCTTAAATAAATGCTTATATTAGTTAATAACTAAATGGAATCCTCTCTTTCTTTTTCCCAGTAAGAGACGCCTACGGAAGCCAACAGTACATAGACAGATAAAGCACATAGGCTATAGTTATTAACTAATATATGCATTTATATAAGGCGCCAATTTATAATTGTAACAAATAGTATTTGAATCAAAACATTCAATCGGGTAAAACACGGGCGTTGCCCGGGTCATTCGGCTAGTATATGTATATTCCCTGTTCAATAGTGTTTAATGTGGGGGTGTGCAGGGCAACAGAGAGTATCCAGAAAAGTTCGTGCCTGACAAACCGGAATGGAGCGCCTACCGCAGTTCAGACTACGGCTTCACCGTTATGACTGTGCACAACACCACACATGTACATTTACAGCAACACTCCATCAACCAGGTACTCCATTTTTACATATGTGTTGTTCTGAGGAAATGAGATAGAGCCCAGGCAAGAACCAGCAAATGTGTAGATAGGGAGAGATGTCCAAATCCCTGAACGAAGTTGGGATATTCCGCCGTTAGATTAAATTGTCACTTTTGATTAATTTCTCAGAAAGATTATAAGTATTTAAAATGAGGAGCCTATTGCATCAGCTAACGTTAACCCGATAGGCCTAAATTAACATCTCTCTCCCTATTTACATATTTTAAAAATTAAATTATTTATTAAACTACACTTTGAAAAATCAAGTAAATCTAATACAGGACACACATCATTAAAAAATATTTAATACAATATAAATTAATAATATGTTATCCCTATATATATAAAAGTCAGTGTATTTAACAGTATATAGAGTTGAATCTGGAAAACCTTTAAGAAAGTTTTCAGGCTTCTATCTCGAATACCCTTGGAGCTATTAACAAATTATCGACAAATTTCCCTATTTCACTCGCAACCAGCGCCTCACTGCGGTAACTGCGAGAAGTTGGGGAAGGATGGACCACGTGGAGCAACGGGGATTAGTGGAGCGGGACGTTTCACAAGAATGACCTTGAGTGATGTAATGATGGCGTAGGTGCCAGAAATCACTTGCTATCATCACTTTATGTATATATCAAATTTAAAATATATTCATATAAAAATAATTGAATTTTCAAATATCATTGTAAAAATTTACATTTTTATTTTTTAAAAACACACACACAAAGTTTGGAGCGGGACGTTTCACAAGAGAGACATCCACGGCGCCAATTTATAATTGTAACGAATAGTATTTGAATAAAAACATTTAATCGGGTAAAACCCGGGCGTTGCCCGGGTCATTCGGCTAGTATGTATATATAACCTGTCACCTCGTGAGTGTCAAATTGAAAGATTAGACCATTAAAGAGTCTATTGTTCGAAATCTTGACCTCCTTCTTCTCATTAAAAGCACAAGAAACTTTTTGGCACCATCTTTTTCACTATTATTAACATTCCTGCAAATAGATTTTTTTTGCTTATCCCTAATACACGTGATATAGGTCATGATAATCATGGTGGGTAGAAGAAGGCGACTGCTTTTACTGTAAGTACACCACATGTCTACACATGTGAAAAGCAGTTCGACTTTGCACTTACAAATGTGCCAGAGCCCCGTTTAGTTACTTGCACTCGCTGGTGGGGTTGGACTTTTGCAAGAATCGGGGGCCATTGGAGCAAATGTAACAAATATAATATATTCTTAAAATTCGATTATATTTAATAAATAGATTTCATTCCTATTTTGTATATTCAACCTTTCTGAATTCATTTTTTTTTTGTAAAACATTGTTAATTTCTTTTGATTCTATCGCTAACCGTAAATCGTCTGTTTAGAACAAAGTTATCGACGACGTCTGGGTCATCAAACATCGCCAGAACTTCGGCGTCGGGTCCGATGACCATCATTACTTGTACCATTGATATACTTTGTGGTGATATAAATAAAGTTTTTTTACAACATTGTTTCATGCACACACACAAAAGCCTTTATTAGGGACTTGCCCCATACAGATTCTCCCAATTGGGTAAGATAACAATCATCTTGTATTATTTACATAGGTAGTGAAATATAAATTGAACTCGGGGGGTCGGTGGAAGGCTGGTTAAACCGTTTGGTTTACGACCACTACTACCCGGGTTCGATCCCCGCATTGGACACTTTTTTCTGTTTAAAAAAAAAATGCTTCAATGGCCCCCCGATTCTTGCAAAAGTCCAACCCCACCAGCGAGTGCAAGTAACCAAACGGGGCTCTGGCACATTTGTATGTGCAAAGTCGAACTGCTTTCACATGTGTAGACATGTGGTGCACTTACAGTAAAAAGCAGTCGCCTACTACCCACCATGATTATCATGGCCTGTACCACGTGTACTAGGGTTAAGTAAAAAAAAAAAATTGAACTGGCTTTACTCTTCGTCTCAAAGTCATTCAATTGTTAACTGGTCCTTACATAATAATGATCTAAAAATTTTATAGTAAGCTATTGCCTTAGATTTGTTTGCTGGAATTTTTGAAAGGAATACGTAGGGTTAAATGTTGGTACATTTAATTTGTTGATATAGGGCCTTCCTTTCTTCATCAAGGGCTGTACAATTAAGCAGGTAATGGGGGAGTTCTTCTGTAATTTCCTTGTCACACAGTGTACATATTAAGTTTTTGGCCTCAAACGTCAGAACATGGTTTTATTTTCGAAGACTGTAAATAGTATTTTCGATTGAGCTATACATTGTTTGACTGGTAGCGGGAAATCATCGGTTAGGTCGCATTCTGTTTACATTGTTTCATATGTATTCACCACCAGCCCTATTTATTAGGTTTAAATTGGAAATTGATCTTAACAGCAGATATTCCAATTGGTAAATTTTTACAGCATCTGTTCCTTAAAATCTTACAACACCCCATCTGTATATACCAGATTCTTAGATAATATAAGAGTTTAGTGTACATGGATTTTGTTTTGATGTGATAATCTAAAGAATATTTAATTTGCATATAAGTGATGGAATATATGTAAAATTGATTGAATTTGCATGCTCTCAATTTAATAATAGGGTTCAAACTTTTTATGTTTTTGCACCTAGTTGCAGCTTTGCAGGGTCGTCGACCTTGGTTTCTTCCTTCTTGGTGTTATACACGCTTCCCGAGCGGTTTTCTATACTCAAAGTAAATAAATAAAAGTAAATGAATAAAAATAAATTACCTTTTAAAGTTATGGCGTTTATTTATTCGTTGTCTTCCTCGTAGGTCGCGATCCGCAGTCTTCGTATAGGTCCTCTCTCGCTCCAATAACCAATCAAGATATATGTACAATAAAATATTACAAAAGGAATTATGATAATCTAAATAATCTGTTTTAAATAAATATTAAATATCATAGAATAGTTTGAATAAATGTAGGGCGCATTAAAATTGATGCAACACTTCCCCCCCTCCAGAGGTTGTCACGTCCTCGTGAATGACCTCATTCATTCTCTCATAATAAGGCTTGATTCTTGAAACATGAACTATCAGAGGGTCTTGGCCCAGATTATCTTTCGGTTCTATTAGATAATTGACACTAGACATCTTCTTTAATATTCTATATGACCAAAATATTTTCTCAGAAGTTTCTCACACTTTCCTATTTTCCTAATTGGTGTCCAAACTGCTACTAATTCTCCTGGTTCGTAGCTTCTTTTCATGTGTTTCTTGTTATAGTTCTTTTTCATTCTTTCTTGAGTCTTTATTGTGTTGTTAATAACTAATTTTCTTGTTCTGTCAAATTTGTCTAAGTGATGTTTTATGTATTCATCATAATCATCCTTGTCAATGTCCACCGATATATTCCTGTCGTCCAAAAGGGACGTGGGTTCTCTTCCAAACATCAGAAAAAAGGTATAATATCTTGTGGTTTCCTGAATTGTAGTATTGTAAGCGTGAGTGATGAATGGGAGTATTTCGTCCCAATTCTTCGGATCAGTGTTCACATACATACTGAGCATATTGATCAATGTTCTATTTAACCGCTCTGTCAATCCATTAGTCTGGGGATGATAGCTCGTTGTGAAGCAATGTTTAATCTTGCACATTTTCATCACCTCTTTCATTAAATTACTGGTAAATTGAGAACCCCCGTCAATAATAAGATATTGTGGGGCTCCGTGCCAGATAAAAATATCCTCTACTAGAAATTTAGAAACTTCTTTTACCGTTGCTTCCGAGACTGCTCTTGTTTCTGCATATCTAGTGTAGTAGTCCGTCAGCACCATTATCCATTTCTTCCTGTTTTTCGTAGATGGCAATGGACCAACAAAGTCAATTCCAATTCTTTCGAAAGGAAAGTTGGCTGGGTGAATGGACTGTAGTAGTCCAGAAGGTGATTGGTTTGAGCCTTTCCTACTTTGGCAAAGGTGACACGTCTTAACGAATTCTGAGACATCCTTCAGCATGGATGGCTAAAAGTATTTACTCTTTATTCGGTACATTTTTCTGGCGACACCCAGATGGCCATTCGAGATATGATTGTGATATTCTTTCATAATTTCTCTCTTTTTCTTCTCTGGAACCACAAGCAAACATCCCTGCCTTCAGGGTTCGGGTTTTTCTTAAAGAGGCATCTATCTTCTTCTTTAAAGTTTTGCGCAATTGATCGCCTGCTTCCATTAAGGTTTTCTTAACACTTTCGATAAACTTATCCTCTTCGTCTGTTATTTGATTTAAAAATAGCCTTTCAAAATCCTCATCCCAATCAGTTTCTGGTAAGGGTACCCTAGATAAGCCATCGGCGTCCAGATGTTTCTTTCCTGATTTATGTATTATATCGAAGTCATTTTCTTGGATTTTAAATGCCCATCTTGCCAACCGACCTGTTGGATCCTTCAAGTTTTTGAGCCAACATAAGGCGTGGTGATCTGTTACTATTTTAAAGTGTCTTCCATAAAGGTAGGGCCGTAATTTTGACATTGACCAGACAACAGCCAGATATTCTTTTTCGGTGGTTGAATAATTTTGCTCCGCTTTACTTAGAGTACGACTCAAATATGAGATCACCTTCTCTCCACCACCGATGTCTTGGACAAGTGTTGCACCTATACCGATGTTGGACGCATCAGTATGAATATAAGTAGGCGCATTTGGATTGAAGTGACCTAAAATTGGTGGACTTAATAGTGCTGTTTTCAGGGTTTGAAACGCTTCCTCTTGCCTTTCTGTCCAGGTAAATGATACACTTTTTTTTAATAAGGTTGGTCAAAGGGTCAGCAATTTTTGATAAATCTTTGATAATTTTTTTTATAATAGGAGCACATTCCCAAAAAGGATTGTACTTCTTTGACCTTTGTGGGCCGAGGAATATTTCTGACAGCTTTGATGTTATGTTCCGTAGGTTTTATGCCCTGTTTGCTCGTTATATAGCCGAGAATCTCCAATTCTTCAAAAGCAAATCGGCATTTTTTTTTTGTCGTTTAACCTTAAATTAGATTCACGAAAACATCTAAAAACAGCTTCGAGTCTTTTGAGATGCGTTGGAAAATCCGGGCTATATATGAAAACATCATCCAGATAACACAGACAAATTTGCCATCTCAGATTTCCAAGCATATTCTCCATATTTCTCTCAAAGGTAGCAGGCGCGTTGCAAAGTCCAAAAGGCATCACGATGAATTCATATAAACCATGCGCTGTAGTGAAAGCTGTTTTCTCTTTGTCTCTTTCTTCGACTTCAACTTGCCAATATCCATATCTGAGGTCTATTGCTGAGAAGTATGTAGATCCTTGGAGAATATCCATAACTTCGTCTATTCTAGGGATCGGATAGACATATTTTACTGTCACATTATTCAGTTTTCTGTAGTCCGCACAAAATCTGTATTTATCATCTCGCTTCTTGACCAATATTACTGGAAAAGACCAGGGGCTAGAAGATGGCCTAATTATGCCTTCTGTAAGCATCTCGTCAATTTGCTCCTTTATAATATCTCGTTCTTTAGCACTTACCCTGTAGGGTTTGTGTTTAATGGGCTTCGCATTTTCTGTGTCAATCCGAAGTTTTGCCAAATTGGTTCTCCCTAATCTCGACGAAAACAGATCTCTATACCTTTCTAAAACTTGTTTTAACTCCTTCTGTTTCTTTGATGAAAGATTTTCGTTTATTTGGAATCTAGGTTCCTCGTTCTCTTCTACCTCCCTTTCTCGATTCACATTTATTTTCGCTGGACTACTTCCAAAATCAATGTTTGATTTTTCATTATTTTTAACGGTCGAGGATACGGATTAGTTATCCAGATATATGCTTCCTTATTTATAACATTGATCAAGCTTCTTTCTAGACGAAGTCCATTTGTTTGAAACATTCCCATTCAAATGGACCACGACATTCGGCGATTCTATTATTCTCCTCCGAACGGTGACTGCGGCCTTGTGGAATTCATATAAACCAAAGAGGAAACTTTGATCAAACATCATTGTATCCAGTTACATATTTCTCAATTATAATATTCTTTATATTAAGTATTTATATAACGGAATTTTAAAAATTAAAAAACGTCGTTATCTTGCGCATTAAAATGATTCTAGCAGTTTTTAAGATCACGATTCATGCCTGCAGCTATTGGTCAAATTTTGTTATCTCATTTGTACATGGCTTATATAAATTCCTGACACGCAGTAGCTAGGTCATTGCAGAATGAGGAAGTTTTGGTCGACTGTAGTTCTTCTGTTCCTTTTAGGAATTTGTTTTGGTGAAGAAGAACCACAACCAAAGTATGTACAACCGCAGCAAGTCCATCTAAGTTATGGGGGTAGGTTGGTTTGTTTTAACCTTCTATTTAATAATACAATATAATGCGGCTTATGATTGTAAAACGAAATTTGATAACTATACCGCAAATGTTTATTTTGAACGAAAAATATAAATTTATTTTAAGGAGAAATAACGATTATTTCTAACCTTAGAGATGAAGTATAATAGGATGAATTGTAAAGAGTAATGATAAACGGAAAAATAAAGTATCCAGGGATAGGAATCGAGCCCACAGTGTTCCGCTTACCGAGCAGATGCCATGTCCACTAGGCTACCCTGGACATATTGTTTTGTTCATATATGGTGATTTATCAACGGAAAATATGCCCAGGATAGCCTAGTGGACATGGCATCTGCCTGGTAAGTGAAACACTGTGGGTTCGATTTCCATCCCTGGACACTTTATTTTTCCGTTTATCATTACTCTTCACAATTCATCCTATCATACTTCATCCCTAAGGTTAGAAATAATCGTTATTTCTCTTTAAAATAAATTTCTATTTTTCGTTCAAAAAAACATTTGTGGTATATTTGTTATATTTCCTTCTATTTAAAGTTTATTTATATCTTTACAATGTTTGGCTGTTGATGTCCCTGCAGTCCGTCCTGAACATATGATGGTGACATGGGTCACCTTCGACTACACCGAGACTGTGGTCAGATACGGACCTCAGCGTCCCACCAGAATAGTCCATGGGAGCAGTACATCCTTCCAGTCCAAGGAAAAACCAATCCGGACCATCTGGGTCCACCGCGTGCTACTGCGTGGACTGACCCCCGGACAGACCTACCGTGAGTAGAGTCCATGTTGGGAGTCCCGGGAAGTGACGAGGTATGGGGACAGGTTACAACGTGGGTGGTAAGGACGGCTGGAGTCCCCTGTACACCTTACAGGCCAAGAAGTCCGGCTCGGACTGGAGTCCGAGGTTGGCTCTCTACGGGGATCTAGGAAATGAAAACGGGAGGTCCATAGCCACTCTGCAGACCATGGCACAGCAGGGCGACATCGACTGTGTCCTACACTTCGGTAAATCCCAGCTGATAATATTTGCACATGCTATTCTAACACATTATATGACTGAAATGATCAGAGCCACCGCGTGATGGTGTAGCTACCAACCCAATATGTAAATGAGGCAACATTGATGGGATCTATTTCTTCATCCTCTGCCACACCAGTTTAATTCTTACCTTTCCCTTGGTTTTACATCTTTCTCTTATATTTTCCACAAACATTTTCATCATTATATTTTGATAAATATCATTTTATCATAGTAAATATCATTATTTTAGGTTTTCTAATGATCAATTAGTGGCACATCAACTTCGTGCTATGCTTTTCACCTTACAAAAAGCGACAGTGAATAACAGAAATGTAGATATGAATTTAGAAAGTTGATATGTCTATCTTTAACTGTTAATTTATTTATCTTTGGCCGTTTCCTTTTCCAAGAACCAATCCTTATTCATTTAGAAGGCTCTGCATCTAAGCGCTGAAGAACATTGATGTAGAATGGTATGGAATTAGAAGCTACAAGGAGGTTAAGAGAATTGAGGAAGAAGAGGTGAAACGATGTTTTATGATGGCTAGCTTAATCAATGGAAATGGCTCTATAAGATAAAGAAATCGCTTAGAATAAATAGTAAGGGTATTAGAAGCTACCGGAATGGGAATTTTGTACAGAACAGTGGACTAGTTTACCAAAAGGCTTATTCAATTAATGAAGAAATGGTACTATAAAATGAAGAAATAACTGAGATAGGATAATATTCTTAGATATCGAAATGGAAAGAGAATTTTGTGCAGAACAGAATGAAATGGTGTTCCAAAATCAATGAAAATCTTATTATATGATATTGATACCGTTTAGAAACAGCTTAATTTCCATTACTCTCTAAATTGCTGTCTATATTTGAGAATACTAAATGAAATTTTACAAATTTGGTCTAATCCTAACCATTTTTTTTACAGGAGACATGGCCTACGACATGTATGAAGTAAGTTTGGAATTCTCCATTCTCAGAGTTCAGGTCTCAAAGATGTGACGTTTGTCAGAACAACTTCAAGACTGGGGACGAGTGGATGAGACAACTTGAGCCCATAGCGGCCTATGTGCCTTACATCACTTCTCCAGGAAACCACGAGGCTCCATAGTAAGTCAGGTGCTATGTCCCAACTCCATGTTCTAACGTCAAAACTTTCAGCAATTTCCTCAACTACAACAGCAGGTTCACCAATATCGGTCTTGATGGCAAGATCAACAATTTCTACCACAGGTATGGCGGCTTTATTTCAAATACACATTTTTATTTTGAAAATAGAGCAATCCATAAATAAATATTTAATTTAAAAGGCATTTATTGGATCAAAATATCATTTATTTTACCAATATTTCAGTTGGCTGAACGCCAACCTTTATCAAGGTGGTATAACATCACATATTAAATATGTTATAACACCTTGATAAAGGTTGGCGTTCAGCCAACTGAAATATTGGCAAAATAAATTATATTTTGATCCAATATATGCCTTTTTAATTAAACGCATTATTATTTTTTTTTGTTTAAATAGAAAAAATAGAAGTGATGTGTTAATATTAAAAATTAATAGGTCATATTCTGACCGCTCACATGAGTATTTTCAGATGGCAGAGCGCCATCTAGTAGAACAAAAATAAAATAAACGTTGAGATTTAGGTTTATTCCTTATTATTTGACCAACCAATTTACTTGATTTTATCAAGAATGGCAGAGCATTATCTAAAATGTTCATGTGAACGCTCAGGATATGCCTTTTTTATTTATAAATATGTAAATTAGATAGTAAAAAGGCCACCCATACCTCACTTTGCGTCGGGGTTACGTTCCAAAAAAACACGACGCAAATTGAAACGACGCAAAGTGAAAATAAAAGTTTGATGGCATGGCGCAATCAAAAACAATGGTGTTGCCATTTTTTAAGAAAAAAAAATTAAAAAAATTAAAGACTCGAATCCAAAACAACGCAACTTCGAAAATCTAACGACGCACAGTGAATATCAGTAAAAATTAAGCAGCGACGCAACTTCGAAAAAAACGCAAAACGAAACGACGCAAAGCGAAGTATTGGTGTATATAGGATTGAATAAAATATTTTATTACCAATTTTCGGTTGGCTGAACGCCAACCTTTATCGAGGCATTACATTTTTGTATACACAAACTCAGCGCCGCATAGTGTTATAATATCATAGTTGAAATAATTTAAAATACAAAGTAGGTGGGAGAAATTTGTGCATGAAAAATTATTATAAAATTACAATATTATATATTTTTATATATGTAATTAATTTGTATTATATAATATATATGTAAATATAATTTGATAGAAACATAAATCCATACTTTAATAAAATTATTTTTATTTTTGGATTAATAAATCAGTTTTTTTTAAATATTATTCCAGGATATTTATTCCAACAGATAATGAATTCGTGCTATCAGTAACTTTTTAAATATTTCATTAGATGATGTGTAGAAAAGTCTGGTAATCGTTTCACAAAACACGAAATTCGGTAGAAGAATTCGCAGTGATGATTATTTTGTAGGCTGTTGCAAGGATTTAAATCAGATCACTAAATAGCAGAAAGGAGAGGGTAAAAGTCTCCTTCAAACTAACTTTATTTAAAACATGTTAAGAGGACAGAGGAAAACACCCAACTAGTCAGCAGCAGACCAGGCCGTGCTCTCTTCCTTTGTTGGCGACTGGCGCCGCTGGGGCTTGTTTGTTTACATTCCCCCGAGCCGTTTGGGCGACGTCCCGAAGTGGATCTCCATTATTCCACAGATGAATTTTCAAGGATAAAAAGATTTTCACCTCAATTTCAAAATTCTATATTTGATGACATACCTCTAAAACGTATTTTGTAACATCAGAACTAACTATAAAAAACATGTCATGTATCAGATATGATATATTGTACTATGTTTTTGTTAAACTCATTGTGTTATCTGCAAATCTTGTGACGTTGACTTCTTGTATTGTATCGACATGGCTGGATTTTATCAAATGCTTGTCATCATGTTGATAATACAGTTGTTATAATACATATGTTATATATGTTATAACACTATGTGGCGCTGAGTTTGTGTATAAAAAGATGTAATGCCTCGATAAAGGTTGGCGTTCGGCCAGCCGAAATATTGGCAAAATAAATCTTTTATTAAATCCAATATATGCCTTTTTATTATCTAATGTTATAAAGAGTAAAAAAAATCCATAAATTTTACTAGAAATTAGGTAAAAAATCAAAAGAAACGTCAACATATTGAATATTATATCAAAATTCAAACTATTAAGTGTAGTATTTTCTTTTCAAATAAAGCTTTTTTTACCATTCTCAAAGATTAGGTAATAGAAATTTTTGAAAAACTGTATGCTGAATCTTTCCTATCCCCCCTCTATAAGGAGATTAATAGGTTTGAAGTAGTGGTCTTATACCGCCATGTGAGGGAGGTACTCGCCAAGACACTCTCGACAGAAAACAAGATCCTTCTCTGCGAATTCCTCAACATGGCAATTAAACATATTGGAGACAAAAACTCCTTTATAACCAAAGGTCTATCCAAATTCAGGATGGCTTGTAACCCTTGATTTAAACTTGACGTCCTTTCAGAGAAGGCTTCGAGTTTGATGTAAATATATATTTTTGTATAAATTCTATTGTTGATAGCTATAATTTTATTGGAACTTTTTTGTATCATTGTTGACTAGAGGTCAATAAAGTTTGTTTTTCCATCATTACCATTCTTACTGCAATAAAAAATATTGAAAGGCTTAGCTAGCTAATCAGTGGGAAATCTTTCGATTAGTTACACCAATTTACCAAACTTCTTTGTAGAGCTTTAATACTGTATTGAAGTATTATGCTTATATATGTATCTACAACAGTGGATGAGTAGGTAACACCCTCGATTCCCGACAGTCAAGAACCGGGATTGAATCCCGCGTTAAAATTTTGTTTAATATGTGAATAACCTTCACATATATTATTCACTGTTTCAATTATCATGAACTAAGTTGCTCTTGCTGAGCGGTACCTATTATTGTTATTTTTAACCGATATATGTATCTGATACAGTAGGGTGGAATCTCAGTTATAGTATGTAAGCATACTATGGATATAGGCTTAGAGACGGCAGAAGAAAACAAAAGAGGCATATCCTGACTAGGCTCACATGAGATTTTCTAGATGGCAGAGCGCCATCTAGTGGAGCAAAAATAAACTAAACGTTCATTTAACTTGCTCCGTTTAGTTTATTTTTCTCCACTAGATGGCGCTTTGCTATCTAAAAAAATCTCATGTGAACCTGGTCAGGATAATGCCTCTTTTGTTTTTAATATTAACACCTGACCTATTTTATATTTTTTTATTGATTTTTCACATATATGGAAAATTTTCAAGGAGGAATTTGCTCTATAGAAGCAAAGATAATAGCCTCGGGTCGGGGACAAAGCCACAATACCAGCTTTGTCAAACTGAGAAGTGTCCACTTGGAGACCATGGTTTCTGGCTAATGGCATTCGTTAGCCTAGAGCGGACTTTATTCTATATATCTACAAGGTATCAAATGAAATCTTCACAATTTGATAAAGAAGATTTTAGCTGGCAAAGTGGCTTGTTTATATTATATTGTAGATTTTTTTTATTTTTCTAGAATGTTTTGATAGTGTGAGACTCAAAAAATAATAAAATAAAAGACATATAATTTTATTATAAATTTTTATTAAACATAAATCGAAATAAAAACGTCAAAGTAAATTTCAAATTAAGATTTTTGTATACAATTATACTAAAACAAAAGTGTATGGCACCAAAAATAACCCATTAGAATCCTTCTAAAGGACAACATCTAGTTCCAGAGACAAAGTGTTCTTTAGAGAAAGGTGTCCTCTTACTGGAAAACAGCTAATTGGTAAAAATGGTAACTTTGGTGATGACAATTGTCCTTTGTACTGAGAGGTATCCGCTCATTGAGGTTCTACAGTATATTTATAATCATTTTTTTGTTTCACTCTCATTTATTTTTTTAAATGGTGTAAAGTATAAAAATAAAATCGTAATTTTAAAATATACATTCATGGACAAAACTTAAGGAAGTAGAAAGTCCTTGTTGTCGCCGGAGGTCTATTTTTTTAAGGAGACAGAGGCAATTTTGTTCATACTTGGTTATATTGTGTATCTTCAATAAAGGTCACTGTAATATCTTTCAGAGTTATTGTCCCGATATACATGCTAATAGGTACAACTTCCTTAAGTTTTGTCTCCATGAGTGTAAAACACGACTTTGCACAACACGGCGTTTTTTAGGAACATAGCTACCATGTTATAGGAGGTTTACTTGTATTCTATAAGATTTGATGATGAAAAATGATGTTGCAGTTTCAACATCGGGCCGCTCCACGTGGTGATGTACTCCGTGGAGTATTATTACTTCGGGAATTACTACAAGGAGGAGGATATTCGCCGACAGTACGAATTCATCGTCAAGGATCTGGAGGTCAGATATGTTTTCTCTATTGGGGCTTCTTTTTGGTGATTCTTTGAAATTCACCTTATTGATTCTTTGATAACCTTATTGGAGCTTCTTTTTGGTGATTCTTTGGTGTTCCACTTATTGGGGCTTCTTTTTGGTGATTCTTTGATATACCTTATTGGGGCTTCTTTTTGGTGACCATTTGATAACCTTGTTTTGTTCAAATATCAATAAGCTTGAGGGATAAGTCTCTTTCAAATACATCAACCGCCCTTCGACAGGAAAAATTATATTAGCTACTAAAGTTTTCGGATCTAATCTATATATATATAGATTAGATCCGAAAACTTTAGTAGCTAATATAATTTTTCCTGTCGAAGGGCGGTTGAGCCCGAAAGCTTGAAATAAATGTATTTGAAAGAGACTTATCCCTCAAGCTTATTGATTTGAACATAATATTATGGGATTACCTATTAATTTGATAACCTTATTGGGGCTTATTTTTGGTGATTCTTTGGTATACACCTAATTGATTCTTTGATATACCTTATTGGGGCTTCTTTTTGGTGATCATTTGATAACCTTATTGGGGCTTATTTTTGGTGATTCTTTGGTATACACCTTATTGGGGCTTCCTTTTGGTGGTTATTTGGTATACACCTTATTGATTTTTTGATATACCTTATTGAGGCTTCTTTTTGGTGGTTCTTTGAAATACCTTAATACCTTTTAATACCTTATTGGTGCTATACACATGTGTAAGTGCGTATAATTGGCTTGAAGTCGTACTTCTAGATCTCCTGTTGAAAGGCATATTGTCCGAAAGCTTGAGAAATAAAATATAGTTAAAAAGAGCCCTGGCTCTGGATTGCTTATTGATTTTGTTAAACTTTCCATTATGGTTTCTATAGTCTGTGCTTCTGTGACAATTGACAATTAAACCAACTTTATTGACGTCTCGTCAATATATATACTCCTGTGCTTCTGTGTAATTGAGATTCGTAAAACACTTGAGATGTGGTTGATTCCAGGAAGCCACGAAGCCTGAGAACCGACGTCAGAGACCGTGGATCCTCGCTCTCACTCACCGTGCCATGTACTGTAGCACGAACGACACGGATGACTGTCGTTATGTCACCAACAGGGCCAGAGTGGGACATCCCAAGTGGGGCTATGGTCTGGAACCTGTACTACAACACTATGGTGTAGATCTGCACTACGCTGGACATGAACATACCTACGAACGCTTGTACCCCGTCTACAACTACAAGGTAAGATCATCTTGGTGACAATCTTGTATCATTGTTGTTGCTACTGTCCCTCAAGTATGTTAGTGACCATTACTCACAGATTATCAAGTAACCTTCTGGTAGCTTCCTGGACCTCTTCTAGTCAGCGCTTTGCACGTCTTCCTCTCTTCCTTCAATTTTTCCCAACATCTTTTCTAAACCATTTTCTCTCATTATATATATGAAGTAGGTCAGTCTTTGTTCACATATTTGGGATTCTAATTGAATTAATTTCAAGATTGAAATATTTTCTTTTTGTATATCTGTCTATGACACTTTCTAAATAGCTTTCTTCGTGTCTACATTTCAAAATCTTCAATTATTTTCGTTTTTCTTTTCTGAGAGTCTAAATCTCACATTTATAAGTAGCCACGGGGATTAGAAATGATACTACAATTCTCTTCTTTGTCTTGAATCAAATGCCTTCATAACCTTGTCCGATCTTATCATTTCTATTTCTCGGAGAAAATCTAGATTAGCCACACTTCGTTCCAATTGAATATGAGGTAGCACATAGAGCTTGAAATGTAGTTTTAAGAGGGATAGTTTCTCTATAAAAGTTAATGATCATGGCGCTATGCAACTTTTACATATTGTCCAGGTCTACAACGGCTCCAATGACGCCCCCTACACCAATGCCCGCGCCCCCATCCACGTTATATCCGGAAACCCTGTAAGTAG
>CP092874.1:13743576-13791186 GCA_030710605.1 Cordylochernes scorpioides
TGATTAAAGTAAAATTCAGGGGGGGAAATGCGGTAAATTTTGGAGGGAAGATTAAAAACTTTTATTTTTTTTAAATATTTTATATTATAATATATTTTTATTCAAATTAAAATGTTTAATTTTTTATTTTAATTAAACCTATTTGCCATCATTTCTCTCCAAAATTTCCCGCATTTTTCCCGCGATAAAAATTGCGATAAAAACAAAAAAAAAACTTATTTGGAAAACCGTGTAAAAGCGAAAACGTGTAAAACAAGTACCGTGTAAATCGGGGGATAGGTGTAATTATTTCATTTGTGTCAGAGAATTATGCACAATAATGATCGAATATATAATTTAATAACTAAAATTAATTATAAATTAGAGATTATATATTAGTTTTTAAAAAACTCAAACGATAATCCCCAGCGATATTTAACAACAAAAGGAAGTATTTAATCTAATAAACGATACTCTTCTCACTTTATATTTCCTTTTAGAATTATATATAAGTTTTTATAAATAAATTAATAAAAAGTATTAAAAAATAATACACTTACCTCCATAACTAAGATGGATTTGTTGAGGTTGAACATATTTAGGTTCGTAGTCGCCAAACGATATTTTGATTCGCAATAAAATCAAAAGAATTAAGCTAAACTTAATCATTTTATTTCTGAGCTTAATGAAACGGGGGATTGAATTTTATCAGCGAATTATGATGACAAAAATGAATAGGCAATATTTTGACCAATGACCGAGCTCGCAATGATAACATTGTTTCTTCTGATTACAAAATTCATAATTATAACATATTTGATATTTAACACTAAACAAATTATAAAAATCTTTATATGCATTTTTTAAAATCCTGTCTTTTAGAATTAAAACTTTTTCAAAATTTATTCTTTTAAAAAATTGCTTATTGACTCTCTTTTTAATATATATTTAATATAATAATATTTATAAAATAAATTAAAAACTATACAAACATCTTTATATAGTCTTTTTCAAAATAAAATATTTTAATGAAAAATAGCTTTTATTTATCTAATTAAATCATTTTATTAACGCTTCCAAACAATTGTAAAACAAATTGACATAAAATCTAATCTAATCAGTTATAAAAGCGATGAGCATTCTGAGTATATATTTTTGTTGTTATCTAGCGATAATTTTTCTTTAAATTAAAATTAATTTCTACATTTTGAACTGCCATGAGGGAAATATTGGCTTATCAGTAAAGGATGACTTTTTGCAGCATCTTTTTTATTTTCATTTATGAAATATAATATAATAAATAATAAATAAAATTCCTAAAAATAGAATTTAATTTTTCTCTAACCTAAAAATATTTAAGACCTTTTGTAAGAGTTTGCACTTTTTAAAACATTATTATTATTATTATTTTACGTTTGAGTTAAAATGGTTTCTAAGTCCACAAGTTGACTGTTTAGCTTTTGTGTTACACAGGCTACAAACAGCCCTAATATTTGGAGTACAAGATTTTTAAGCTCTTCAGCCCTGCCTCTACTTCCTGACTCAATACCGGCCTGGACCTATTTGGTTCACAGCAGCAATCTGCCCTTCCAATGACTAGAAATTTATTCTAGGCTGTGGCTGTACTACCCGGGTAATTGGCGATTTACGCTCCAAGAACCTTGGTTACCTTTATTTTCTCTCTAGTTTCTACTTAAGGGTATTCTCTATATAAATAGTATTATCACGTATATGAGCCTTCAAAACACCTACAACCTCCGCCAATAGATGGCGCTTTTGCCTGTTTCTGATATGAAACTAGTGTGGGAATCGCCGACTGCTGTGGTCCTGTTTCCTGGGGCAAATGTTTGTAAATACACGTTTATATTGGCCCTAGGAGGTAACGTAATGTAAATACCCGTTAATTGTTATTCTAGTTATATGTAATGTGTAATAGAAATGACAATGAAAAAAGGAGGAGTGTTAGAAGTCTTGTTGCCGGTTGCTGTTGTTTCTCTCGCCAACGCCACAGTCACTACTCTTCTGGTAAGTCTCTCGTGTCCCCCCACCAGTGGTAAGGTCGAGAGATACTGCCAGAGGAAAGGAGATCCACCTGAGTGGTGGTTCTCGGAGGTCATTGGGTGGTCTACAGGGTAGAGCTGCTGAGGGAAAGCAACGGAGCCTAGGGGTAGGTGATCCACGAACCGGAGGGTCAGCGCGCGACAGTATATATTGTTCTCTCTGTGCGTGCGCGGCGCTCTTGTATCAATTAATATAAATTTTATTGTGTAAAAAAAAAAGTAAATTATTGTGAAAAACTATTCTTCTCTTGAGATAAATAAACATACTTTTTACCCTTTTAAACATATGGTTTTGAGAGTGCATAACTCTCGTGTGAATATCACATGGGAGAATTTCCGCATGTATACAAATAATATTCTAATGATTTTTTAGCTGTATAATACTCTCATATTTTGAGTTGTAATATTTATTGTCTTAAATTATTATGAAAATACATTAATAACCTACCGATAAATAATTTTATTTTAAATAAACAAGTACAAGGTGGGTCTAAAAAGTTCTGGTAGTGATCCAATACCAGGAAATACCGTGAAATTTTATTTAAGAACACACAATTTAAGACATTTTTTTAAACACATATCCATTCTATATATGATTATCCTATAAGAATTTTAAACCGAGCATCGTGCTTGATTCTATAAGTCAAAATGTTGTATATATATTAATTAATTGTTCCACAGAGTGTGTGTAAGCTCACAGGTAAATAGGCGCTAACCGAAACAGAAAAAAAGTTCCTTTGTTTAATATTAGTTTCCCTTTTATATTTTGTTCTCTCTCTTGTAAATCAATAAATATAATGTTTAATTAATAATTATTGGAATCAGTTTCATTAAATATTCTAAGCAAAGTCAACACAAAGCGTGTTGACAATAAATGGAATTGAAAGTTGGACTCTAAATACAATTGTAATATTACAATTATAATTGGAATGATATTGAGATATTTCATAGGAATTTAAAATTTAAAAAGGAAAGATTATTTTTAGAGGGATGGGTATCACCAGAATATGGGAAAAGAACTATAAATACATTTGAAGATATTCCGCAAAAATATGCTTCATTTTTAAATTTAAAAAGTAGTTAGAAGCTAGATATAAATTGAACATAATAGTTAGAAATTTATTTTTTTTTTAAATGTAATCTTTGTAATTATTATATTACTTTATTTATATATTTTGATTAAAATTGTATTATTATATAATTTTATTTTCAATATCATAGTCTTTGACGAATTTAATATTTGTTTTTGACTCGCGCTTTAGATGTTGTACTAAATTCGAAAAATCACGTGAGAACGCCCTTGCAACCTCAGAACAATTTTTAACGCCTTGCCAAATGTTTTATTTTATTTACTTCTCCTGACGAAAACAAAAGATTTTTGTCGAAACGTTGAGAAAATAAAAAAACTCCAACTGGCCGAAGTGTATTTTTCAAATAAATACAATTGTAATATTCATGTTTTTAAAATATGTGAAGCTTTGATTGATACAGGCTCTGATCTTTCAGTGATCGACCTAAGGAACAGCCTTCGTTACAGGCCTTTACATATGTAGTCCTAATACGCGCGGTTCTCCCGATGGCAAAAAAGGAGATATTTATATATATCACAGGAAATATTGTTTTAAGTATAAATTGTAATAGTAAGAGTGCATTTATGTGGACATTTTCAGCTTGAAACAATAAAATATCATAAAACGAATAATCGTGACGAAATCAAATACAGTAGAACCTCTATGAAAGGACACTCGCGCTAGAGGACAACTCTCTACAAAGGACAGTTTTCATTTGCAAAATTACCATTTTTACTATTTAGAAACCCTCCGGTAAGAGGACACTTCTCCCTAAAGGACACTTTATCTCTGCAATTAGGTGTCCTTTACAGGAAGGTTCTATTGTAATAACAGATGGAAATAAAAGTGCCAAGGATACCATCATACCGGATTTTCCATTAAATTGATTAAGGCATTTATAGACATAGCTATTATATCATTGAGGTGAGAACATCAAAATGTTTGAAACAATTGAACTTCGACTAGCAGGAAACTTGATCAATGTTTTAAATGGTAAAATCCCTATCTGAATATTGACTTGTCAAAGTAGTCAGCAAAAATAAATTTTAAAGGGGGGAAGTGAACAAATGGGAACGATAAGTATCAATTCCATTTAAAATATATATGTAGTAATCCCGTTGTGGAATGTGCTGGGCAGTCGTGGTAGTGGGTGCGTGATGTGATTCCCGCACTGGGACAGCAAGAGACAGAGGCAGGTCTAGATGGTACTCCAAGAGGTAGAGGTAGACCACGGACGAAGGCAAGTCGAACCACGGGCGCCGCGGATGCCTACATCGCGGATAGGGGTGAGAGACCCGACCGTATAACGGCGTGGCTCTGAAAACAGCTAACTGAACAACTCCTTTGTCCCAATTCTTGGGGGCTTTTATATGAGACGCTCGCAGATGGCGACGAGTTCTGATTGGTTCCCATAAAATCACGCCACCTGTCAAGCGCTGGGTTATTAATTATGTCTGGCCACGTGTCGGCCATCTGCTGACGGGGGAATGAACTCATTAGCATAAACACCTGTTCGTCTGGGCTTTGTCGTCGTCTGGATTATAGTGTCGTCTTGATCTACCTTTACCTCTTTGCTTTATTTGTCACTTCTATTGTTCGATACATATTTTTATATACAGATATGGTGTTATAACAAATATTAGAAGAAGGCTGTGATCTACCTATGTCAAAATATACTACAGAATGTGTCCCCGGTGATGAAGGTTTGGTTGGGGAATGACATGTAATGAATGATAACCTAACAAACCTATTATAAAAAATAAAAGAAATAATTTGTATACAAATTAGTTAAAATTATTATGAAGTTACAAGTTAAAAGGAGAAAGATGTTGTAATGGTGGTGTATTAAGAAAATTAAGGTCATAAAAATAAAAACGTACAAAATGAATGATAAAAGATTAAGAGAAAGTATATAATACAAAATGGTAACTATGGTAAAATGAATCGTACAAGGAAAATAATATCTTATTGTATTAAAGATGAGAGAAAAAAAATGAAGTTAGTTTATTGACTGAACTTATAATGTGACGCTAAGGTTGAAAAAGGGAAAGGGGGTATCTGAGCATGTTTCTGCAAAAGTAGTATCCCAAGCATCCTGCAATGCAATGCGAACTTGTTTAAGTGAGGCATTGTTTTCATTAACAGAAGGTCTAAGACAATCCGTCTGCATCATTAGCTCAGACAGTGAGAAGAGGTGGGAAGACTGATGGAGGTAAAAGGGAGAGGTAGAGGTAAGAGGGATCCCTGTTGTCCATAATGATTATGCCCGGTTGAATGATGAGAGAAAAAAAAGTGAAAAGTTGAAAATATGATGAATTGATATGATGCGTCGGGCGATGAGAAAAAAAATATATCGCGCTGGATATCTTGAACTCATTATTGGGAATGGTATAGTGAGGAAGGATTGTTCCAGTCGGATTAATCAATGAAAAAAAAACAAAAATGTTCGGCGAACTGGAATCCCTTGGAAGGTTGGAGGCTTGAAGGATGCGGAAAAGGAGAGGTGGGTGTAAGAGATTTATTGTTGTCAATTTTGATTGTGTCCGGCTTGTGTGGTGAAAAGAAAAGTTGAAAAATGAAAAAATGATGAGCCGGACGATGAGAGAAAAAAAAACTAACTGGGTCTCCTGAGCTCACTGTTGGGAGATGTACAGCGAGGAAGGGTCTTCTAGTTAGGTTAATCAATAAAAAAAAAAAGAAAATGGCTGACGAACAATAAACTCTTGATGGAGGGAAAGGTTGGGAGGAAAGGTTCATGGGATAGAGTTAAGAGGTTGTAAGGGAAGCGTCAAAAATAACGTTTTGAAAATCTATTAAGAAAAATAAAATGATAAACGTTTTATCTGTTCAAGAAATATTATAAATATTGTTAGTTGTAGGTTTTTTAAAATGGTGCCTAAAATAGTTGAAGTTGTAAAATGCTAAGTCTAGACATGATGAGAGAAAGAAAATTAAAATTAAATAAACATATTAAAGGTAATAATATATAAAGGATTGATTGGTAGTTGAAGGCATTAATGTTGATGGTTAATAAACAAAATGATATTATCGATTAATAGTGAATTGTTTTATCTACATCTGTAAGTTAAGAAACAAAGTCCAACACCACTAAACTAGGTAAACTGTAAGTCTATTTACAAATAAATGAGAGAAAAGCTAGCAAACCTATTAAATGGGAAATAATTTGGGGCACAAATTAGTTACTAGAATAGACATAAAGATAATGGGGAGTAGTGGTGACACATTGATATAAAATTATAAAACTATAAAAAATATATAAGAGGAGTACATAGGAAGGATAAATATAAAGTGAACACACAATAGCTAAAGTAAATATTTGGGAAAGTTGGTATACTATTTACAGTTTTTTGTTACTTAAGGTGCCATGAGTATTTACAACATAGTTTCAGGGATGTAATACAGGAAGGAGGAGAAGTAGAGATAATAAAAGTAAAATAAAATATAAAAGAAAATTGACTTAAGCAAAAGGTTCGCGATAGGTAGTGACGCAGTGAGGAATAAAGGAAGAAGGTCTGAATTGGTTTCTGCAAAGGACATCTCAGGAGTCCTGCCCTGCAATACGAGCTTAGAAGCGAAGTATTGTTTTCAGGGTTCAGCAATCTCAAGATGTTCTGTAAGTATCATTAGATCAGATGGGCAAAAGGCGTGAAGATCGAAGGAGAGGTAGTTAATGGGAGAATATGGGAAAGAAATCTTTTCTGAGAGAAGGTTAAAAAGAGATGGTGACTCAGGAGCTGCGCTGCTGTCGGTGATTGAGCTCGACCAGATGAAAAATAAAATTAAACGAAAAATGAGTGGGCGCATCGTGCTGTGATGGCCTGGGTCGAGCATTAGAGAAAAAAAAATCTCGCTGGTTATCCAAGCTCTCCGTGTGGAGTTAACATGGGGAGGAAGAGTGTACCAGGTCGATGAATCATTAAAAAAAATAAAAAAGGTTGACGAGCAGGAGTCTCAGGAACCGTTGAAGAGGTTAGAGGGTGGAGGTAGATTGTGAAAACAGGGCTCGACTGTTGCCATTGATTGATTGAACCTGAGTTTGAGGAAAAAAGAATGAAATAAAGAATGCTGGGACGGTGACCTGGGTGTAAATAAAAAAATCGGCAAACAGGAACTCTGCGATGGACGAGGGGTGGTTAGAACGAAGGCATAGAAGGCCAATGGAAAATGATCAAGAGACGAGAGAAGTATGGAAGGCCTATAATTGATTGATTGACAGGTAAGAGTGTTGCAGTAAGAAGGACTGTCTCTGCTAATGATGGATGCTAATGATGTAACAAGGGAGGGAGAGATGAAGTAGAAGAAAAAAAAAACAATTAGGGGGAGATCAGTGCGACCTTGAATTTGTTGTCGCGTTAAGACGCACAGACAAATCGCTAGATTGGAGATTATAAGCGGTGATTAGGTTTAGAAAATGATAAAATAATGAATTTACGAATTTTTTTAAGAGAAAAGGTTATGGCATGGGTACAAAATTCGGTAGAGTTTCGTAAATGACAATTTAACACAGGTAGGAATGAAATGCAATGGGGTATGGAAATTTTATGGTATGTTATTTAGTTTTCGCATTTTACATTTATGGTTGTATTTGTAATTGTGGGAAAAATGGGAGGCACATTTCGAGATGAGATAATTTAAAATTGATATTTATAAAAATACAAATCTAGGACTAGTTTTTTAAAACTTTTAAATATTGAGAAATATCAATTGAAATAGTAATAGGTCAAGTAAAATAAAGAGCGTAATAAATTTAATTATTAATAATATGGCCATAAATAAGGTATCGATTGAAGGGTTAATTAGTGCGGAATATTATCCTTGTAAAAGGGCAATGGCATGATAATGACTTGTAATTTGAATGGGGCGTGCACATAGTGAACATAACAATGATTTTTGCAAAGTTTGGAGTATTTGATTAAGAAATTGGAGTTTTGCTATAAAATTAGATATTAAAAAAAACACACACAAATAAGTTTAGAAAATATGATTCGAGTAATTAAAATATAATATGATTTTTTATGTAAAATTGAAAGTTGCATATTTGGATAATGCCATTTTAAGTGAATTTAAGAAAGGAATGTAAGATTAATAAATTGGCAAAAATGCGTGATTGAATATTTTTAATAATAAAATTGAAATGATGAATTAAAATTTATAATTTGATTAAAATAAGGTAAAAATGATAAATGAGAGTGTGAAAGTTTTAAAATTTGAATAAAAATGATATAAAAAAGGTTATAATTGATTTTAAGATGCTTAAAGTGAAAATATAAGTATAAAATTTATGGGGAAAATGGCAGAAACAAAGTTTAAAGTACCTTGAAATGGCTGATGCTGGTTGGAGTTGATCTCTGGAGATGGCTGTATGGAAAAAGGCTGCTTGTGGCGTGGGATCCGCCGAAAGAGGAGATGAGGGCTTCCTCCGCACGAGGTACGGCTAGTCCCCGAATGGCGTCTGCTAGTCGGCCTACTAGGTCTTCGTAGTGGGGCTGCATGTTGGTGAGGGCATCCGCGACGTACTCGTCTTCGGCCTCCGTCATCCTCTGCATGTTGCCGTCCTCAGTCATCCTGTCGACTTTAACGGATTCTGTAGTAATCCCGTTGTGGAATGTGCTGGGCAGTCGTGGTAGTGGGTGCGTGATGTGATTCCCGCACTGGGACAGCAAGAGACAGAGGCAGGTCTAGATGGTACTCCAAGAGGTAGAGGTAGACCACGGACGAAGGCAAGTCGAACCACGGGCGCCGCGGATGCCTACATCGCGGATAGGGGTGAGAGACCCGACCGTATAACGGCGTGGCTCTGAAAACAGCTAACTGAACAACTCCTTTGTCCCAATTCTTGGGGGCTTTTATATGAGACGCTCGCAGATGGCGACGAGTTCTGATTGGTTCCCATAAAATCACGCCACCTGTCAAGCGCTGGGTTATTAATTATGTCTGGCCACGTGTCGGCCACCTGCTGACGGGGGAATGAATCATTAGCATAAACACCTGTTCGTCTGGGCTTTGTCGTCGTCTGGATTATAGTGTCGTCTTGATCTACCTTTACCTCTTTGCTTTATTTGTCACTTCTATTGTTCGATACATATTTTTATATACAGATATGGGGTTATAATAAATATTAGAAGAAGGCTGTGATCTACCTATGTCAAAATATACTACATATATATTTTATCAAAGGAACAGATTAGTTAAAACAAGTTTTTAAAAAGTACTTTTCTTTGAGATTAGAGATAAATAACTTGTAAAAGCATTTGATTAATATAGAACCAATTAAACCCAAGCCATACAGGATGAGCGCTAAATAGCGAGAGGCATAATAAAAGATCAAATTGTTGAAATGCTTAGAAAATGTATAATTAGACCATCTTCAACTCTCTGGTATATTTTCCCGTAATATTGGTCAAGTAACAAGATGGTGAATACAGATTTTGTGTGGACTACAGAAAACTGAATAATGTAGCAGTAAAATATATTGCCACTTGGAAAAATAGGGAAGACAAAAACTTCAGGAAGAGGCAACAATTTATTTCAAGCAAGGACAAACTATGTATGGTAAATAAAAGATAAGCCACGAGGGAAATTTACAGAGTAGAAAAATATAAACATAAAAATGACCACTCTGTTAATAAAAAATAATAAAATTAATAAATGCTGTGTTACAATATTTATCTAAAAATGATGAAGTATTGGATGCACCAATAGGATCCAAATTCTTTTCAGAAATATATCTTAGATCGGGATATTGGCAAGTGGAAGCTAAAGAGAAAGACTAAGATGACCTTCAACCTACAGTTCACAGATTATATGAATTCAATTCGTATGCAACGCCCCTACCAATTTTGATTAAAAAATGGAAAATGTGCTTGGAAATCTGAGATGGCAAATCTCTCTCTGTTGTCTGATTAATATAATTATATACAGTTACGAGCGTCATGGCCTCTGTCACGGTTTGCTTTTTTTTTTTTTGGAATGGCGTCCTCCTATTGGTCGGCTACGATCACGCCACCTTTGCCCCCCCCCCCCCCCCCCCCCCTCCCAACAGTACATAGAGAGATAAAGCACATAGGCTATAGTTATAAACTAAAATATGCATTTATTTAAGGCGCCAATTTATAATTGTAACAAATAGTATTTGAATCAAAACATTCAATCGGGTAAAACACGGGCGTTGCCCGGGTCATTCGGCTAGTAATTATATATAGGTCTAATTTTCCAATAAGTCTGAAATGAGGCTGTTTTCACGAAACTAATTTAAAGTTGAACACACGACAAATATACCCGATTTTTAAAAGATTTATAGATTCTAAGTCATATAAATAGAAAACATGGTATAAAGCTCGCGGAACATAACATCAAAGTTGTTGGGAATTTTCCTCAGCCCATAAAGGTCAAGGAAGTACACGCGAAACGTAAGCATGTATATCGCGAATCTGGTGATTTTTCATGTTGATTCAATCAGTTTTTAGCTTATATATCTATGAAATTACCTGGATTGTGCAACTAGTAACCTCCCTCCCCCATCTCTGCGCATTTCCAGAGTTCCCCCCTGTGTTGACCCTATGCCTCAGAAGATCTTGACTCATGGGAATATTCAGGGTATTATGAATATAAATGGGTACAGGCAGAAAATAAAAAAAAATGGAATGTAGGTCAGGTTTAAGCATTTAGGCATTTAGAGATAGTAGGGTCAGAATGATAAACTGGAAAAGACCGAAAAATCCCAAGATGCTCTTAGGTTGTCTGGCCAACCTCATTGAAGCCAGACCATAAAGGCAAGACGAGGAATCTTCTATATATCGCTAGTGGTGCCTGAAGTATGCTTCAATTTTTTACAGAATGGGGATTGCTTGAATAGCATGATCAGATTCCTGTTTCGGTTTAGGTATTCCAACACCTATAATTATAACTCCAAGGAGGCTTGCGATAGAAATCTGATTTTTTTATATCTTTATTCTTTGAGGACATAAACAATATCTTCAAAAGTCCAGAAGGACTTCCAGTTGAAATTTTACATTACAGAGTGCCATGCTATTTATATATTGATATCACATTTACAAAATTATATTTATGTTTAATTATATATATAACGTATATATTTTTTTAATCTAGTAAAAATGTACAACGCATTCATGGAAAATATAGGCGGCCACGCAAGCTACTTTCATCGCCCTTTGGTAGCATGTGCATAAGACCCTTGTTCAAAGGAAAAACAGGGTAACGTGGTAAGATTCTTTAATAGAACACGACGAGCTTTCAGGCAGCAACTGCCCTTCTTCAGGTCTTATACAAGTGTAGACAAAGAAGTGCCATATTTATAAGCGAAAGTATTTACATATATACGCGCAAGGAATGTTGGGTCACATTTCACCAAACAGACCCAACAAAGATGTAAACACTCTTTTACATCCTATGTACATACACGCAGTGTCTCGCCGAAAGTGTTTGGTGTACAGATGGATGTCCCACGGCAATGGCCGACGGTGATTCAAAGACCAAACCGGGAGGGAGATGCAGCGCTGGACGCGGATACCCGTGGATACTAAGATATATCAAGGAAGGCACAGCCCTGGTCAGAAGCCCGACGGAAACAGGAACAGGAGTCCAACCACAACATAAGCAGAAAGCTGATGGGCAGTGGAGAAGCCACCTCAACAAGAAGAAACGGACATCCAGCATGCGACTTTGTAAAACCTCCTTTTAATTCTTGTATATATATATGACCTGTGACATGACATTTTGATAGATGGGGACCATTTATTAATACTCTTGGGATTTCTTAAAGAAGAAATTAGCGTATAGGTCTCTCAGAAGGGTAGCATCCTAGATGGGATTTTAATTCCATTGATTAATTTAAATTTATCTCTCAATAAGACAGATAAATTCCGAATTTGGGTTAATATTTAGTTTAAATTGGTCTTTCATAAGTCGTGTAAGAATATTTCTAATTCATAATTTCCTTAAAAAAAATAAAAATTTAATAAAATAATATTTTATCTCAATAAGACAGATAAATTCTGAATTTTGGTTAATATTTAGTTTAAATTGATCTTTTCATAAGCTGAATAAGGATATTTCTAATTCATAATTTCCTTAAAAATAAAAATTTAATAAAATAATATTTTATCTCAATAAGACTAAGTCATAATTTCCTTAAAAAAAATAAAAATTTAATAAAATAATATTTTATCTCAATAAGACAGATAAATTCTGAATTTGGTTAATATTTATATTAAATTGATCTTTTCATAAGCTAAGTAAGAATATTTCTAATTCATAATATTTTTTTTATAAAATATTATTTTTATTCCTTAAATTTTAACCTTAATAATATTATTTTTCTATTTTATATTTCGAGAATTTGGTATATTTATTATTCTGTGGGAGTTAGAGTTTGAGGGCGCTAAAAAAAAAAAAAGGAATAGGGGGCCAGAATTTTGGGGGGACTGGATCAAGGACCAGTTAGTTTTTTTTTGGACGCGGCTTTCGAGGGGGGCGGACGAAATTTTTCCACCGGGCGAGAAGTAAGTAGCCGAGATGTTCAGGTAAGTTTTACTCTAAAAAAAAAAATTTTTATCGTGAAGACACATTTTTTTATACATGACGAAGTCATGGTAGGTAGAAAGAATTTTTTTTCCTTTTGATAAAGACGTCTTGCCATTTATAGCGAGTTCATAGTGAGAGAGGGACTTATTCATATATTAACAGATAGATTATTTTGCCCAAGCAAGATCGTCTTGAATGAGGTGTTATAGATTCACATTTTTACCTAATTATGTCATGTCACAGTAAATACAATTTGTTTTATATTTTGATTATTTTTATAATCCTTTTTCTGTCGAATAAAAATTAACATGGTAATTATAATGTGTACTATTGACTATATAAAACCACAGATCACACATGGACTTTGATGCGTATGCTGTGAATATTGAGTGTATTATAAGAGGTTTATTGCCTTATCATAAACGGTGAATATGTATACACCTGAATCTCTTTACATGCTAAAGAAGATCAAGATATAAATGTTTTATAATCGATGCTCAATTACAAGACAAATGTTAATTCGAGTGTATACTATATTTACCGTGTATGATGTAATGCAAGAGCGTATCTTACGTCCCAAAATTCTCATCTTGGAACAAACTACATTTTGACTATTTATATGGGTTCTTGTGTTCGTCATACAATATCGAGTGTATACCTGGGTGTAAATTTGGCTATTATACATGTTGATACAAGTATATGTTGAATGTTACATTCGTATGTCTAAGTCAAGGATGGAACATAGTCATCTAGATGTAAGAGGTCATGGCTTTATGGACCCATCAATTAGCGCCAATTAACATGGGGCCGAAGTCTTCCGAAAAACCAAATTTAATACAATTTAAATTTGCAAGAAGTAGGCCTGCGAATTCCCTGAGATTAAGAAATTAGGTATCAGTGCATATTTTAAAATTTTACTCAAGTTTAAAATATGAAAATGCACGCCATATTATCGAAATACGTTAGGCTTAAATAGAAACCCACGAGCAATTTCTGCTTATCATTTTTTTTGATAAAAGCCTTATTTTTTTTTTAAAATACGTTATTCATGCCGCCTTTGTCAATTTTATGGATTTTCGCTGGATAACTGCTAGCAATTTCTACATATCATTGGTTTTGATAAAAGCTTTATTTTTTTTAAATACATTATTCATGCCGCCTTTTTGTCAATTTATGAATTTCGATGGATAAATGTTAGCAATTTTTTTTCGATTATCAATGGTTTTTGATAAGAGCTTTATTTAAAAAAAAAAAAACGCCATGTTTTTCATCATTACCTTCTTTACTATAGGATAAATGAAGCTTATTTTCTTTTACTACAGTTAGATAGTACATAATTGTTATTTAATTTAATAATATTTTAATTATTTCCGTCCCACAGAATTTCCACTCAATAGGACTAAAGATATTTTTGAATTTTATTAGAATGCTCTCTTAGCTATTCTTTAATCTTTATAATATTTAACGTTGTCTAGATTACAATTCAAAACATTTGTTTATTTTTCGATGTGCATTGACTTACGATTTAATTGATTTTATATATTTGTATTTTCTGTATTTTAGGCTTCATGCTTGAAATGTTCCATCTCCGTTAGTTTCTCACCGTTATTTTCTAATTAGTAGGTCAATACGACCTATTTCAAGTCTTAATAGATTTTATATTTAAGTATTTTTTTTTTTGGGAAACTGGTTCCACTTGATAAATCTGGAAATATTTTGAACTTTGATACTGACATAGTACACCTGGTTTTCCCTTATCTCTCCAATGTCGAGCATTATCAATATAAACACAAAGGTTGAAGATCTTTGTTTTTCTTATCTAGTTTGAAGGAGAAACGTACAATATCACACGATTAAGTTAATCTCATAGGCTTACAATTAATCTTTTAATTTAATTTCTTTAAAGTTATTTCATACTGATTCTTTTTATTATTTCTATAGATTTTAAATCTTTAAGGCTTACAATTAATCTTTTAATTTAATTTCTTTAAAGTTATTTCATACTGATTCTTTTTATTATTTCTATAGATTTTAAATCTTTAATTGTCTTAATAGTTTCGCTTGTCGTTTCCATTTAGCCAATTTGTGATTTGTCATTTTGCTGACCAAGACAATGTTTACCTCGAAGTATTTTTTTTTTCGTAATATATAGCAATATGAATAAAAGGTCTGGACATAATCTTCGTTTTTGATTAATAATTATATTTATGTAGTTTTTCTTATCCATGGGCCTTTAGCTTTGTTTATTTTTAATTTTGTAATCCACTTATTTCATCTTACATTTTGTAAAATGATGCAGCAGTATTTATTGACATCGTTTATATAATTATATCTTAGCAACTTTAGATGAGTCTGCATTATGTATTTATTTTTTTTCTCCTTCCGCAATCGGGCATGCACACTTATTGATAATTCTTAAATCAGACATCGAATAAATATGATGTATCCAGAGACGATCTCCACATTTGTTTCATTTTCTTGGTTATGGGAAGCCGAAACGCCTTTATGGCCTTATTAGTTTGATTATACTAAATAACTAAGTATTGTGTGTTTTATTCAACACTCCGTTTAAAGCATTCATTCTCTTGACTAAGGTACAGTGTCATGCGTGGTATTTGATTTAATTCTGTCAACTTTATGTGAATATACGATTTTCTTTAAAATCTAACCCCGATATTGTAGACAAGCGTATAGCTTAGCTCGCTCCTTTAAATCGTTGAATAGCCAATTTATTCTCTATATGGCATATTTCACAATGTCTGCGTGACGACCGAATCACGGTAAAATTCTCAAAATGGCGGTCGATGGACACGTGTATATTTACTCTATAGAGTGGTTGTATATACACATAGGTGCCTATGGATTTGTTTAATTTTATTATGATCTCCAGCCATGTTTCTGTATTTAAGGCTTCACGTTTGAGATGTTCCATCCCTTCTTAATTCTTCACCATTATTTCTTTATAGGTTCAACACGACTTATAATTTGTAAACCAAGGCTTAACGATTTATCTCAAGTGATTTATCCAACACAAAATTTTCCACTCGATAGATATGGAGACACATTTTTTGTTGATTTTGCCAGATTGTGCCTCTTGTCCTCTCTTATCTATATGGTATTTAACGTTTCAATATAATGATCTGGAGCATTTATCCTCTTATCTAATGCATATAGTTCATGGACTTAATTAATTTATATACGTTTTCAATCATTGTTTTCCTGTATTGTCTGGTGATCTCATCCTAAAGGTTTAATAGCATGCTAGTATTTCATTCTTTTATTCGATATTATTACTGCTTATCTTAATTTTATGTCCATATATGAACAGAATGTCAAGGTCTAAGTGTTCGCTTCGAATATCGATCATAAACAAGTTTAAACATACCTTCCCGAAATTCTCTTCCTTAGCCTTTATTTTGTGTAGTGATCAATTTTTCCTTTTGGTAACAACCGTTATAGATCCCTAGAAACACATACTAAATAATAATACAGTATTTTGATTGTTTTGTTAACCTTATATGAATATGCATTTTCGTTTAAAACTTAACCCGATATCTTAGGGAGGCATATAGATTTGCTTGGTTCATTGAAACGTTGAATAGGATCATAATTTTAGATATGGCATAATTTACTACAGATGATTACATGTCGAAATACAATCACAGCGAAGTTTCAAAATGGCGGCTAAAAAGGCACGTCGGACAACCGATTCTTTTCATGATGCCTCCAACTGCATATGATCTTAAATATCCTGTGTACACTGGTATGAGGTCACCTTGAAATGCAATAAACGTGCAAGAATTTTTTTAACTTAAGAAAGATTTCATGAAACCTTCCCGTATGGAACATTTCCCCTTAGTCAAGGGCAGATACAACATTTCAATAAGTATTAAGTTACCGTAAATATTTGCCAGCAGAAGGCAAGATGGGATTACACGAAAGTAGGATCAGTAAGTGTTTAGCTCCTGTTTTTGTTAGTGATTCTGGACCTTTATAAGGCAATGGGAGGTGGACATCAAGATATATTCTGATGACGGGTGTGTGCCTTTGTCAAGGGAAGCAGTTATCCCGTGTAATGGGGATTACAATAATCATCAAATATTAACAAATCATCTTTGGTAGATATGGACAACCAAATGGTGCCAAATCTTTTAGTGTACTTATATTTTATCACTTATTTGTTTCGTATCTAATCTTATGATGATCTTATGGTGTGGTGATCCATGTACAGAATTTAATAGGAAGTTTTTTTTTTTTTTTGGAAGCAATGAAATTCGCTGTTTCTTTCCCTAACCCAGCCAAAGGACGGAATCGTTTCATTACATCTTGCATCCTTGGAAGCTAATAACATTATTTCAGAACTAAATGCAATATGCAGACCTGGCAACCTATCAAATGTATAGTTTCGAATAACTTTAGATGAACAATAATAGTAAGCCTTGCACCTCGTGTAAGTTTACACTTGACTGGTTTTGATAAGCCCCTCTAGAGACCCTTATCTATTTCACCAACTCCAGATTGTTTGGACAGCAGAGGTCTATAACAAAGGAGGATCTTATAACAGGAGAACAGACCTAAGATTCGTTTCGACATCGGCTTTCATAGTGTATGGAATGTGGTATTAGGCAGTGGTAACCAGTAGCAAGGATTACATTTCTGAGAGATCGGGAATAGGCATAGAAGATTAAGAAGGATATCTTGCGTGGTATGAACAATGGACACCGGAGCATGCGATGTTGTATGTAGGACCTCTATATTATATAATAGGACTATGTTGCTCGCGAAGATGGACGTGAGTGAAGAATAATATAAAACATTATATCCCAATGGACGCTACCGAGCGTATAAGCCACTTGACATGAATCTGCTGAAGGAAGGGTCGCTGTGGTACTATGTAAAGAAATCATCGGAAATAAATGCATCATTTATAAAATATAGAGATTTACTCTATATACATCCATCTGCAGGCGATGCACCTGGCTTTCGCTCAGACCTCACAAAACCAACTAAAAGACATACCAAATAAAGTACGCAAGGTATAGTAGCGCCAACCCGAATCTGATCAGATGTATCTAAAGCTAGGTTTCTACTCCATCATACCACTGAAATCACTGCGGCAGCCATGTCTTAGCGAGGCAAGATGTTTGGTACGATCACAAGTATGCATGCTAAATATCCAGCACTGTACCCTGACGAAATTCCGATAGGAAGGTGCGCTAAATCAAACCAGGTCAGGATAAATTACACGATGTAATGAAAGGTGTAAGAGGGATAAGCCAACAATCGACAACATTTTTTTTTTTTAAGCCAACAAGCAGTGAACAGGAGTTCGGGCTGGAATGGGGGAAGGAACAATAAGAAGGGAAGCTGCATAAGAAACAGTCATTCATAGAATTCACCTGTGACACCATAGAATATAAAATCTTATATTGAAGTTTTCAGGGCTACTCATGTCAATGCATATTGCAGATGTAGACAATCAGAATTGTTTAATGTTAACAATTAGATGTAACCCGCTTTAACAGAGTTGTAGGGCAACTGACTTTGTACATGCATATATCTCCAATTCCCTTGACAAGGCTACCCTTTCTATTTAGCTGAAACAAACTGCTTATCTAACTTTATTACGTTTTAACTGGCTCGAAGTATAGTGGTTTTCCTTTGTCGTTAGCAAGGTAAATACCTAATCCAGTGTGCATAAAGGACTATAGGAATACTATTACACTAGAAATAATTAATAGTTCATCCTGATACACAGTAAAGGAAGTGAGAACAGCATCTCTACCAGAAGGCCATCATGGCTAGTTAAGTTTCAATACACCCAGAAAGAGCTTATCTCCTCGAAGGGAAGATTAAAAAGGGGTGGAAACGGGTCCTCTGGAATTTTCCTCGAAATTCTGCGACAGCCCCCGCCCAGAAGAATGTCAGTCGATAGTATAGAGCTGACCAAGGGGAGAGAGAATTGGAGAAAATTTCCTGCTTGTAAACACGAGGGTAGGTCGCCGGCCCTGATAAGGATTGGCAGGGGAGGAACAGATTCCCAGAAGGGACTCCCGAGATATCAAAAATAGGCTAAAGCAATAGAACGGGATCCAGCTCCCGATGACGGGTTTCGAGGAAACACCAGAGGGATGAAAAGACAGTGAAATGTGTTAAAACAATGGAAGAGGAAGAAAGAGGTGTTGAAAGTAATAAAAAGAGTGAGAAAGCGTTGAATGTTGATGAGAAAGAGATAGAAAGATGCAGAAAGATGTTGAAGGAGAAAGAATTAAAAAAAAAAAAAAAGTTGGATAAAGAGTTTTGTAAATAGTAGATAAAGGTTGATAGAAGAAAGTACACTTAATGTGTAAAGCGTAGCTGTCGGCCGCAATATCGCCTCGATAGAAATATTTCTTTTAAAATAATACATATATGCACTGGGGGTTTATGTAAGCTGATCTACCTAAGTTTCAGCAACAATACACACTAATTAATATAGATGGGTCTTTATTAATTATAATATTAGGTTATATATTAAATAGCAAAGATGTCTTAGTGTTATGGTGAACTTTGAAGAGCTTGCAGTTTTCTTTTTATTTTAAACTATAACGTGTGTTCTAAACTTCCAGTTTTTTTTTTTTCCTAATTTATTTTTGTTAACAATTTTGTCCTAGTGTCATGGTGAACTTTAAACAGTTTGCAGTTCTTTTTTTTTTACATGTGCTCTAGCGTTAAGTGTTGGAAGGAGCTTTAACACCATGTTTCAGTGTTTGGGTGTTATTTGTCTCAACATTGCTTTTGTGCAGCATATCGCCTCACAACCTTGCTATAGTGTTTGTTGCCATTTTTAAAGATTTTCACAATTTGTTTTAGTGTTAATGTGTCATTTAGAGAAATTGCCATAACCTCATCCTTATATAGTACACCGTTTTACACCGTTTTTATTTTAATGAGCTATATGAGAGATTTTAGATGTAAAATAAGAGTTACTATTTACATGAGCCAAATCGACCCAGCAGTTAGAGCAAGAGGGGGGGGAATCAGATGTTTCCTCCTTTCACGTGACACCACTGTTTACCCCGACCGGTCGTGCCAGATAAGAGGGAATACCAGGAAACTCTGTCCTTGTACTTCGGGGTTGTGATAGGGCCCCATGCTCGCTGCAAGAACGACATCTTGGGTTTTTCGTGTTCTCCTAGTGTAGAATTGGCTCAGCCTCATCTTAGTATAGTATATAATTAAGAGTTGTCTCGCAACCTTGTTTTAATATGACACACCGTTTTGAAGAGCTTGTACAACCTGTCAGGATACGATGTAGGAAAATTTTAGTTTCTTTTTATTGTTACGTTACAATCTTATCCATGTAGAACCAAAGAGACCACAAGAGACGACAATCTTGAGAAACCCGCTAGAAATAGTTGATAGAGTCATTGGTGGCAATGCTGGCGGCGCTGAAGTACGCCGTTCGACCAGGGTCAAGAAACCCACCGAGTGCAGATCGTGTTCAGGTTGCCAATGATTTGACTTATAGGATGTGTACTAGAGCTAGTTGAATTTTGATCATAGTAAAATGTGTTAGTGTGAGTTAAAGGCCCTAGGTTGTAGCCTTAAAGAGATTTCATCTTTTTTGAAGAAGCTATCCTGTATTAATAGCATGTTGTAATTTAACACCTGGGTTTGACGGTATATTTTGTTTTAATTTTTAATTGAAGGTTATGAATAATGGTTCAACTTCAAGATTAATTAGGAAACCTAGATGATTTAGATATCTGCTGTGCTTGTAACCAATTTCTCTGTGAAGAGACTTGAAACATGTGCTGGGTAAAAAGCCCCTATAACTCCTTGTTTTTAAGTCATAGTCTAAAGGGGGTTTCTAATGAGAGTATGTAATGCAGCTACAATCTAAGAATTGATAGAGCAACAATTAACCTCTGTTGTTAAACTTCAGAACGAGCTGGGTACCAAAAGCCCTATAAGTCCAAAGGAAGAGTTTAACTGAATAGCAGAGAAAGAAGAAGCGTTGGCAAAACACTTGTAGGCCTATCATATATTGGCAATGAGGTAAATACTTGAAGTTCAGTTCGCTCCATTTAAGTGCTAGTTTGGAGATTCATTTGTTTAGACACCAAGTGTCAAGATAAGAAGATTTTCAAATTGTGAGACACATAGTTAAAGTGTTAGTTTAGATTTCAGCATTGATTATTAACAATCAAACTTTATTGATTTGTTTAAGTATAAATAATATTTATCTATGAATAGATAATTTGTATTAGAGTTTGTAAGAGGCACTTAATTTAAGTTAATAGGGCATTAGTCCCCTCTTTGTTTTAATTAGAAACTTTATTTGATTTCACATTAGTCCTGGAATTTAGAAATAGTTAGGAAATGTTGACATTGATTATTGAAGTATTTTGGCTTATATAATAGAATTTAGCTTTAGTATGATTGCTCGCTATGAATGAATTGTATGAATGGGAATGCGAAATGAATGTGAGAAAGCTGTAGTCAATTATATCGTGAGCCCAAAATACATTAGAATAGGGTTAAAGACTTTGATAGGATCGATTTTTTTTTATTTCGAATTTTGCTAGGACCGAGAAGCCTCAAACAGGACAACTACAACTCTATTGTTAGGAAAATATTCGCTCCACTCTGTTAGGTCTCCTTTTTAGAGGAGTGTGAATATTGATTTCTTTTATGAGAGTAATCAGTTACTCTATTTATTTATATCAACTTGAATTTTAAGAGTCGTAGATAATGACCATGTCTCGATTCTCAGACTGGGGATTAGTGGAAGGTCACGGTCAGGCCAAAAGCCTGCAAGTCCCCTCCTCATTAGAGGGAACGGAGAGGTATCAGGTGAACTTTGTGCTAGGTGGGGGGATTCAGTTGCCGACGTCGCAGACTAAGTGTAAAGCGACGTAAACCTCGGGTAACCGATCTGACATCGTAATTTACGACGCTTTGAGCGTGACTGAAATGAGGGTGATACAGTCGGGAGGTTGGAAAGGATCGGCACGTTGGGAGCTCTTTTATATATTGCGCAGCCTGTAACAAATTCCCCGATGGACGAGCTTAGAAAACATGCGCTGGGTAGAGAAATCGAATTCCCTGTAACTCCTTGTCTATAAGTAAAAGCCTAAAGGGGTTTTCTAATGAGGGTTAACAATTGAGCATATAACAAACAAGTTATGATTAGACGAGGCGATTCCGTCTACAGATTTTAGGTACCAGTTAGCAAAGTGACAGATGGACTGTCCGGATTCTTTGCGTTTTATATCGCCCCAGGCTAGCAAGAGCTATTCACTCAATTAAAGACTATTAGTCTACCATACGTTTAGTTAGAACGAATTTAAGTCTAAACATCAATTAATATATAGAATTTTTTTTTTGAGTAATTCTTTATAAGATAGGTTAAATTTTAAATTAATAGGACACACAAAATGAACTTTTGAAGTAGATTGCCAGAACAAGCCAATATAGCGGTCCAAATTTGAAGAGGGATTATTAATTTTTTTTTTGGAAGATCGAATATAAGGTATTTTCGTTTTGAGACAGTGAAATGACCTAGAGCAATGGGTTATTTGTTTTACAAGATTTGTTTTTCCAGAGAGATACTAAGAACTCAGGTGAGAAGACATATATCACAAGATATGAGTTAGACCTAGTTTCTATCCATCATAATTTATTGCAGAATTGGTTTGAGTATTTTTATTAAAGGGATTTGTTGGTCAAAACTTATGAGTACACATCCTATGGATAAGCTAAACAATGTATAGTAGGGGTAAACTACATGTTAAAATAAAGGACAAAGGTGGGAGAGATTTCAACCACAGGTAATGTAATTTGGAAGTAATATGGTTGTGAGAGGCTTCCTTTTGTATTAAGAGAGGCAGGGAACACGCCAGACAAACACTCCCAGTGACAAGTTAGTAAGGACAAGTTTTATCTTTGTTAGATATTACACGAGTTTTGAGATACTAGTGAGATAACCTGGACCCCTCAGTGCATATATATTCGTTTTATTATTTTTATATATAATATATCATATATTTTGTTCTCATTATTATATCCATGTATATTCGTATATGTAGAAGCACAATCCATAGCATAGGTATGTGTGGCATTTTGGTAGCAGCGTTGTTACCATCTTCGGACAAATGTACCGAATAAAGATTTTCTTTATCACAATTTATATATTCATTTGTATTCATTATATATATATATATATCAAACCATTTTTTTTTACTTATAGTAAATACCCATTTTTACGATTCATAACATAGATATGTGTGACATTTCGGTAGCAGCGTTGTTACCATCTTCGGACGAATGTACCGAATAAAGATTCTTAATCACAATTTATATATTCATTTGTATCCATTATACATATATATATCAAACCATTTTTTTTTCTTATAGTAAATACCCATTTTTACGATTCATAACATAGATATGTGTGACATTTCGGTAGCAGCGTTGTTACCATCTTCGGACAAATGTACCGAATAAAGATTCTTAATCACAATTTATATATTCATTTGTATTCATTATACATATATACGTCAAACCATTTTTTTTTTACTTATAGTAAACACCCATTTTACGATTCATAGCATAGATATGTGTGACATTTTGGTAGCAGCGTTGTTACCATCTTCGGACAAATGTACCGAATAAAGATTTTAATCACAATTTATATATTCATTTGTATTCATTATATATATATGTATATCAAATTTTTTTTAATAGTAAATACCCATCTTAATATTCCTTATTTTTATCTAACATCGCGTATATCCATATTGTTCCAATATTTTTTTTGCATGCATCGCATTCGTGCAGCTCGAATATGTATATTTTCTTTGTTTCTGTTTTACACTATTATTTTAATGTCATCGATAGGAGTTGCAACTTTAGATTTTTTTTTATCATTGTCATTTTGAACATGTATAGCCATTCCTTCGCTGCCATATGTATCGTATAGAACTAATAAAGTTTTTTTTTTTAGATGTGTTTTAGGAATTGGGCATGTCTACCATACAAACACAATTCCTTGGCGCCCATAATTATTATGTTAACCTGAATGGCATAAGAATCTGTTTTGCACAGAACCTGTGTATAGACCACCCCTTCTCCACCCACTGGGACTGCGGTCGGAGATGTGTGGTCTCGACTCACATCTGGGTCAAGACTCCATGGAATACAGACAGCAAAGGAATGGGCTCAGTATATTGCCCATAGAATGGTAGGGTAGAACTTCCTTCTGTGATCACGATGAATTAACCTGCTCCAGGTTCCATGGCCCGTCTGTTCCCCCTTTGCCGGAGTGACAGTGATTGCATAGTGGTATCGTAAAAGAATGCATTTCTCCCAATTTCATATTTTCTCATGGAATATTTGATCAAATATGAATTGAAATAAACTCATTCTTTCACTCTGGCAGGGGAGGAATTGTTGGGTCACATTTCACCAAACAGACCCAACAAAGATGTAAACACTCTTTTACATCCTATGTACATACACGCAGTGTCTCGCCGAAAGTGTTTGGTGTACAGATGGATGTCCCACGGCAATGGCCGACGGTGATTCAAAGACCAAACCGGGAGGGAGATGCAGCGCTGGACGCGGATACCCGTGGATACTAAGATATATCAAGGAAGGCACAGCCCTGGTCAGAAGCCCGACGGAAACAGGAGCAGGAGTCCAACCACAACATAAGCAGAAAGCTGATGGGCAGTGGAGAAGCCACCTCAACAAGAAGAAACGGACATCCAGCATGCGACTTTGTAAAACCTCCTTTTAATTCTTGTATATATATATGACCTGTGACATGACATTTTGATAGATGGGGACCATTTATTAATACTCTTGGGATTTCTTAAAGAAGAAATTAGCGTATAGGTCTCTCAGAAGGGTAGCATCCTAGATGGGATTTTAATTCCATTGATTAATTTAAATTTATCTCTCAATAAGACAGATAAATTCCGAATTTGGGTTAATATTTAGTTTAAATTGGTCTTTCATAAGTCGTGTAAGAATATTTCTAATTCATAATTTCCTTAAAAAAAATAAAAATTTAATAAAATAATATTTTATCTCAATAAGACAGATAAATTCTGAATTTTGGTTAATATTTAGTTTAAATTGATCTTTTCATAAGCTGAATAAGGATATTTCTAATTCATAATTTCCTTAAAAATAAAAATTTAATAAAATAATATTTTATCTCAATAAGACTAAGTCATAATTTCCTTAAAAAAAATAAAAATTTAATAAAATAATATTTTATCTCAATAAGACAGATAAATTCTGAATTTGGTTAATATTTATATTAAATTGATCTTTTCATAAGCTAAGTAAGAATATTTCTAATTCATAATATTTTTTTAATAAAATATTATTTTTATTCCTTAAATTTTAACCTTAATAATATTATTTTTCTATTTTATATTTCGAGAATTTGGTATATTTATTATTCTGTGGGAGTTAGAGTTTGAGGGCGCTAAAAAAAAAAAGGAATAGGGGGCCAGAATTTTGGGGGGACTGGATCAAGGACCAGTTAGTTTTTTTGGACGCGGCTTTCGAGGGGGGCGGACGAAATTTTCCACCGGGCGAGAAGTAAGTAGCCGAGATGTTCAGGTAAGTTTTACTCTAAAAAAAAAAAAAAAAAATTTTTATCGTGAAGACACATTTTTTTATACATGACGAAGTCATGGTAGGTAGAAAGAATTTTTTTTCCTTTTGATAAAGACGTCTTGCCATTTATAGCGAGTTCATAGTGAGAGAGGGACTTATTCATATATTAACAGATAGATTATTTTGCCCAAGCAAGATCGTCTTGAATGAGGTGTTATAGATTCACATTTTTACCTAATTATGTCATGTCACAGTAAATACAATTTGTTTTATATTTTGATTATTTTTATAATCCTTTTTTCTGTCGAATAAAAATTAACATGGTAATTATAATGTGTACTATTGACTATATAAAACCACAGATCACACATGACTTTGATGCGTATGCTGTGAATATTGAGTGTATTATAAGAGGTTTATTGCCTTATCATAAACGGTGAATATGTATACACCTGAATCTCTTTACATGCTAAAGAAGATCAAGATATAAATGTTTTATAATCGATGCTCAATTACAAGACAAATGTTAATTCGAGTGTATACTATATTTACCGTGTATGATGTAATGCAAGAGCGTATCTTACGTCCCAAAATTCTCATCTTGGAACAAACTACATTTTGACTATTTATATGGGTTCTTGTGTTCGTCATACAATATCGAGTGTATACCTGGGTGTAAATTTGGCTATTATACATGTTGATACAAGTATATGTTGAATGTTACATTCGTATGTCTAAGTCAAGGATGGAACATAGTCATCTAGATGTAAGAGGTCATGGCTTTATGGACCCATCAGGAATAAGGAATTTTACATACTGAAGATTGGAAAGGGGAATTTGCATATTTACAAATAAAAATAAAACAAACTCTGTGTGAGAAATAGAGGCAAAAAAACGAAGATAAAAATTAAACCTGAAGGCAAAACACGGAGATAAAAATTGAACCGTAAATAACAATAAAACCCAATAAAACAATAAGACCCTTGTTGTTCTTGTATCAACCAGTGCCATTATACATTGAATGGTCGCCGCGGTGTGAACTCAAGACACCTAATAAGAAGAATTCTATTGAACCAATAGAAAACAGGCATCTCTATTCAGTTTTCAGATTTAAATAAGTGTTCTAGTATTCTAGTTTTAATTAGTATATTTGTGCCACTGGTTTAGTGGTTGTAATTCTAAAGATATATTGGACTTTTGATAATATGTATGTAAATAATTTTTGTTTCTTGTATAATTTATTGCTCTAAAATGTAAATCGCCAATTACCCGGGTTGTACAGCCTTAGTCTAGAATGAATTTCTAGTCATGGGAAGGGCAGGTTGCTGCTGTGAACCAGATAGTTCCAGGCCGGTATTGAGTCAAGAAGTAGAGGCTGAAGAGCTGAAAAGTCTTGTGCTCCAAATATTAGGGCTGTTTGTAGCCCGTGTAACACAAAAGCTAAACAGTCAACTTGTGGACTTAGAAACCATCTTAACCCAAACTTAACTTTCTCTCTCTCTCTCGGCCGTGCGGCCACGCGGCGCGCGAGCTCCGCGTTTTTTGAGTCTGAGATGGAGGCCATGGAGACTACTAACCCCTTTGGGGTATTGGCTGAAAGCCAAGAGAATGGGCTGCAAGCCCATATGAACTTCACATAAAACCTTCAAGGCTCCACCGAAATATCGGCAAAAGAATCAGATATGGCTGAAAGCCTTTCTGATTCAAACAATCGTAAAGATGCTAATTCTGAGCCGGCGGCGAACGGCGGCCATGCAAATTCTCGCCGCAATTGGGCTGATTGCCCGGAACTGGACGACCAGCTTCCCGAGGCCGAAGACGGAATCTTCACCACAGTGGGCGGCTCAAAGAAGAGGCCACATGACCCTGACCACGCCAACTCGGCGGCCAAAAAGGGATGTACACAGGCACCAATAATCCCTAGCAACAGCAGCAGGCCACGATCCGCGCCAAAACCTAGTAAGGTGCACGAGTGCCAGACAACCAGGCAAAAGCAGGCCACCTTCCGAGCCAGGTCAGCAGCAGCGCAGGTGGACCAATGTGTCTACCTGGAGTACTGCCCAGACTTCGCCCAGGAGCAGTATTTCCGGGCGTTGGAAGCCAAACTGGGCAAGGGTTCCGTCTACCAGCTGACGAAGATGGAGGGGCAAATCCTGGTCGTCCTCTCCAGTATCCAGCAAGCCGACAAGCTCGTCGAGGATGGGCTGGAGATAGAGGACGCCCTCCTGCGAGCAACACCACTGAAGAAGCGGGCGGAGCGGATCATGATCGGCAACGTCCCATTCTTCATTGAAAACGGAGACCTCTTGGCAGCCTTGCGGCCCTACGGACAGATAACCTCCATCGTCCAGAAAATGATGGAGTTGGGCGACTCGTATTGGGCCGATGCACGTCGTGAGGCCTTCATCACCCTTCGAGACGGCATGAAGCTCTCTCACATCCCAGCCCGTCTCGAAATAAAATCAAAAGGGGGTGACCAGTCACGTGTACGTGACTTATGGAATCAAGTGCTCTCTATGCTATAAACACGGCCACAAACGCGCCAACTGCCCGCGGAAGACTGGCGTACAAGAGGCTAACCTGCTTCTCCACCCTGCTGCTCCAAATAACGCCGGAAGAGGGCTGCCCTCCTCTCTGAACACCAAGCCGGCCCTAGCATTAACGCCAGCCGCAGGGACAACATCGACTGCGGCACCAACGCCAGCTCCATCACAGGCCTCCCCTGCAGTCCCTTCATCTGCTGCACAGGCCCAACCTACTGCCGCTGTGGACCCAGCCCCTCCTCCACCAAGGGTTTCAAATGGCTTTCAAAAGACTAAATCCTCTTCACAGGAGAAGCCAAAGGCCCCTGTGGCACCGGAAGAGATGAAAGAGGAGGAGGTCCTAGTGTCGACCCCCTCAGGGACCCCCAAGAAGACCCGGATGCAGCTCAGTAGGCTCCTTGAGACTGTCCCCAGCGACATCCTGGACCATCCTGGGCTTCTTGGGCTCGGGAGAGGAGAGGTCCTGGAGGCGCTAACCACCATCCCCGGTCTGAAAAGCCTACAGAACAAGATGGGGAGCGAGCAGAGGACCGCGCTCAATGGGGTTGCCGAGAGCCTAGTGAATGCCTTGCCCAACTCCCACTCCGCCATCTACAAGCGTCTCATGGACGTCCGTGCCCAGACGAGGAGCGCCCAATGAGCTTCCGTCTGTCATCCATCAACGCTCGCGGGCTCGCCGCTCGCGAGAGGAGCATTGAGCTCTGCCACTTCCTGCGCCAACATCGCGTAGACGTCGCCTTTGTTCAGGAGACCAACACCTCGTCGCTGGATCTCATTCAACATCTGTGCCTGGGCTACAGCGCCGCCATCGTGCCCCCCGCAGCCCTCAGGGGTTCGGGCCTCGCCTGCTTCTTCTCGCCGGGGGTCGCTGTCCTGCGGCAGCACGTCCTGTGGCCGGGAAACATCTCCATCGTCTCCATCGACGTCCGTGGCCAGGAAGTGCGTGTAATCAACTGTCACTTGTCACACATTCCTCGCGAGCGGCTTGAGCAGCTGGAGTCCATAACAGCAGCCGCGATCCAGGAGGACGCCTGGGTGGTGGGTGATCTCAACATCGACGAGCAGAGCCCGAGCGACATAACATCCGGCTCGGTGGAGGCCCTCACGGAGCTAATGGACCAGACAGCCCTCGTTGATGTAGCCACCCTCTTCGACGCCGAACACCTTCCAACCAGAGTGGCCAGCTGCAGGAGTCGGGTTGACGCAGCTCGCCTGGACAGAATTCTCTTGCCATCGAGACTCCTGGAAAGAGTGACACTGTACAAGACCATCTACTACAGGCTCTCTGACCATCGAGCTGTCCTCACCCAGATGGGCTCGCCTCCTTCCCCTCGCCAGCCCTGCGTGGCCGCCATGCTTCGTTCGGCTCTGGTGGATGAACATCTGCTGGCAACAATAGAAAGAACATCTGGATCTATTGCGGACATGTCCAGCGATGCTCTATGGATAAGATGGTCCAAGATCAAGGCCGAACTCCTGGCGGAGGTGAGATCCCTCCATGTCCCACGCGTCGCCGATGACGATCACATCTCGCGCGCCAGGCGGTTTCTGCAGGCCAGACTGGAGGCAGCATCATCAGCCGCCGACTACCCATCGCTGCCCGATCTTGTGCGCTCGCTTCGCGTCCGAAGGCCCGCTGGCGCGACCATCCGGGATGAAGATGGGAACATCATCGACGGCGGGGAGCTGCGACGTCGGACATACTCCGTCTACCAGCGCCGCTTTTCCTGTGAATCCGGCGACCCCATCGCCGCCGCTGAGTTCATCCGGGGGACGACCACCACCCTCACCCTTGAAGAGGATGATCCACTGACCCGCCCCTGACATCACCGGCGCAGATATCGCGGCGGCCATCCGCCGACTACCGCTCGGAAAGGCTCCCGGGTGGGACGAATTGCCCTGCGAGTTTCTTATCACCTACGAAGACTTCTTCGTAGAGGCTCTCAGGCGCGTCTTCGAGGCCTCCAAACTCCGCGGGGCCCTGCCTTCTTCGATCAGGCGCAGCACCATCTGCCTCGTCCCCAAGTCCAACGGCGGCCCTGGGCTCAGCGGCTACAGGCCGATTTCGCTCCCCACAGCTGACTACCGCGTCCTGGGCAACATCCTCCTCCAGCGTCTGCGGCCCCATCTTCCCGCCTTGGTGCCTCGGTGCCAGACATACGCCGTTCCGGGTAGGTCTCCCAGTTGGAACGTGGCGCGAGTAGCCGACGAGATCGACATGGCTACGAGGAACGGGTCGGAGCTGGCTGTCATCTCAACGGACCTAGAGTCGGCCTTCGACACCCTGGACCGCTCCTTTCTGGTGTCCCTGATGGTCTCTCTGCGGCTGCCTCCTGCCTTCGTTGAGTGGTTCCTCCTCCTGTATGCCGGGGCGGATGCGGCGGTGCGAGCCGGAGGCCTCCACACAAGGCCCTTCCATCTGCTGAACGGGGTGAGGCAGGGCTGTGCCATCAGCGCCGCTATGTTTAGCCTCGCCACTGGCCCTCTCCTGGTGCGCCTCGAGCGTGCGCTCGGCCCCGGAAACGTCCTCGCCTACGCCGACGACATCGTGCTGCTCATCAGGCGCGACGAGCTCTTCGACGTGGTGAGAATCATCTTCGAGGACTTCCGGCGCGCTTCGGGAATAGGCGTCAACTTTGCGAAGTGTAAAGGCCTATGGTGCGGCGCCTGGCGGGCCCGCACCGACGCGCAGCTTGGCATCTCCTGGACATCGGAGCAGATCCGGGTACTGGGCTGCAACTTAACACCTGCAGTGTCATCCTCCGCCCAGGAACAACATCTCCTCGCACTGCTCGAGAGTTCTGTGGCGAGGTGGGTCCCCTTCACCCGCGGCCTCTCCTTAGTCGGTCGAGCCAGAGCCGCCAACTCGCTGGTGTTGTCCGCCGTGGTGCACCATCTTCACGGCTACCTGCCCACAGACTCCACCATCGCCAAGCTGCAAGCCCGACTGGTGCGCTTTGTCTGGGGACCTCGGCGTACTACCTGGTTGCCGGGCGGCGTTCTTGCAAGGCCTGTCTCCGTGGGCGGCTTCGGACTTCTCGACATTGGGACGCAGCTTCGCCTGGCGTGCTTGAGGGGCGTGCAGACCGCGCTGCGCGGAGGCCTCAACGCCTACTCTTGGCTCGCTGTGAGTGGGACGTGGCTGACCCCTCCAACATCTGGGACATGGCATCCACCTCGGCGCCGCAGGCTCCTCAAGCTCTGGGAGGCCGTCTCGGAGATATTGGAGCTGAACCACCGGGTGCTGCCGCCACATCAGCTTCAGGAGCTCCATATCATCGGGGACTCCAGGTTCCTCCGGCCTCCAGATCTTTTGGTCGCATCGCGGTGGGCGGGAATGCGCGTTGGTGATCTCACCAGCTCTTCATCTCTCCCTCTGCGCATCACCCGCGCCGCCCTCGCTGACATCGCGGCACTCACCACCTTCTGCAGCCGGATTGTGGAAGAGAACCGGAACCACACCCACCGGGTTGACAACATCAAGGACGCCATCGTGCTGCGCGGGACGGCCACTGCGTTCCAGCGCCTAACCACCCGCACTGCCCGCCGCATGCTAGAACGTCCACGCCTGGCTGCACTGCCCATCACCCAGCTGCTAGCCCGGTAGCTTCCCCACGTCAGCATCCCCATCTCCATCAGCTGGCCTTCTCTCCGGGGAGGTGCCTTCTCGGGGCACAATGCCGACGTTGCCGTGCGGCTGGCCCTTCACGCCCTTCCCCATCCAGCGCATCCGGCCTCAGCCCGGGATTCCTGCATCGCCTGCGGGTCCGAAGACCTGTCACTGGCCCACCGCTACTGGTCCTGTAGGCGGATCAGGCCTGTCATCCTGGAGGCCTTCACTATCATTCGGCGGCCCCCTGACCTGCAGGAATGGATCTTCGGGCATGACCTGGAGGACGACGCCCTGGCCATCCTGGCGTCTGCCAAGACCCGTATCTTCAAGCACTTCCTGGGCCTGGAACGCTTCACGATTTTGCGTGTCATCCTTGCGCAGGGGCCATGCCTGGGCCTGGAGATACGGGGCGTCCAAGAAGACCCTCTCATCGTCTGGAGGAGGACTCTAGCAAGATGGTGGAGCCTTCCTCAATCATAATTTCATTGTATTTTTCATTCATAATTGACTAGTAGTCAATAAAATTGTTTAATTAGTACATATACTAAAATTGGAACGATACAGAGAAGATTAGCATGGCCCCTGCGCAAGGATGACACGCAAAATCGTGAAGCGTTCTCTCTCTCTCTCTCTCTCTCTAAAACTATAAATAATTTGTATATATTGTGGTGGTTCGTCTGGTTTTGAAGAAATGATTCAATTATTCATTCCTAGGTATTTTAATTATCACAGATAAAATATATAAAATATAAAATAAATAAATTGTTACAAATTATTATCTAGTAAAGAAGAGTTGAAAAAGGTTTGATGAATATGGTTGGATGAGAATGGACGTTGGCTCGTGGTGGCCGTCAATAACAAAGGTATCCTCCCACGTGCTTGCCACACCACCGCCGCCGCGCATGCGCCGACTTTGCGTCACCGCCGCCGCGCATGCGCGCCGACTTGGCGTCACCGCCGGCAGGGGTGGTGGCGGTTGAAAGGGCCGTTCAAAATTGGCGGTGGGTCAAAACACCGTCACACCCCCGGCTCCCAAGGACTCCCTGTCCTTGAAAGATCGAAGTTGAGAAGCATGAGCCCGGTACACTTGTCCTTCGGTGCCTTGGATGTCATAGACTAGACTGCTGATCTTCTTAACGAAGAAAGGGCCTTGTTGTCTTGGGCTGAGTTTAGACATGTATGGATGGTGCTTTGCCACAGTCCTCAAAACTTGATCTCCCTCAGAGAATTCCACATCTGGATGTTTATCATCATGATGATTCTTCCTCTTTATTTGAGCTTTTCTGGTATTCTCCCGAGCCAGACCTCTTGCTTCTTCTAAAGTGATGGGATGGTCAGCAAAAATGATGATTCATCAATCCCATACAGAAGAAACTTTGGGCTGAATTTGGTTACTTCATGTGGAGTCTGGTTGTATGACTTGACAATAAATGGTACAAGTGTCGACCATTTTTGTTTCGGTTTCTCCAAAATTGCAGCTCTCAATCTTGTGAGAAGGGTATGGTTAGCCTTTTCTACCATTCCACATCTCTGAGGATGGTATGGAGTAGCAAGGGAATGGACAATTTTATTTTCCGACAGAAATTTTTTGAAGCTTCTACTTGTGAAATTCGAACCATTGTCTGTCAGAATACATTTGATTGGTACTCCAGAAGATAACAGCTGTCTAAGGATGTTGAGGATGGCAGCTGAATTGTTGGATGCTGTGGGAGATGCCCAAATGTAACGACTATGGTGATCTATGATGACCTGGAGATACTTATGTCTGGTGTTCTTGGCTTCATTTCCCAAAACAATTGTATCGAGTCCAATGAGGTCAAATGGTTGGAGGTCGCTGTCCGGTATTTGGTAATGGCCGATTGTCGGTTGGTTTGACTGTTTGCTGAGCTGACAAATTTTACATGAGGAAACATACTCTTTTATGGTCCTTAGCATTTGTGGCCACCAGTAATATGTGGAAATCAGCTTCAATGTTTTGTTTTTTCCAGGATGTCCAAAGTCATCATGAAAGTGGTGAAGACATTTTGCCCGTAGGGAATCAGGTACAACTGCTTTGGAATGGCCTCGAATTCGTATAGTGACAATGCCACTTTTAATTTGAGGGTTCTTTACAAATTGCAAGTCTGCCTGTTGTTGAGCAATCTTCATCTTATCTTCGGTTATGAATGTGCACACTGGATTCCTGGAAAGTGCGTCAACATGTGTTTGCTGTCCTCCTGCTCTGTGGATAATGGTGAACGATCTAGAAGATAGCTCCATTGACCATCAGAAAAGTCTTCCCCCAGGGTTTTTATGATTCAATAGCCATTTTGAAGCACTATGATCAGTGACAATTTGGAATGGCTTGTCTAGGTAGTTGTTGAAATGTCTGACTGCTTCGATGATGGCAAAACATTCCAACTCTGTAGCAGTGCAGCGTGACTGGGTTGGGTTGAGCCGTTTTGAGAAATAGGAAACAACCCGTTCTCTACCATCTGGATGTTTCTGTGCAAGAATGGCACCAAGTCCTTGCTCTGAGGCATCAGTGTAGAGCTTACATGGTAAGGTAGGGTCATACATTGCCAGAACTGGAGGTTGTGTGATTAAATTCTTCAAAGTTTCAAATGCTTTTTGGTGAATTTCAGACCAGTGGAAAATTTTATCTTTCTTCAATAAATCTGTTAGAGGTTGTGCTATTGAACTGAAATCTTTTATAAATCTCCGATAATAACTACACAATCCGTGAAATTGCTGTATGTTTTTGACCGTTTTGGGGATTTGAAAACTTTTAACAGCTTCTATTTTCAGAGGTGAAGGTGTAACCTTATTGTATTTGATGATATATCCAAGATATTCTATTTCTTCTCTGATAAAAGAACATTTTTGAAGCTTGAGGTTTTGGGAATATAATTTTTCTAGCACTTCTGATAGAAGGTCAAAATGTTCTTCTAAAGTTTTAGAATATATGATGAAATCATCAAGATAGTTTATGCACCCCTTGTACATTAATGGACCAAGGGTTTGTTGTATGATTCGCTAAAAAGTAGCAGGGGCGTTTTTCAACCCAAAAGGCATTACTAACCACTCATAAAGCCCTTCGTTGGTGATGAATGCTGTCTTCTCTGTGCTGTCTGGAGCCATTTCGACATGCCATTCTAAGACTCTTCCTTCTAGATAGTAAAAGAACAACTTTCCTTTATCTTCATCTGTAACATGTAATTCAAAAAGTTTTACCCAGCTCTGGGCACGAATATCCTTCTGATCCCCGCTGTATTTTTGAAATTTTAAAATATTTTCTTTGGACATAATGATATTAGATATTATTATTTAAAAAAAAATTTTTCAGTATTCAATTTTTTGCTTTAAAATTATTAAAATCCAAATTATGTTCACAATTGACTGAAATAAATATAATATTAAAATGAATAAAATCTTTTTGATGCTTGAATAATTGAAAATCCGGTCGGGTGCGCCAAAACTGTGGTGGTTCGTCTGGTTTTGAAGAAATGATTCAATTATTCATTCCTAGGTATTTTAATTATTAGAGATAAAATATATAAAATATAAAAATAAATAAATTGTTACAAATTATTATCTAGTAGATTTGAAAAAGGTTTGATGAATATGGATGGATAAGAATGGACGTTGGCTCGTGGTGGCCGTCAATAACAAAGGTATCCTCCCACGTGCTTGCCACGTCACCGCCGGCAGAGGTGGTGGTGGTTGAAAGGGCCGTTCAAAATTGGCGGTGGGTCAAAACACCGTCACAATATATATTTAAAAACTATGTACATAAAACAGATTAAACATTCACATGCAAATATCCACATAGGATATAGCGTGTGTTTTGTAATAAATAAATAAAAATAAGTGTTAAAATACATTTTTTTCTAATATCATTAATAAAGAAATATATTATAAAGGACTGCGGCGTATGATTATAAAACAACACTTAAAGTTTCACCGCATAAGTTTCTTTTCTGTGAAAAATCAATACTTATTTCAAAGAGAAATATCTACTATTTCTAACTTTTTTGGATGACGTATGAAAGGGTGAAAATATGAAGAGTAATGGTCTATATATAATTGGATGACGTGTGAAAGGGTGAAAATATGAAGAGTAATGGCGAACGGAAAAATAAAAGTGTCCAGGGGCGGGAATCGAACCCACAACCTTCTGCTTACCGGGCAGGTGCCATGTCCACTAGGCTACCCTGGACGTATTTCTCCGTTCGTAACTAATACTTAAAGTAACTTATAATACATTATAAAGGACTGCGGCGTATGATTATAAAACAACACTTAAAGTTTCACCGCATAAGTTTCTTTTCTGTGAAAAATCAATACTTATTTCAAAGAGAAATATCTACTATTTCTAACTTTTTTGGATGACATATGAAAGGGTGAAAATATGAAGAGTAATGGTCTATATATAATTGGATGACGTATGAAAGGGTGAAAATATGAAGAGTAATGGCGAACAGAAAAATAAAAGTGTCCAGGGGCGGGGGTTGTGGGTTCGATTCCCGCCCCTGGACACTTTTATTTTTCCGTTCGCCATTACTCTTCATATTTTCACCCTTTCATACGACATCCAATTATATATAGACCATTACTCTTCATATTTTCACCCTTTCATACGTCATCCAAAAAAGTTAGAAATAGTAGATATTTCTCTTTGAAATAAGTATTGATTTTTCACAGAAAAGAAACTTATGCGGTGAAACTTTAAGTGTTGTTTTATAATCATACGCCGCAGTCCTTTATAATGTATTATAAGTTACTTTAAGTATTAGTTACGAACGGAGAAATACGTCCAGGGTAGCCTAGTGGACATGGCACCTGCCCGGTAAGCAGAAGGTTGTGGGTTCGATTCCCGCCCCTGGACACTTTTATTTTTCCGTTCGCCATTACTCTTCATATTTTCACCCTTTCATACGACATCCAATTATATATAGACCATTACTCTTCATATTTTCACCCTTTCATACGTCATCCAAAAAAGTTAGAAATAGTAGATATTTCTCTTTGAAATAAGTATTGATTTTTCACAGAAAAGAAACTTATGCGGTGAAACTTTAAGTGTTGTTTTATAAAGAAATATGTTGGGGGATAATAACTCTTGTATTTTAATACAGCTGTTGTTGTTCCCCAGGGTGTCAAGATATAGCCACGTGGATAGTGGATGGTGTTTTCAGATAAACCACACCTTTATTCCACTTATAGAAGTTGCCAAGAAAATATCTGGCGCCAACATTGACAGGTTCTATTATGATATAAATTATACTCTCTAAACACAATGTGGCATTGCTGTTTGTAGCTCCAATGCCTAAAACATGTCGCCTGTGGTCCACATTGTTTGTGTGAGGGCATTATCAAATACAACAATATTTAAACGACGTGCTACAGTCGTGACCCTTCTCTTCCTTCAAGATGTATCAATTGCTATTTACTTGAAGGATGATATCCAAATCACACACAATATCCTCAGAACACAATCCGCACGATAAACGAGCATGTACCTACTCATTTTGCCTTCCACAGTTGTTCTAAAATCCATTAATCAGTCGATATCAGGGTATAAGTGCAATAAACATCATTTATTGTTTGTCTTTGTCTCTCTTTATTAATTTGTTTTAATTACTTCCGCCCTCAGATTCATGATGTTGAATTTCACATTTGCGCAATGCATTTTGAGTACATTCCTTTATATTTTGTAATTAACATATTTTCATTTTATTTATGAAATATTTTTGTATTACATTTTATATAATATACTTTTTTTTTTTTTTTGCATCACATTTCTTTGCAATTTGTACTAGATACACGTTTATATTTGCTCTCAGATCTCAACAATTTAGAAGCCTCATTTCTTTAAAAAAATTTAAACTAATTTATTTTTTAACTAAAAAAATCTGTTTACGCAAATTGATCTTCAAAAATAATATTAATTTCAGTGAAGAAAAAAAATAGGCAAAAATATCGTGACCTTAAGACTGTTATTTGTTATTGTGACAAAATGGCTAACTTGATGCGAGTGCTGCCTCTTCGAAAAGCATTTGCACCAAGTCTTTTAAATTGTAGAAGCATAATTTTAAACAGAGATTGGCAACCAGATCCTTATCCTAAAACTAAAGCAGAATATGAGCGAGCAGCTAAAAAATATAATATGCTGGTGGAAGATTATAAACCAATCGACCAAGACTTGTACCCTGCAGGCGATTATCCCGATTTACCAGTGGTATCAGGGGCTGCAAGAGACCCTTATCTAGCCTATGATTATCCCGAACTGAAGCGCAACTATGGAGAGCCCCTTCATGAACATCATGATATGTATGCAGAAGATAAGTATGATCCAGATTGTAAATACCCAATGCCAGTTTGGAAAATGCGCTTGATATTATTTTCCATCCTGGGGGATTTTTTGGACTATGTCATATTGGTGAATATTTTAAAATTGCAAGACCAATGATGCCCAAGCAATATCCAAAGGCAGGAGTTGTTCATTATACTTTTGAAGCCCCTGAATAAACAATACCTAGTTGAATAAATATAGCTTATTTTGCTGATTAACCCTATTTTTATTTCTAACTATTCAACACCATTTTCTTTAGATTGGTTTATATGGTTTATGTAACCAGAACCTAAACAAACCTAACCTGGTTTGTTAACACTTGATGCATCAAATTAGAATTAGTAAATCAGTGTGTAGATACATTTAATTAGGTTAGGTTTGAAAATTGAACTATTTTTACCAATGGTGAGTAGGCTTAGTATAAAATAATATAATTTGATGATGTGTTTTTATGCTTGAAATGAATATTTCTTCCAGTAAGGTTTGTCTCCTGAGTGAGGGCAGTTAGAAGACAAATGCTACGAGGGTATGACCCCCAACTCTATATTAACAAAATTAAACATCTAATTCCCAATCACCTGGGGACCATAAAGGTAGATAGATAACAAGCTTGTTTATTTGCTAACCCTAATATAGCATAACATATAGACAGTAGAACCTACCTGTAAAGGACAACACCTAATTACAGAGCCAAAGTGTCCTTTAGGGAGAGATGTTCTCTTAATGGAGATTTACTAAATAGTAAAAATGGTAATTTTGCAAATGAAAACTGTCCTTTGTAGAGAGGTGTCTTCTTGTGAAAGTGTTGTCCTCTCATTGGGGTTCCTCAACTCTATATCCTACTACAGTAGAACTACCTCCCTGTAAAGGACAACACCTAATTGCAAAGCCAAACTGTCCTTTAGGGAGAGATGTCCTCTTACCGGGAGAGTTGCTAAATAGTAAAAATGATCATTTTGCAAATGAAAACTGTCCTTTATAGAGAGGTGTCCCCTAGCGGGGTGTATGCTAAAGGGAGGTCTTACTGTACAAACAATTATGAAGTTTGATTAGTTTTTTGTAAGAAGAGTTTGGGTAAAATTACAATAAAATTTCTTACTTTGTTAAATGTTCTCTAAAGCTTTCAGGTACTGTAAGCCCTCCTACAAAAGAATACAATGAAATGAATCTCAATTTTTAACTACAATTTATATACAGTAGAACCTCCCTTTAGCAGACACCCTGCTTGAGAACACCTCTCTATAATGGATAGTTTTCATTTGTAAAATTATCATTTTGACTATTTAGCAACTCTCCAGTAAGAGGACACGTCTCCCTAAAGGACACTTTGGATCTGTAATTAGGTGTTGTCCTTTACAGGGAGGTTCTACTATATTATATTTAGGGTGGTTGATAGAATGATTGTCTAAACCGTTGGTTTTTGACCGCTACGACTGGGGTTCGATTCCCACATTGGGCACTTTTTTCTGATTAAAAAAAATGCTCCAATGGCCCCCGATTCTTGCAAAAGTCCAAACCCACCAGCGAGTGAAAGTAACCAAACAGGGCTTTGGCACATTTGTAAGTGCAAAGTTGAACTGCTTTTCACATGTGTAGAGACATGTGGTGCACTTGCAGTAAAAGCAGTCGCCTACTTCTACCCACCATGATTATCATGACCTGTACCACATGTACTAGGGATAGGCAGCAAAAAATAATATTTATATACAGTAAAACCCCGCTATAACGAACCATGGATATAGCGAACCTTCCCTTATAACGAACCCACGCCGATTCCCAATTCCATTCCATTGAAAATACCATCGTTATAACGAACTTTGCGATTTTTAGAATAACGAACTACCCCTATAACGAACCTATTTCTGGTCCCAAAATGATAAAATCTATTAAAAATACTATGCTTATAACGAACTTAGAATTGTAATTTAAAAAAAAAATTAAAAAACAAAATTTTGAGCATGTTTAAAGCTCGCGGATCGCGATTTCAAAACAATAAATTTAGCGGCATTGTTTGTTTGATTTTTGCACTTTATTTTTGCTGTATGTTGTATATATTTTTACACATTATACTTTTTATTAATTAGAATATCTTTGCATCCATTAAATTTGAAATATAAAAAATGCAAATGGCCTCCAAAATGAAGAAAACAAAGGCATTTTAAAAACAAAAGCATTATTTCTTTAAAAAAAAAAAAGGCCATTTTCAGAACTTTTCAAAGTGAAACAACATAGGCAAAATGTTAAGAACATATTAAAATAAGAGAATATAACTTTTCTATTATAAAAGATAAAATATAAAGTTATTAAAAATTGTTACAAAGAGGAATCAAATTCAACTTTTGCCGCGATCGCGATCGTACGTTTTAGGGCTAAAAAAAAAAAAAGTCCAAATAAACTGTCCCGTGATGAAACAAAAATTATTTTTATGCCATTAACTATGGTGATTTTAAAGTCAGCAATGTTTTGCATGGCAGGTTAAAAAAAAAACGAAATCTAGACCTAGAAGAATATGGGGAAACATGAAATGGAAGAAAAACACTAACTTTATTTGAATGGTGCAATGCTTGGAAGAATGCTTTGAAACAACAAGGTATTAGAGCCATTTTTTCAAGTAAAAATTGTATTATATAATGTGATAATGATGTTTTAAAATCATTTCATATCTTTGAATATATATTTAATAAAACTTTGCCTAGGATTTGTCTTGATTTTTAACTTAGACATAGAGGTACATGTATGTTAATCATAAGAAGAACCTATTATCTAATGATTTCTATTATTATTCAGTATTAATATAAGGAAATTAGTCAATTAAGGGAATTAAAATAAAGTGACCACTATTAAGAGGCAGCCTCTACTTGTGTGTATGGCTGTTTTTTAATTATACAGTCAAAAATTTTTGAAAATTAAAAAAAAAATAGCCAAACCGTGGCTATAGTGAACCAAAAGCTCTGTCCCATTGGGGTTCACTATAGAGGGGTTTTACTGTATATACAGTAAAACCCCGCTAATACGAACCCTGGATATAACGAACCTTCCCTTATAACGAACCCACACCAATTCCCAATTCCATTCCATTGAAAATACCATCGTTATAACGAACTTTGCGATTTTTAGAATAACAAACTACCCCTATAACGAACCTATTTCGGGTCCCAAAATGATAAAATCTATTAAAAATACTATGCTTATAACGAACTTAGAATTGTAATTAAAAAAGAAATATTAAAAATAAAAATTTTGAGCATGTGTCATCTCGCGGATCGCGATTTCAAAACAATAAATTTAGCGGCATTGTTTGTTTTGATTTTTGCACTTTATTTTTGCTGTATGTTGTATAAATTTTTGCACATTATACTTTTTATTAAATAGAATATCTTTGCATCCATTAAATTTGAAATATAAAAAATGCAAATGGCTTCCAAAATGAAGAAAACAAAGGCATTTTAAAAACAAAAGCGTTATTTCTTTTTAAAAAACAAGCCATTTTCAGAACTTTTCAAAGTGAAACAACATAGGCAAAATGTTAAGAACATATTAAAATAAGAGAATATAACTTTTCTATTATAAAAGATAAAATATAAAGTTATTAAAAATTGTTACAAAGAGGAATCAACCTCAACTTTTGCCGCCATCGCGATCGTACGTTTTAGGGCTTAAAAAAAAAAAAAAAAAAGTCCAAATAAACGGTCCCGTGTTGAAACAAAAATTATTTTTATGCCATTAACAATGGTGATTTTAAAGTCAGGAATGTTTTGCATGACAGGTTAAAAAAAAAATCTAGACCTAGAAGAATATGTTTTGAAAATAGAGCAATCCATATTTAATTCATTAGATAATAAAAAGGCATATATTGGATTTAATAAAAGATTTATTTATTAAATCCAATATATGCCTTTTATTATCTAAGAAGAATATGTGGAAACATGAAATGGAAGAAAAACACTAACTTTATTTGAATGGTGCAATGCTTGGAAGAATGCTTTGAAACAACAAGGTATTAGAGCCATTTTTTTCAAGTAAACATTGTATTATATAATGTGATAATGATGTTTTAAAATCATTTTTCATATCTTTGAATATATATTTAATAAAACTTTGCCTAGGATTTGTCTTGATTTTTAACTTAGACATAGAGGTACATGTATGTCAATGATAAGAAGAGCCTATCATCTAATGATTTCTATTATTATTCAGTATTAATGTAGGGGAATAGGTCAATTAAGAGAATTAAAATAAAGTGACCACTATTTAGAGGCACCCTCTTTTTGTGTGTATGGCTGTTTTTTAATTATACGGTCTAAAATTTTTGAAAAGTAAAAAAAAATGGCCAAACCGTGGCTATAGTGAACCAAAAGCTCTGTCCCATTGGGGTTCACTATAGAGGGGTTTTACTGTATTAAGAAAAAGGCATCTCCTTATCGTGCAACTGAAAGTTGCTGATGGCTGGCGCCATCTATCGGAATAAATATCAACTATTCTCGTTGATTTTTAACTATTCCAGAATTGGCCAAATACCCATTCTTGATTAATCAAGAAAAGCTAACCACGGACGCGTTTCGGGCTGTTGGCCCTCATCAGCGTGGTGCAAGCTGTACCTCAACGACCAAAAAAATTGGTCATTAAGGCATCCTGAAAAATCATGAAATGGGTAGTTAAGGTCAGAATTGCGTGAGGACGCTACACAATGTGAAAAAATAGTACAAATGTAACATTGTACTGGGATAAGGTGCATAAATTAAGAAAAAGGCATCTTGGGTGGAATGGGTATTTGGCCAATTCTGGAATAGTTAAAAATCAACGAGAATAGTTGATATTTATTCCGATAGATGGCGCCAGCCATCAGTAACTTTCAGTTGCACGATAAGGAGATGCCTTTTTCTTAATTTATGCACCTTATCCCAGTACAATGTTACATTTGTACTATTTTTTCACATTGTGTAGCGTCCTCACGCAATTCTGACCTTAACTACCCATTTCATGATTTTTCAGGATGCCTTAATGACCAATTTTTTTGGTCGTTGAGGTACAGCTTGCACCACGCTGATGAGGGCCAACAGCCCGAAACGCGTCCGTGGTTAGCTTTTCTTGATTAATCAAGAATGGGTATTTGGCCAATTCTGGAATAGTTAAAAATCAACGAGAATAGTTGATATTTATTCCGATAAATGGCGCCAGCCATCAGCAACTTTCAGTTGCACGATAAGGAGATGCCTTTTTCTTAATTTATGCACCTTATCCCAGTACAATGTTACATTTGTACTATTTTTTCATATATATATATATTATATATTTTTTTCATGAAAATATATAATATTTATTTATCATCAAATCAGACATGATATTATAGAGTCTACTCAAACCTTCTAATTATTCAATTGTTTATGTAATATAGTATCTAAGTTTGGTGTTGTTTCTTGACGTAAGCATCCCTTGTGGGGAAATCACGCCTGATTTGATAATACACCTATCCCCCGATTTACACGGTACTTTTTTTACACGTTTTCGCTTTTACACGGTTTTCCAAATAAGTTTTTTTTTTTTATTGTTTTTAACGCACTATACTAAATGCTACTGTGATTGAACACATGCGCTGTGTACACATCTCACGAGGAATCCCGAGCTTATGTGCTGACTACATATTTTAACCTGTCAATGCATTTTATTTTTATTTCTGTGTACACCTATCCCCCGATTTACATGTTTTTCTCAGGAACGTATCTACCGTGTAAATCGGGGGATAGGTGTAAGTAAAAATATATTATATAAATTGTAGTTTAATATTGAGATTCATTCCATTGTATACTCCTGTAGAAAGGTTTACAGTACCTGAAAACTTGAGAGAACGTTTAACAAAGTAAGATACCCATCCTCGGAAGCTGTGTTTTACAACAACAATAACAAAAAGCCTTTATTTAGGGTCACTGACCCTAAACAGGATTCACCAGAGGTATGCATAAGAACAAAGCAGTGAGACAAAGGAAACAACGATATAGACAGAAGAAAAAGAAAAAAAAAAAACAAGAAAGAGAAAGAGGGAAGCAAGAAAAACAACACAAAAGAGTAGCAGTAAGAAAGTGAGGTGTGAGTGTCACGTGGCCTTCTTTTGAGATATGGACTTGTGGAAACCATAAAACGCCGTAGCAATAAACTTATTCTGGGTCATATTGTCAATTATTGATGGAAGTGAAGCACAGAGTTGCCCGAAGCTGTGTTTTATTGTAATTTATATTTCAGAGGGATTCTTCCAATAGTTGGATAACCAAACATGATCCTTATCAAACCTCATCCCGGCTTGTAAACACTTTACATCAGTCTTCTTCTTTCTTATCTCCATTCAATCATATTAGAGTATCAAGCTTGTAAAGCTTGACAACCATCATGACTGGGTGAAGTAGAATGTGTCTGCCTTTGTCAATAAGACTGGGAGCACTACTCAGTTGGCAGGCCGACTTAGCTCCAAAAGAAATGGCCGCTTCTGACATGAGGAACAGATGCCATGTGCAGCCGCTCCTAACATGGAGTACAAATGCTGCTCATCCTGTATCCTTGGAGCCCTTACAGGGTACTATCAGCCGGGCTAGCTGAACCTAGGTTTTATAGTGAGTTTGTTACTGCTCCCCCTCCTCCTTTTTCATCCGGGCTTGGGATCGGCAAAGGTGGAGTTACTTTACATTAGAGGTAAAAACTAACAGCGTCAAGTTTCTTTATTGAAAAGGTAGAAGTTTGGTGAGTTTTCTGACAAAAAGGTACTTCCACAACTGTAATATATATATACACTCATAGACAAAACTTAAGGAAGTTGTACCTTTCAGCATGTATATTGGGACAATAACTGTGAAAGATATTTCAGTGACCTTTATTGAAGACACACGAGATAACCAAGTGTATATACACTCATGGACAAAACTTAAGGAAGTTGTACCTTTCAGCATGTATATCGGGACAATAACTCTGAAAGATATTTCAGTGACCTTTTTTGAAGACACACAAGATAACCAAGTGTATATACATTCATGGACAAAACTTAAGGAAGTTGTACCTTTTACCATGTATATCGGGACAATAACTCTGAAAGATATTACAGTGACCTTTATTGAAGACACACGAGGTAACCAAGTGTATATACACTCATGGACAAAACTTAAGGAAGTTGTACCTTTTACCATGTATATCGGGACAATAACTCTGAAAGATATTACAGTGACCTTTATTGAAGACACACGAGATAACCAAGTGTATATACACTCATGGATAAAACTTAAGGAAGTTGTACCTTTCAGCATGTATATCGGGACAATAACTCTGAAAGATATTTCAGTGACCTTTATTGAAGACACACAAGATAACCAAAGTGGGAACAAAATTGACTGTTCCCAAAAAAAAATAATAAATAACCAGCAACATCAAAGACTTTCCAATTTCTTAAGTTTTGTCCATGAGTGTAGGTTCAGGGGAGAGTTATTAACCAGATCACAGCTTGTAAACACTTCACCTAGAGATCTTCTTTCTTATCTCCACACTGGGTGAAGTAGAATGCGTCTGCCTTTGTCATTAAGACTGGGAGCACTACTCAGTGGCAGGCCGACTTAGCTCCAAAAGAAATGGCTGCCTCTGACATGAGGAACAGACGCGATGTGCAGCCGCTCCTAACATGGAGTACAAATGCTGCTCATCCTGTATCCCTAGAAAATAGTAAAACTAAATAGTAAAAATGGTAATTTTGCAGAAGAAAATTGTCATTTATAGAAAGGTGTCCTCTAATGGAGGTTTTACTGTATTTTTCACAGAAATATTGGAGTTTTTATTTTGTAATGCCGGGGGGAAATACTATTCTGTGTGTAGCTATTGATGCTGGTGGCCTATCTATTTAGGCCTAGGAGAGAGAGATAATAACAAGGAGAATGTGTCTTCTATTAAAAGTTTCCAAGATTATTTATTCTCAAAACAATGTTTGGTATTAAACATTTTTTTAAATAATTACAATCGAACCTTTTGCTAAAACAACATTGGGACAAGATTTGAGGGAGATTTTTAGCCAAACAAATAATGGCATTGAGAATTAAATTTTACACCACTTCTTTAAAAAAAAAAAAAGAAAGAAATACAGTAAAACCAATAATGGACAACACCTAATTGCAGAGGCAAATTGTCCTTTAGGGAGAGGTGTCTTCTTACCAGAGAGTTGCTAAATGGTCAAAATGTAAAAAAAAACATTCATTGAATTTTAATTATTAATGATTACATAATCCAAATGAAAACACCAAAAGGCGAAAATTTCTTTTCACAAATAAATCAAACTTCTACTGTCCTTACTGCGATGAAAAATATATTGGGAGGGCTTGGCTTATCAGTGGTGAACCCTCCTAGTGGTTTCGCCAATTTAATCTACCAGACCGCTCATTTAGATCTCTAATACTGTATTGGATCATTTTGCTTTTTATATGTAACACTGAAGGATAGAATCTTAGAAATGGTATTTAAGCAAACTATGGACATAAGCTTTTAGGAGAGCAGAATTACATTTAAATATTTGTATCGAGCAATGCTCTTCCACAAATAATAAGGACAAGGCCAGTTAGGCATAAATTAATACATACCAATAATGCACCATCTATCATTTGTGAAAAGAAACATTCACGTTTTGGTGTTTTCATTATATATATTGATAAGGCACAATTTGGATTATAGATTATAAACACAAGGTAATAAGACCAAATCCAAATAAATAAATAGTGTGTTTTTTTTTCATTCAGTACTTTTGTCTGAAGATGGTAACAACGCTGTTACCAAAATGTCACAGACTATTATTACCTTGTGTTTATATCAATATATCAAAAGAGGCACCTCTCCCTTTAAGTATGCATTACATCTTATTAAAATATATATACAGTCTAACCTCTTTAATTCACCATTTACTTTAATTCAAATATCTATAATACATTATAAAGGACTGCGGCGTATGATTATAAAACACTTAAAGTTGCACCGCATAAGTTTATTTTCTGTGAAAAATCAATATTTATTTCAAAGAGAAATATTTACTATTTCTAACTTTTTTGGATGAAGTATGAAAGGGTGAAAATATGAAGAGTAATGGCGAACGGAAAAATAAAAAGTGTTTTATAATCATACGCCGCAGTCCTTTATAATGTATTATAAGTTACTTTAAGTATTATTTACGAACGGAAGAATACTTCCAGGGTAGCCTAGTGGACATGGCATCTGCCCGGTAAGCGGAAGGTTGTGGGTTCGATTCCCGCCCCTGGACACTTTTATTTTATTTTTCCGTTCGCCATTACTCTTCATATTTTCACCCTTTCATACTTCATCCAAAAAAGTTAGAAATAGTAAATATTTCTCTTTGAAATAAATATTGATTTTTCACAGAAAAGAAACTTATGCGGTGCAACTTTAAGTGTTTTATAATCATACGCCACAGTCCTTTATAATGTATTATAAGTTACTTTAAGTATTATTTACGAACGGAAGAATACGTCCAGGGTAGCCTAGTGGACATGGCATCTGCCCGGTAAGCGGAAGGTTGTGGGTTCAATTCCCGCCCCTGGACACTTTCATTTTTCCGTTCGCCATTACTCTTCATATTTTCACCCTTTCATACTTCATCCAAAAAAGTTAGAAATAGTAAATATTTCTCTTTGAAATAAATATTGATTTTTCACAAAAAAGAAACTTATGCGGTGCAACTTTAAGTGTTTTATCAAATATCTATATTTTTCAAATTCCAATAAGGATATTTTCATTATTTTAAATGGCTATAATTCAACTCTGACTTTATTTCAAGAGTCAGTGGACGAGTAGAGGTAAC
>CP092874.1:13791286-13862598 GCA_030710605.1 Cordylochernes scorpioides
TTATTCTTATTGTAGCCCCTGATTGCAATCAAATAAAAAAACACGTGTGTACCTATCCCTATTCATTTATAGACCCCCGCTATCAACATTCTAAAGTAAAAGTAAATTTAAAATTGAAAAAAAAAAATAGTGAAAAAGTATATTTGTACTTGAAAAAGGAGATGTTTTCTTTCTATCTTAATCCTATAATCTTTATATCTCTCTTTTAGCAAGTTGAAGTAAATAATGAATCATTCATATAAAAATGCAATATGTCAGATTGTGTGTGTGATTTTTTCTATATCTCTCCATTATATCCCTCTACTAGCTAATTATTACCGAGGCGGTTGGGATACCATTTCATGCCTGCCCACTACCTTATGTTCAACTTCATGAGAGTTGTACCAGGACGAAAGAAAATGTCAACATGAAAACTGATGGACTTCAATCGCCTCTGCCATTTATTCATTGATGCTTGCTAGAAATCAAATAATATGAAGTCCAATAAAATATTTTACCTACCTACTAGCTAATTATTATCTTTCAAGAATGCCGGCCAGGAACCCTCTATCTTTATGATGCTAACTAATGGTTTTATTTAGGGATATGACAGTCAATGATTGATATCATGGCAATAAATTCAGATACTTCTCTATCCACTTCTTCTAGACATCACTTCTTCATCTTGTGTGTAGCGACCATACCTATATCTTATAGTGTACTAGCCCTAATTGCCTCTTTTCAACAACAACAACAAAGCCTTTATTTAAGGCCTCTCGCCCTATACAGGATTCTCCAGTTCATATGGGATGGGGAGAACACTGTGTGGCCCGGGATATAATCCTGTAATTGCCTCTTTTCTTTCTTTAAACAAATCGTTTTTCTTTTACAATACTCTGATGATTCCTCTTTATTGTAAATTGTATTTGATATTTTAACCATTTCCCCGTTCATATCTACACATTTCCAATAGTATTATCTTTAATTATAATATATAATTCAATAAAAATGTCTAAAAAAGTAAATTCATCCGACGATCGAAAAAATCTGTAGTTATGAGATCTCTGCATGGCTTAGTTAGAGGTCATTTAGCATCTCCTAGGTAAAATACGCCATCAATGTTTGTTTGGGCTACCTAAAAGTAATTTATTATCACCTCTTTGGCAAAATACGCTATCTATGGCTTCTTGATTGACCTAGAATGTGTTTATTATTATTATTATTATCCCTAGTACACATGGTACAGGACATGATAACAATGGTGAGTAGTATTTGGCGATTGCTTTTACTCTAAGTGCATCACATATTAGGTAAAAACGCGATCTATAGATGCTTGGTTGATCTAGAATGTGTTTTTAAATTTATTATTATCCCTAGTATACATGGTACAGGACTTGCTAAAAATGGTGGGCAGTAGTTGGCGACTACTTTTACTCTAAGTGTATCCCATATTAGGTAAAAACGCGAATTATAGATGCTTGGTTGACCTAAAATGTGTTTTTATATTTTTATTATCCCTAGTATACATGGTAACAAGAAATGCTAAAAATGGTGAGTATTTTTTTTTTTAGTTATTAACTAATATATGCATTTATTTAAGGAGCGACCCGCTCCAACACAATAGTTACAAAAAATTTTTTTTGTAAAAATGGTGAGTAGTAGTTGGCGACAGCTTTTACCCAAATGCATCACATATTAGGTAAAAAAACGCGATTTTTAGATGCTTGGTTGATCTAGAATGTGTGTTTTTTTTTATAATTATCCCTAGTATACATGGTAACAAGAAATGCTAAAAATGGTGAGTAGTAGTTGGCGACAGCTTTTACCCAAATGCATCACATATTAGGTAAAAAAACGCGATTTTTAGATGCTTGGTTGATCTAGAATGTGTGTTTTTTTTATAATTATCCCTAGTATACATGGTAACAAGAAATGCTAAAAATGGTGAGTAGTAGTTGGCGACTGCTTTTACCCAAATGCATCACATATTAGGTAAAAAAAACGCGATTTTTAGATGCTTGGTTGATCTAGAATGTGTGTGTTTTTTTTTTATAATTATCCCTAGTATACATGGTAACAAGAAATGCTAAAAATGGTGGGTAGTAGTTGGCGACAGCTTTTACTATAAGTTGAAAGGATTTAAAAGCCCGAATATTTCTTTTATACATAATACAAACTTCTTCTGCCCTTACTGCGATGAAAAAAATATATTGGGAGGGCTTGGCTCATCAGTGGTGAACCCTCCCAGCGGTTTCGTCAATTTAATCCACCAGACCGCTTCTCGGAGTTTTAATACTATAATAGAAGTTTGTATTATGTATAAAAGAAACATTCGTGCTTTTAAATCCTTTCATTATATATGTATATATGGCGCGGTATTGCTTTGTGTTAATTTACTATTAGTGCATCACATATCTACACATGTGGAAAGCAGTTCAACTTTTGCACTTACAACCCCGTTAGGTTACTTTCACTTCATTTATAGTGTTGGATTTTTATAAGAATCTGGACCTTTGGAACAATTATTTTATTAGAAAAAAAGTTCCCAATGCAGGATTCGATCCCGATTCGTGACTGCAGTGAGCCGACAGTTTATACCACAAATAGGTTGAATGATTCTCTAAATATTCCAGAAAACAATGATGTCATTATTAATCTTATATTTATAGAAGTGTCATCTGAAAGGGAATATCATATGATGACGTACGTTTTATTCTAAGCTGCGTCTTATAATTTTCCTATTTTATATTTCATATCTTTAAAAATATGTTGTTGTTGTTGTTTTTGTGTTAAATGAAGAGCCTCAGATATCTCCATACATCTCTATCACAGCAATGTTCTCTATCTTGGGTGTGTAAAGCTGCTGTTCTGGGTCCATGTCAATTTTCTGTTGTTGTTGTTGTGTCCAATGAAGAGCCTCAGATGTCTCCATACATCTCTATCGCAGCAATGTTCTCTATCTTGGGTGTGTAAAGCTGCTGTTCTGGGTCCATGTCAATTTTCTGTTGTTGTTGTCGTGTCCAATGAAGAGCAGCATGTCTCCATACATCTCTATCACAGATATTTTCTCTATTTTGGGTGTGTAAATCTGCTGTTCTGGGTCCATGTCAATTTTCTGTTGTTGTTGTCATGTCCAATGAAGAGCCTCAGATGTCTCCATACATCTCTATCACAGCAATGTCCTCTATCTTGGGTGTGTAAATCTGCTGTTCTGGGTCTATGTCAATTTTCTGTTGTTGTTGTCGTGTCCAATGAAGAGCAGCATGTCTCCATACATCTCTATCACAGATATTTTCTCTATCTTGGGTGTGTAAAGCTACTGTTCTGAGTCCATGTAAAATTTCTGTTGTTGTTGTCGTGTCCAATGAAGAGCAGCATGTCTCCATACATCTCTATCACAGCAATGTTCTCTATCTTGGGTGTGTAAAGCTGCTGTTCTGTGTCCATGTCAATTTTCTATTGTTGTTGTTGTCGTGTCCAATGAAGAGCCTCAGATGTCTCCATACATCTCTATCACAGCAATGTTCTCTATCTTGAGTGTGTAAAGCTGCTGTTCTGAGGCCCTGTCAATTTTCTGTTGTTGTTGTTGTTGTCGTATCCAATGAAGAGCCTCAGATGTCTCCATACATATCTATCACAGCAATGTTCTCTATCTTGGGTGTGTAAAGCTGCTGTTCTGGGTCCATGTCAATTTTATGTTGTTGTTGTCGTGTCCAATGAAAAGTCTCAGATATCTCCATACATCTCTATCACAGCAATGTTCTCTATCTTGGGTGTGTAAAGCTGCTGTTCTGTGTCCATGTCAAATTTCTATTGTTGTTGTTGTCGTGTCCAATGAAGAGCCATAGATGTTTCCGTACATCTCTATCACAGCAATGTCCTCTATCTTGGGTGTGTAAAGCTGCTGTTCTGGGTGCGTGTCGATTTTATGTTGTTGTTGTCGTGTCCAATGAAGAGTCTCAGATATCTCCGTACATCTCTATCACATCAATGTTCTCTATCTTGGGTATGTAAAGCTGCTATTCTGGGTCCATGTCAATTTTCTGTTGTTGTTGTCATGTTCAATGAAGAGCCTTAGATGTCTCCATACATCTCTATCACAGCAATGTTATCTATCTTGGGTGTGTAAAGTTGCTGTTCTAGGTCCATGTCAATTTTCTGTTGTTGTTGTTGTCGTGTCCAATGAAGAGCCTCAGATGACTCGGTAGATCTCTATCACAGCTATGTCCACTATCTTGGGTGTGTAAAGCTGCTGTTCTGGGTCCATGTCAATTTTCTGTTGTTGTTGTCATGTTCAATGAAGAGCCTTAGATGTCTCCATACATCTCTATCACAGCAATGTTATCTATCTTGGGTGTGTAAAGTTGCTGTTCTAGGTCCATGTCAATTTTCTGTTGTTGTTGTTGTCGTGTCCAATGAAGAGCCTCAGATGACTCGGTAGATCTCTATCACAGCTATGTCCACTATCTTGGGTGTGTAAAGCTGCTGTTCTGGGTCTATGTCAATTTTCTGCAAGGCTGCGGCCATTGCTGGACATGAGAATATGTGGGTAGTTCCACACACCAGGACAGTTGTCCTGTAGATTCTTGTACCATCTGGAAGTGGGGGAGAAATCCAGCCACAACTCCCTGTGGTCCCCCCTGGACCTTTGGAATATTCGACCAAATTCTGGTCCAAGGTGACTAACGTGGCAACGGCACCTATTTTCCAATGAAGAGCAAAACTTTAAATATATAATATATGCTTTAAAATATACATTTTATCCATTATAAATATCATAAGCTATGTTGTACTCTTTTTGAGTGTGATGCCTAATGAAGTTATTTGTGAACTGGATATAAATTCAACGTTGTAGCCTTGGAAGGAAATAGGTTGGGACATAAATCAAGAAAAATCAACCATGAAGGCTTTTGGAACTGTTGGCCTTCTTTGGCAAGCTACAGGTCTTACTTCAACAAGCTGCCAAGGTGGTCAAATGGGTTGTAAATTGTGTTTTTTGGCTAATACGGGTATCCCTCCTCTAACACGGCGTATAAGTTCCTAGATAACCTCGTGTTATGTGAGACCGTGCTAGATGTTTCCTTGTTCCAAAATCACTTTATTAGGTAACACTCAAAAAGAGCAACCTAGTTTAGCAACAATGAATAATATGTGATGGTTATTTACATATTAAACAATATGTTAACGCGGGATTCTATCCTGGTTCATGACTGTCGGGAATCGAGAGCCGTGCAAGATGAGACCCAACTATATATAAATATGTATGAATTCAATTGTCATTATATATAGTTAGGTCTCATCTAGCACGGTCTCACACAACACGGCGTTATCTGGGAACTTATCCGCAATATTTATAAATTCAATTGCCATTTATCGATAAAATGTATTTGTTACAAATATTTTTCATGTGTTAAGCGTATTTACGCAAATTTGGCCTTAAATACCCATTTCTTGGTTTCTCAAGAAGCCTCTGGGACCAAAAATCTTTTTGGTCGCAGTGGTACAGTCTACTCCAAGCTGACGAGCGCCAACAGCGCGAAACGCGTTCGTGGATGTCTTTTCTTGATTTATCAAGAAATTGGGTTGGTTAAATATCAGGGAACAGGTTAAATCAACGTTTAGTTGATTTCTGTTCCACTAAATAGCGCTCTGCCTTCTGTAAAGCACATGTGCTCCTGGTAAGGATATGCTTTCTTTATTTTTAATATCAACACCTGACCCACTTATTTTTCTATTGTTTTTTCATATAAATATATAATGCAGCACTCTGAAGTTTGTTTAAATATAATTTAGTTTTTATAAATGTTAAAGAAAATTAATGTTAACTATTGTTGATGATCAAATGTTGATATTAAAAACACAAAATTTGCATTTTCTCTCTCTGACCGTTTACATGATCATTTTAGATGACAGTGTTATCTAGGCTTTTATCTAGCTCTGGAATTAGAGATGTATGGAGACATGCTGCTCTTCATTGGACACGACAACAACAACAGATAATTGACATGGACCCAGAACAGCAGCTTTACACACCCAAGATAGAGAACATTGCTGTGATAGAGATGTATGGAGACATCTGAGGCTCTTCATTGGACACGACAACAACAACAGAACATTGACATAGATCCAGAACAGCGGCTTCACACACCCAAGATAGAGATAGAGAACGTTTCTGTGATAGAGATGTATGGAGACATGAGGCCTTTCTATGGCCACACAATCCATTTTATTGATAAATCAAAAGAAGCTAAACACATTCGCATTTCTGGCTGTTGGCCCTCGTCAGCGTGATACAGACTGTAGCCTCAAATATTAAACACGCAGTTTCTAGAGGATTTTTCTGAATAATTAAGAAATGAATAGTTGAAAATATGTGAAAAAGTAAAAAAAAATAAATAAAAAGAGTAGAAGGATGTAAGGTAGTGATATGAAAGAGAAGCCAATCAACACTTAACGATAAACACTAGGTAACATGAATTTTCTTAAACACCACATTTGTAAAAACTAAATTACATTAAAACAATTTTCAAAGTTCTACATTATATATTTTATATATAGTTGGGTCTCATCTAACACGGTCTTACACAACACAACGTTATCTAGGAACTTATCCGCCGTGTTAAATAAGGGCTACCCGTATTAGCTAAAAAAAAAAAAAGATTTTCTTCAATATTTGACCCATATCATCCTGATGACCGAGTCATTATCAACGAAGTTATCCAATTAAAAAAAAACCTTCACATCATCAAAAGCCAACTATACAAAGAACAAACTAAAAAAAAAAAAGACATTTCGGCCAGAAAAGATTTTATTTTCGCGACACGTTTCAACAAAAAACTTTTGTTCTCTTCAGTAAAGACATGTTAATAACGTCTTGCAAAATGTTTTTTTTTTCCCTGACGAGGAGACAAAATATTTTATTTGGGAAAATGTGGTCGACTGTGATTTCTGTGGCCGAAGTGCTTCTCTTTTTTCTTCTTCTTCTTTTTTTAAGAATTATGAATGCCGGCCAGGTAACCTCTATCTTTAAGAAGACACCTAAAGAGTATCTCCCCCCATACAATTCAAGATAGCTCAAGATATGAAAGGGAAGTGTGAAATATCTCTTTCGGTATTCCTACAAAGCTTCAACTGATGCAGTAGTGATGGCTCAATATCTATTCTCTCTTGTTCTCTAGAATTTTAGATTAACAAATGATTATCTCTAAATAGGACATCTTATCATTCCCTTCAAAATGCAACTGAATGTTGGATTGCGCCATCTATTGGAATAAAAAGTTTATCTATTTTTATTATATTATATATTTATCTATATATGTTTTGGTAAAAATAATTCCCTCGTCATCATAAATTTGCCATCCCTCATTTTTTGCTACTTTATTATTTTTTTTACAAAGTTCGTATATAGCACAAAATGTTTTTTTAGTTTTTTTCTTTTACCTTTCAAAAATATTTCGGTAATTTAGAAAAAAAAATTGATCATACAATTTATATTGAAAAAAAAAACTGTCTTATAATACCAACAAAAAAAGTGAAATATAATTATTTCATTTGTGTCAGAGAATTATGCACAATAATGAACGAATATATATTTTAATAACTAAAATAAATTATAAATTAGAGAGATTATATATTAGTTTTTAAATAACTTAAACGATAATCTTCAGCGATATTTAACAACAAAAGGAAGTATTTAATCTAATAAAGGATACTCTTCTCACTTTATATTTTCTTTTAGAATTATATATAAGTTTTATAAATAAATTAATAAAAAGTATTAAAAAATAATACACATACCTCCATAACTAAGATGGATTTGTTGAGGTTGAACATATTTAGGTTCGTAGTCGCCAAACGATATTTTGATTCGCAATAGAATCAAAAGAATTAAGCTAAACTTAATCATTTTATTTCTGAGCTTAATGAAACGGGGAATTGAATTTTATCAGCGAATTATGATGACAAAAATGAATAGGCAATATTTTGACCAATGACCGAGCTCGCAATGATAGCATTGTTTCTTCTGATTACAAAATTCATAATTATAACATATTTGATATTTAACACCAAACAACTTATTAAAATCTTTATATACACTTTTTTAAATCCTGCCTTTTAGAGTTAAAACTATTTCAAAATTTATTCTAATTAAAAATTGTTTACTGACTCTCTTTTTTTATATATATTTAAAATATTTTATAAAATAAATTTAAAACTATACAAGTATCTTTATATAGTATTTTTCAAAATAAAATATTTCAATGAAAAATAGCTTTGATTTATCTAATTAAATCATTTTATTAACGCTTCCAAACAATTGTAAAACAAATTGACATAAAATCTAATCTAATCAGTTATAAAAGCGATGAGCATTCTGAGTATATATTTTTCTTGTTATCTGGCGATAATTTTTCTTTAAATTAAAATTAATTTCTACATTTTGAACTGCCATGAGGAAAATATTGACTTATCAGTAAAAGATGAATTTTTTAGGTGCAGCATCTTTTTTATTTTCATTTATGAAAAATAATACAATAAATAATAAATAAAATTTCTAAAACAGAATTTAATTTTTCTCTAACCTAAAAATATTTAAGACCTTTTTAAGAGTTTTCACTTTTTTTAAACCATTTTTTTATTTTAAATTTTTAAAGCAGCTGGACATCCTGATGCGGTGAACTCCGAGACCTACCTTTCAGCAAGGGACCATATTAACAAACTGAAACTACAACTAATAAGGAACCATAGAGATAGTTTCCATCATTCTTGGTACCAGGTAGAAAACCCCAAAAAACAGACCCTCCAACTAAACAGAAGGGAATCGACACAGTTGGCCAGATGGAAATCTGGTCACCTGCGCCCCCTAGTCTATAAAGAGGGAGCCAAAAGCTTCCCCATGTGCACTAGGTGCAAAACCGAAGAGGCCACTCCCCAACATTTACTAAATTGCATTGGAAAGGACAAAAGATCCCTGTACAGAGAACCAAGAAGAGTTCTTGAGCTTCTTTACGAGCACGACCTCCAAGATCTTGTCTAATTTAGACTAAAAGGATAAGTAAAAAAAAAAAATTTAATAATGCTTAATATTGGGTTAAGATGGATTCTAAGTCCAAGTTGACTGTTTAGCTTTTGTGTTACACGGGCTACAAACAGCCCTAATATTTGGAGTACAAGACTTTTCAGCTCTTCAGCCTCTACTTCTTGACTCAATACCGGCCTGGAACTATCTGGTTTACAGCAGCAACCTGCCCTTCCCATGACTAGAAATTCATTCTAGACTGTGGCTGTACAACCCGGGTAATTAGCGATTTACGCTCCAAGAACCTTGGTTACCTTTATTTTCTCTCTAGTTTCTACTTAAGGGTATTCTCTATATAAATAGTATTATCACGTATATGAGCCTTCAAAACACCTACAACCTCCGCCAATAGATGGCGCTTTTGCCTGTTTCTGATATGAAACTAGTGTGGGAATCGCCGACTGCTGTAGTCCTGTTTCCTGGGGCAAATGTTTGTAAATACACGTTTATATTGGCCCTAGGAGGTAACGTAATGTAAATACCCGTTAATTGATATTCTAGTTATATGTAAGGTGTAGTAGAAATGACAATAAAAGAGGAGTGTTAGAAGTCTTGATGCCGGTTGCTGTTGTTACTCTCGCCAACGCCACAGTCGCTACTCTTCTGGTAAGTCTCTCGTGTTCCCCCACCAGTGGTAAGGTCGAGAGATACTGCCAGAGGAAAGGAGATCCACCTGAGTGGTGGTTCTCGGAGGTCATTGGGTGGTCTACAGGGTAAAGCTGCAGAGGGAAAGCAACGGAGCCTAGGGGTAGGTGATCCACGAACCGGAGGGTCAGCGCGCGACATTATATATTGTTCTCTCTGTGCGCGCGCGGCGCTCTTGTATCAATTAATATAAATTTTATTGTGTAAAAAAAAAGTAAATTATTCTGAAAAACTATTTTTCTCTTTAGATAAATAAAACATACTTTTTACCCTTTTAAACATATGGTTTTGAGAGTGCATAACTCTCGTGTGAATATCACATGAGCGGATTTCCGCATGTATACAAATAATATTCTAATGATTTTTAGCTGTATAATACTATCATATTTTGAGTAGTCATACGTTGTTTATTTATTGCCTTAAATTATTATGAAAATACATTAATAACCTACCGATAAATAAATTTATTTTAAATAAACAAGTACAAGGTGGGTCTAAAAAGTTCTGGCAGTGACCCAATACAAGGAAATACCGTGAAATTTTATTTAAGCACACACAATTTAAGACATTTAATAGACATATCCATTCTATATATGAATGTCCTATAAGAAATTTAAACCGAGCATCGCGTGCTTGATTCTATAAGTCAAAGTGTGTTGATTATAAATGGAACTTAAAAGTTAGACTTTAAATACAATTGTAATATTCATGTGTTTAAAATATGTGAAGGCTTGATTGATACAGGCTCTAATCTTTCAGTGATCGACTTGAGGAACAGCCCTCGTTACAGACCTTTACATATGTAGTCTAAATACGCGCGGTTCTGGACCCGACCCGATGGCAAAAAAGGAGATATTTATATATATCACAGGAAATATTGTTTTAAGTATAAATTGTAATAGTAAGAGTGCATTTATGTGGACATTTTCAGCTTGAAACAATAAAATATCATAAAACGAATAATCATGACGAAATCAAATACAGTAGAACCTCTATGAAAGGACACTCGCGCTAGAGGACAACTCTCTACAAAGGACAGTTTTCGTTTGCAAAATTACCATTTTTACTATTTAGAAACCCTCCGGTAAGAGGACACCTTTCCCTAAAGGACACTTTATCTCTGCAATATGGTGTCCTTTTTACAGGGAGGTTCTATTGTAATAACAGATGAAAATAAAAGTGCCAAGGATACCATCATACCGGGATTTTCCATTAAATGATGGCTATTATATCATGGAAGTGAGAACATCAAAATGTTTCAAACAATTGAACTTCGACTAGCAGGAAACTTCATCAATGTTTTAAATGGGAAAACATATATCTGACTATTGACTTATCAAAGTAGTCGCCAAAAAAAAATTAAAGGTGGGGAAAGTGAACAAATAAGAACGATAAGTATCGATTCCATTTTTTAATATATATATATATTATCAAAGGAAAAGATTAGTTAAAACAAGTTTTTGAAAAGTAATTTTCTTCGAGATTAGAGATAAACAACTTGTAAAAGCATTGGATTAATATAAAACCAATTAAACACAAGCCATACAGGGTGAGCGTTAAAGAGCAAGAGGCATAATAAAAGATCAAATTGTTGAAATGCTTAGAAAATGTATAATTAGACCATCTTCAACTCTCTGGTATATTTTCCCGTAATATTGGTCAAGTAACGAGATGGTGAATACAGATTTTGTGTGAACTACAGAAAACTGAATAATGTAGCAGTAAAATATATTGCCACTTGGAAAAATAGGGAAAACAAAAACTTCAGGAAGAGGCAACAATTTATTTCAAGCAAGGACAAACTATGTATGGTAAATAAAAGATAAGCCACGAGGGAAATTTACAGAGTAGAAAAATATAAACATAAAAATGACCACTCTGTTAATAAAAAATAATAAAATTAATAAATGCTGTGTTACAATATTTATCTAAAAATGATGAAGTATTGAATGCACCAATAGGATCCAAATTCTTTTCAGAAATATATCTTAGATCGGGATATTGGCAAGTGGAAGCTAAAGAGAAAGACTAAGATGACCTTCAACCTACAGTTCACAGATTATATGAATTCAACTCGTATGCAACGCCCCTACCAATTTTGATTAAAAAATGGAAAATGTGCTTGGAAATCTGAGATGGCAAATCTCTCTCTGTTGTCTGATTAATATAATTATATACAGTTACGAGCGTCATGGCCTCTGTCACGGTTTGCTTTTTTTATTTTTTTGGAATGGCGTCCTCCTATTGGTCGGCTACGATCACGCCACCTTTGCCCCCCCCCCCCCCCCCCCCCCCCCCCAACAGTACATAGAGAGATAAAGCACATAGGCTATAGTTATAAACTAAAATATGCATTTATTTAAGGCGCCAATTTATAATTGTAACAAATAGTATTTGAATCAAAACATTCAATCGGGTAAAACACGGGCGTTGCCCGGGTCATTCGGCTAGTAATTATATATAGGTCTAATTTTCCAATAAGTCTGAAATGAGGCTGTTTTCACGAAACTAATTTAAAGTTGAACACACGACAAATATACCCGATTTTTAAAAGATTTATAGATTCTAAGTCATATAAATGGAAAACATGGTATAAAGCTCGCGGAACATAACATCAAAGTTGTTGGGAATTTTCCTCAGCCCATAAAGGTCAAGGAAGTACACGCGAAACGTGAGCATGTATATCGCGAATCTGATGATTTTTCATGTTGATTCAATCAGTTTTTAGCTTATATATCTATGAAATTACCTGGATTGTGCAACTAGTAACCTCCCTCCCCCATCTCTGCGCCTTTCCAGAGTTCCCCCCTGTGTTGACCCTATGCCTCTGAAGATCTTGACTCATGGGAATATTCAGGGTATTATGAATATAAATGGGTACAGGCAGAAAATAAAAAAAATGGAATGTAGGTCAGGTTTAAGCATTTAGGCATTTAGAGATAGTAGGGTCAGAATGATAAACTGGAAAAGACTGAAAAATCCCAAGATGCTCTTAGGTTGTCTGGCCAACCTCATTGAAGCCAGACCATAAAGGCAAGACGAGGAATCTACTATATATCGATAGTGGTGCCTGAAGTATGCTTCAATTTTTTACAGAATGGGGATTGCTTGAATAGCATGATCAGATTCCTGTTTCGGTTTAGGTATTCCAACACCTATAATTATAACTCCAAGGAGGCTTGCGATAGAAATCTGATTTTTTTATATCTTTATTCTTTGAGGACATAAACAATATCTTCAAAAGTCCAGAAGGATTTCCAGTTGAAATTTTACATTACAGAGTGCCATGCTATTTATATATTGATATCACATTAACAAAATTATATTTATGTTTAATTATATATATAACGTATATATTTTTTTAATCTAGTAAAAATGTACAACGCATTCATGGAAAATATAGGCGGCCATGCAAGCTACTTTCATCGCCCTTTGGTAGCATGTGCATAAGACCCTTGTTGTTCTTGTATCAACCAGTGCCATTATACATTGAATGGTCGCCGCGGTGTGAACTCAAGACACCTAATAATAAGAATTCTATTGAACCAATAGAAAACAGGCATCTCTATTCAGTTTTCAGATTTAAATAAGTGTTCTAGTATTCTAGTTTTATAATTAGTATATTTGTGCCACTGGTTTAGTGGTTGTAATTCTAAAGATATATTGGACTTTTGATAATATGTATGTAAATAATTTTTGTTTCTTGTATAATTTATTGCTCTAAAATGTAAATCGCCAATTACCCGGGTTGTACAGCCTTAGTCTAGAATGAATTTCTAGTCATGGGAAGGGCAGGTTGCTGCTGTGAACCAGATAGTTCCAGGCCGGTATTGAGTCAAGAAGTAGAGGTTGAAGAGCTGAAAAGTCTTGTACTCCAAATATTAGGGCTGTTTGTAGCCCGTGTAACACAAAAGCTAAACAGTCAACTTGTGTGGACTTAGAAACCATCTTAACCCAAACTTAACTTTCTCTCTCTCTCTCGGCCGTGCGGCCACGCGGCGCGCGAGCTCCGCGTTTTTTGAGTCTGAGATGGAGGCCATGGAGACTACTAACCCCTTTGGGGTATTGGCTGAAAGCCAAGAGAATGGGCTGCAAGCCCATATGAACTTCACAGAAAACCTTCAAGGCTCCACCGAAATATCGGCAAAAGAATCAGATATGGCTGAAAGCCGTTCTGATTCAAACAATCGTAAAGATGCTAATTCTGAGCCGGCGGCGAACGGCGGACATGCAAATTCTCGCCGCAATTGGGCTGATTGCCCGGAACTGGACGACCAGCTTCCCGAGGCCGAAGACGGAATCTTCACCACAGTGGGCGGCTCAAAGAAGAGGCCACATGACCCTGACCACGCCAACTCGGCGGCCAAAAAGGGATGTACACAGGCACCAAGAATCCCTAGTAACAGCAGCAGGCCACGATCCGCGCCAAAACCTAGTAAGGTGCACGAGTGCCAGACAACCAGGCAAAAGCAGGCCACCTTCCGAGCCAGGTCAGCAGCAGCGCAGGTGGACCAATGTGTCTACCTGGAGTACTGCCCAGACTTCGCCCAGGAGCAGTATTTCCGGGCGTTGGAAGCCAAACTGGGCAAGGGTTCCGTCTACCAGCTGACGAAGATGGAGGGGCAAATCCTGGTCATCCTCTCCAGTATCCAGCAAGCCGACAAGCTCGTCGAGGATGGGCTGGAGATAGAGGACGCCCTCCTGCGAGCAACACCACTGAAGAAGCGGGCGGAGCGGATCATGATCGGCAACGTCCCATTCTTCATTGAAAACGGAGACCTCGTGGCAGCCCTGCGGCCCTACGGACAGATAACCTCCATCGTCCAGAAAATGATGGAGTTGGGCGACTCGTATTGGGCCGATGCACGTCGTGAGGCCTTCATCACCCTTCGAGACGGCATGAAGCTCTCTCACATCCCAGCCCGTCTCGAAATAAAATCAAAAGGGGTGACCAGTCACGTGTACGTGACTTATGGAATCAAGTGCTCTCTATGCTATAAACACGGCCACAAACGCGCCAACTGCCCGCGGAAGACTGGCGTACAAGAGACTAACCTGCTTCTCCACCCTGCTGCTCCAAATAACGCCGGAAGAGGGCTGCCCTCCTCTCTGAACACCAAGCCGGCCCTAGCATTAACGCCAGCCGCAGGGACAACATCGACTGCGGCACCAACGCCAGCTCCATCACAGGCCTCCCCTGCAGTCCCTTCATCTGCTGCACAGGCCCAACCTACTGCCGCTGTGGACCCAGCCCCTCCTCCACCAAGCCAAAGGCCCCTGTGGCACCGGAAGAGATGAAAGAGGAGGAGGTCCTAGTGTCGACCCCCTCAGGGACCCCCAAGAAGACCCGTATGCAGCTCAGTAGGCTCCTTGAGACTGTCCCCAGCGACATCCTGGACCATCCTGGGCTTCTTGGGCTCGGGAGAGGAGAGGTCCTGGAGGCGCTAACCACCATCCCCGGTCTGAAGAGCCTACAGAACAAGATGGGGAGCGAGCAGAGGACCGCGCTCAATGGGGTTGCCGAGAGCCTAGTGAATGCCTTGCCCAACTCCCACTCCGCCATCTACAAGCGTCTCATGGACGTCCGTGCCCAGACGAGGAGCGCCCAATGAGCTTCCGTCTGGCATCCATCAACGCCCGCGGGCTCGCCGCTCGCGAGAGGAGCATTGAGCTCTGCCACTTCCTGCGCCAACATCGCGTAGACGTCGCCTTTGTTCAGGAGACCAACACCTCGTCGCTGGATCTCATTCAACATCTGTGCCTGGGCTACAGCGCCGCCATCGTGCCCACCGCAGCCCTCAGGGGTTCGGGCCTCGCCTGCTTCTTCTCGCCGGGGGTCGCTGTCCTGCGGCAGCGCGTCCTGTGGCCGGGAAACATCTCCATCGTCTCCATCGACGTCCGCGGCCAGGAAGTGCGTGTAATCAACTGTCACTTGTCGCACATTCCTCGCGAGCGGCTTGAGCAGCTGGAGTCCATAACAGCAGCCGCGATCCAGGAGGACGCCTGGGTGGTGGGTGATCTCAACATCGACGAGCAGAGCCCGAGCGACATAACATCCGGCTCGGTGGAGGCCCTCACGGAGCTAATGGACCAGACAGCCCTCGTTGATGTAGCCACCCTCTTCGACGCCGAACACCTTCCAACCAGAGTGGCCAGCTGCAGGAGTCGGGTTGACGCAGCTCGCCTGGACAGAATTCTCTTGCCATCGAGACTCCTGGAGAGAGTGACACTGTACAAGACCATCTACTACAGGCTCTCTGACCATCGAGCTGTCCTCACCCAGTTGGGCTCGCCTCCTTCCCCTCGCCAGCCCTGCGTGGCCGCCATGCTTCGATCGGCTCTGGTGAATGAACATCTGCTGGCAACAATAGAAAGAACATCTGGATCTATTGCGGACATGTCCAGCGAAGCTCTATGGATAAGATGGTCGAAGATCAAGGCCGAACTCCTGGCGGAGGTGAGATCCCTCCATGTCCCACGCGTCGCCGATGACGACCACATCTCGCGCGCCAGGCGGTATCTGCAGGCCAGACTGGAGGCAGCATCATCAGCCGCCGACTACCCATCGCTGCCCGACCTTGTGCGCTCGCTTCGCGTCCGAAGGCCCGCTGGCACGACCATCCGGGATGAAGATGGGAGCATCATCGACGGCGGGGAGCTGCGACGACGGGCATACTCCGTCTACCAGCGCCGCTTTGCCTGTGAATCCGGCGACCCCATCGCCGCCGCTGAGTTCATCCGGGGGACGACCACTACCCTCACCCTGGAAGAGGATGATCCACTGACCCGCCCTGACATCACCGGCGCAGATATCGCGGCGGCCATCCCCCAACTACCGCTCGGAAAGGCTCCCGGGTGGGACGAATTGCCCTGCGAGTTTCTTATCACCTACGAAGACTTCTTCGTAGAGGCTCTCAGGCGCGTCTTCGAGGCCTCCAAACTCCGCGGGGCCCTGCCTTCATCGATCAGGCGCAGCACCATCTGCCTCGTCCCCAAGTCCAACGGCGGACCTGGGCTCAGCGGCTACAGGCCGATTTCGCTCCCCACAGCTGACTACCGTGTCCTAGGCAACATCCTCCACCAGCGTCTGCGGCCCCATCTTCCCGCCTTGGTGCCTCGGTGCCAGACATACGCTGTTCCGGGAAGGTCTCCCAGTTGGAACGTGGCGCGAGTAGCCGACGAGATCGACATGGCTACGAGGAACGGGTCGGAGCTGGCTGTCATCTCAACGGACCTAGAGTCGGCCTTTGACACCCTGGACCGCTGCTTTCTGGTGTCCCTGATGGTCTCTCTGCGGCTGCCTCCTGCCTTCGTTGAGTGGTTCCTCCTCCTGTATGCCGGGGCGGATGCGGCGGTGCGAGCCGGAGGCCTCCACACAAGGCCCTTCCATCTGCTGAACGGGGTGAGGCAGGGCTGTGCCATCAGCGCCGCTTTGTTTAGCCTCGCCACTGCCCCTCTCCTGGTGCGCCTCGAGCGAGCGCTCGGCCCCGGAAACGTCCTCGCCTACGCCGACGACATCGTGCTGCTCATCAGGCGCGACGAGCTCTTCGACGTGGTGAGAATCATCTTCGAGGACTTCCGGCGCGCTTCGGGAATAGGCGTCAACTTCGCGAAGTGTAAAGGCCTATGGTGCGGCGCCTGGCGGGCCCGCACCGACGCGCAGCTTGGCATCTCCTGGACATCGGAGCAGATCCGGGTACTGGGCTACAACTTAACACCTGCAGTGTCATCCTCCGCCCAGGAACAACATCTCCTCGCACTGCTCGAGAGTGCTATAGCGAGGTGGGTCCCCTTCACCCGCGGCCTCTCCTTAGTCGGTCGAGCCAGAGCCGCCAACTCGCTGGTGTTGTCCGCCGTGGTGCACCATCTTCACGGCTACCTGCCCACAGACTCCACCATCGCCAAGCTGCAAGCCCGACTGGTGCGCTTTGTCTGGGGACCTCGGCGTACTACCTGGTTGCCGGGCGGCGTTCTTGCAAGGCCAGTCTCCGTGGGCGGCTTCGGACTTCTCGACATTGGGACACAGCTTCGCCTGGCGTGCTTGAGGGGCGTGCAGACCGCGCTGCGCGGAAGCCTCAACGCCTACTCTTGGCTCGCTGTGAGTGGGACGTGGCTGACCCCTCCAACATCTGGGACATGGCATCCACCTCGGCGCCGCAGGCTCCTCAAGCTCTGGGAGGCCGTCTCGGAGATATTGGAGCTGAACCACCGGGTGCTGCCGCCACTTCAGCTTCAGGAGCTCCATATCATCGGGGACTCCAGGTTCCATCGGCCTCCAGATCTTTTGGTCGCATCGCGGTGGGCGGGGATGCGCGTTAGTGATCTCACCAGCTCTTCATCTCTCCCTCTGCGCACCACCCGCGCCGCCCTCGCTGACATCGCGGCACTCACCACCTTCTGCAGCCGGATTGTGGAAGAGAACCGGAACCACACCCACCGGGTTGACAACATCAAGGACGGCATCGTGCTGCGCAGGACGGCCACTGCGTTCCAGCGCCTAACCACCCGCACTGCCCGCCGCATGCTAGAACGTCCACGCCTGGCTGCACTGCCCATCACCCAGCTGCTAGCCCGGTGGCTTCCCCACGTCAGCATCCCCATCTCCATCAGCTGGCCTTCTCTCCGGCGAGGTGCCTTCTCGGGGCACAATGCCGACGTTGCCGTGCGGCTGGCCCTTCACGCCCTTCCCCATCCAGCGCATCCGGCCTCAGCCCGGGATTCCTGCATCGCCTGTGGGTCCGAAGACCTGTCACTGGCCCACCGCTACTGGTCCTGTAGGCGGATCAGGCCTGTCATCCTGGAGGCCTACACTATCATCCAGCGGCCCCCTGACCTGCAGGGATGGATCTTCGGGCATGACCTGGAGGACGACGCCCTGGCCATCCTGGCGTCTGCCAAGACCCGTATCTACAAGCACTTCCTGGGCCTGGAGATACGGGGCGTCCAAGAAGACCCTCTCATCGTCTGAAGGAGGACTCTAGCAAGATGGTGGAGCCTTCCTCAATCATAATTTCATTGTATTATTCTCATTATTTTTCATTCATAATTGACTAGTAGTCAATAAAGTATGTTTAACCGCCTCTCTCTCTCTCTCGGGCACGGGCGCGCGCTCCTGCCCCAAACTTTGCTGGCATTTTAACCGCCTCCGAAGAGAAGAAAAATATTAGAATTTTTTATGGAATTCCCCACCCCTCGACTCTACAATGGCCTTGGCTGAAAGCTAATTGCCATCTGGACTTGCTGACGTTATCAGCGCCCCCCAGGCCACTGCGGCATTTGTTGGGGAAACAGAGCAACCTGGGCCTGGAACAGGCAAACCTTCTACCAACTGGGCCGAGCTCGTCGACCAGGAAAAAACAACTCCCAATGGAGGAAGACATCACCGGCTGAAAAGACCTTTTTTTTCTGCATTACACTATATATAATTTTATATGAACATTAAAGTATGTTTAACCGTCTCTCTCTCTCTCCTTCATCTCTCCCTCTGCGCACCACCCGCGCCGCCCTCGCTGACATCGCGGCACTCACCACCTTCTGCAGCCGGATTGTGGAAGAAAACCGGAACCACACCCACCGGGTTGAAAACATCAAGGACGGCATCGTGCTGCGCGGGACGGCCACTGCGTTCCAGCGCCTAACCACCCGCACTGCCCGCCGCATGCTAGAACGTCCACGCCTGGCTGCACTGCCCATCACCCAGCTGCTAGCCCGGTGGCTTCCCCACGTCAGCATCCCCATCTCCATCAGCTGGCCTTCTCTCCGGCGAGGTGCCTTCTCGGGGCATAATGCCGACGTTGCCGTGCGGCTGGCCCTTCACGCCCTTCCCCATCCAGCGCATCCGGCCTCAGGCCGGGATTCCTGCATCGCCTGTGGGTCCGAAGACCTATCACTGGCCCACCGCTACTGGTCCTGTAGGCGGATCAGGCCTGTCATCCTGGAGGCCTTCACCATCATCCAGCGGCCCCCTGACCTGCAGAGATGGATCTTCGGGCTTGACCTGGAGGACGACGCCCTGGCCATCCTGGCGTCTTCCAAGACCCGTATCTACAGGCACTTCCTGGGCCTGGAGATACGGGGCGTCCAAGAAGACCCTCTCATCGTCTGGAGGAGGACTCTGGCAAGATGGTGGAGCCTTCCTCAATCATAGTTTCACTGTATTATATCTTTTTTTTTTCATCCATAATTGACTAGTGGTCATTAAAGAATGTTTAACCGTCTCTCTCTCTCTCTCTCTCTCTCTCTCTCTCACGCTTGTTAGGCGGTACATATACTAAAATTGGAACGATACAGAGAAGATTAGCATGGCCCCTGCGCAAGGATGACACGCAAAATCGTGAAGCGTTCTCTCTCTCTCTATCTCTCACTCTCTCTCTCTCTCTAAAACTATAAATAATTTGTATATATTGTGGTGGTTCGTCTGGTTTTGAAGAAATGATTCAATTATTCATTCCTAGGTATTTTAATTATCACAGATAAAATATATAAAATATAAAAATAAATAAATTGTTACAAATTATTATCTAGTAAAGAAGAGTTGAAAAAGGTTTGATGAATATGGATGGATGAGAATGGACGTTGGCTCGTGGTGGCCGTCAATAACAAAGGTATCCTCCCACGTGCTTGCCACGTCACCGCCGCCGCGCATGCGCCGACTTTGCGTCACCGCCGCCGCGCATGCGCGCCGACTTGGCGTCACCGCCGGCAGGGGTGGTGGCGGTTGAAAGGGCCGTTCAAAATTGGCGGTGGGTCAAAACACCGTCACACCCCCGGCTCCCAAGGACTCCCTGTCCTTGAAAGATCGAAGTTGAGAAGCATGAGCCCGGTACACTTGTCCTTCAGTGTCTTGGATGTCATAGACTAGACTGCTGATCTTCTTAACAAAGAAAGGGCCTTGTTGTCTTGGGCTGAGTTTAGACATGTATGGATGGTGCTTTGCCACAGTCCTCAAAACTTGATCTCCCTCAGAGAATTCCACATCTGGATGTTTATCATCATGATGATTCTTCCTCTTTATTTGAGTTTTTCTGGTATTCTCCCGAGCCAGACCTCTTGCTTCTTCTAAAGTGATGGGATGGTCAGCAAAAGATGATGATTCATCAATCCCATACAGAAGAAACTTTGGGCTGAATTTGGTTACTTCATGTGGGGTCTGGTTGTATGTCTTGACAATAAATGGTACAAGTGTCGACCATTTTTGTTTCGGTTTCTCCAAAATTGCAGCTCTCAATCTTGTGAGAAGGGTATGGTTAGCCTTTTCTACCATTCCACATCTCTGAGGATGGTATGGAGTAGCAAGGGAATAGGCAATTTTATTTTCCGACAGAAAATATTTGAAGCTTCTACTTGTGAAATTCGAAACATTGTCTGTCAGAATACATTTGATTGGTACTCCAGAAGATAACAGCTGTCTAAGGATGTAGAGGATGGCTGCTGAATTGTTGGATGCTGTGGGAGATGCCCAAATGTAACGACTATGGTGATCTATGATGACCTGGAGATACTTATGTCTGGTGTTCTTGGCTTCATTTCCCAAAACAATTGTATCGAGTCCAATGAGGTCAAATGGTTGGAGGTCGCTGTCTGGTATTTGGTAATGGCCGATTGTCGGTTGGTTTGACTGTTTGCTGAGCTGACAAATTTTACATGAGGAAACATACTCTTTTATGGTCCTTAGCATTTGTGGCCACCAGTAATATGTGGAAATCAGCTTCAATGTTTTGTTTTTTCCAGGATGTCCAAAGTCATCATGAAAGTGGTGAAGACATTTTGCCCGTAGGGAATCAGGTACAACTGCTTTGGAATGGCCTCGAATTCGTATAGTGACAATGCCACTTTCAATTCGAGGGTTCTTTACAAATTGCAAGTCTGCCTGTTGTTGAGCAATCTTCATCTTATCTTCGGTTATGAATGTGCACACTGGATTCCTGGAAAGTGCGTCAACATGTGTTTGCTGTCCTCCTGCTCTGTGGATAATGGTGAACGATCTAGAAGATAGCTCCATTGACCATCGGAAAAGTCTTCCCCCAGGGTTTTTATGATTCAATAGCCATTTTAAAGCACTATGATCAGTGACAATTTGGAATGGCTTGTCTAGGTAGTTGTTGAAATGTCTGACTGCTTCGATGATGGCAAAACATTCCAACTCTGTAGCAGTGCAGCGTGACTGGGTTGGGTTGAGCCGTTTTGAGAAATAGGAAACAACCCGTTCTCTACCATCTGGATGTTTCTGTGCAAGAATGGCACCAAGTCCTTGCTCTGAGGCATCAGTGTAGAGCTTAATGGTAAGGTAGGGTCATACATTGCCAGAACTGGAGGTTGTGTGATTAAATTCTTCAAAGTTTCAAATGCTTTTTGGTGAATTTCAGACCAGTGGAAAATTTTATCTTTCTTCAATAAATCTGTTAGAGGTTGTGCTATTGAACTGAAATCTTTTATAAATATCCGATAATAACTACACAATCCGTGAAATTGCTGTATGTTTTTGACCGTTTTGGGGATTGGGAAACTTTTAACAGCTTCTATTTTCCGAGGTGAAGGTGTAACCTGATTGTATTTGATGATATATCCAAGATATTCTATTTCTTCTCTGATAAAAGAACATTTTTGAAGCTTGAGGTTTTGGGAATATAATTTTTCTAGCACTTCTGATAGAAGGTCAAAATGTTCTTCTAAAGTTTTAGAATATATGATGAAATTATCAAGATAGTTGATGCACCCCTTGTACATTAATGGACCAAGGGTTTGTTGTATGATTCGCTAAAAAGTAGCTGGGGCGTTTTTCAACCCAAAAGGCATTACTAACCACTCATAAAGCCCTTCGTTGGTGATGAATGCTGTCTTCTCTGTGCTGTCTGGAGCCATTTCGACATGCCATTCTAAGGCTCTTCCTTCTAGATAGTAAAAGAACAACTTTCCTTTATCTTCATCTGTAACATGTAATTAAAAAGGTTTTACCCAGCTCTGGGCACGAATATCCTTCTGATCCCCGCTGTATTTTTGCAATTTTAAAATATTTTCTTTGGACATAATGATATTAGATATTATTCTAAAAAAAAAATTTTTTCAGTATTCAATTTTTTGCTTTAAAATTATTAAAATCCTAATTATGTTCACAATTGAGAGACTGAAATAAATATAATATTAAAATGAATAAAATCTTTTTGATGCTTGAATAATTGAATATCCTGTCGGCTGCGCCAAAACTGTGGTGGTTCGTCTGGTTTTGAAGAAATGATTAAATTATTCATTCCTAGGTATTTTAATTATTACAGATAAAATATATAAAATATAAAAATAAATAAATTGTTACAAATTATTATCTAGTAGATTTGAAAAAGGTTTGATGAATATGGATGGATAAGAATGGACGTTGGCTCGTGGTGGCCGTCAATAACAAAGGTATCCTCCCACGTGCTTGCCACGTCACCGCCGCCGCGCATGCGCCGACTTTGCGTCACCGCCGGCAGAGGTGGTGGTGGTTGAAAGGGCCCTTCAAAATTGGCGGTGGGTCAAAACACCGTCACAATATATATTTAAAAACTATGTACATAAAATAGATTAAACATTCACATGCAAATATCCACATAGGATATAGCGTGTGTTTTGTAATAAATAAATAAAAATAAGTGTTAAAATACATTTTTTTTCTAATATCGTTAATAAAGAAATATATTATAAAGGACTGCGGCGTATGATTATAAAACAACACTTAAAGTTTCACCGCATAAGTTTCTTTTCTGTGAAAAATCAATACTTATTTCAAAGAGAAATATCTACTATTTCTAACTTTTTTGGATGACGTATGAAAGGGTGAAAATATGAAGAGTAATGGTCTATATATAATTGGATGACGTGTGAAAGGGTGAAAATATGAAGAGTAATGGCGAACGGAAAAATAAAAGTGTCCAGGGGCGGGAATCGAACCCACAACCTTCTGCTTACTGGGCAGGTGCCATGTCCACTAGGCTACCCTGGACGTATTTCTCCGTTCGTAACTAATACTTAAAGTAACTTATAATACATTATAAAGGACTGCGGCGTATGATTATAAAACAAAACTTAAAGTTTCACCGCATAAGTTTCTTTTCTGTTAAAAATCAATACTTATTTCAAAGAGAAATATCTACTATTTCTAACTTTTTTGGATGACGTATGAAAGGGTGAAAATATGAAGAGTAATGGTCTATATATAATTGGATGACGTATGAAAGGGTGAAAATATGAAGAGTAATGGCGAACGGAAAATAAAAGTGTCCAGGGGCGGGGGTTGTGGGTTCGATTCCCGCCCCTGGACACTTTTATTTTTCCGTTCGCCATTACTCTTCATATTTTCACCCTTTCATACATCATCCAAAAAGTTAGAAATAGTAGATATTTCTCTTTGAAATAAGTATTGATTTTTCACAGAAAAGAAACTTATGCGGTGAAACTTTAAGTGTTGTTTTATAATCATACGCCGCAGTCCTTTATAATGTATTATAAGTTACTTCAAGTATTAGTTACGAACGGAGAAATACGTCCAGGGTAGCCTAGTGGACATGGCACCTGCCCGGTAAGCAGAAGGCTGTGGGCTCGATTCCCGCCCCTGGACACTTTTATTTTTCCGTTCGCCATTACTCTTCATATTTTCACCCTTTCATACGTCATCCAATTATATATAGACCATTACTCTTCATATTTTCACCCTTTCATACGTCATCCAAAAAAGTTAGAAATAGTAGATATTTCTCTTTGAAATAAGTATTGATTTTTCACAGAAAAGAAACTTATGCGGTGAAACTTTAAGTGTCGTTTTATAAAGAAATATGTTGGGGGATAATAACTCTTGTATTTTAATACAGCTGTTGTTGTTCCCCAGGGTGTCAAGATATAGCCACGTGGATAGTGGATGGTGTTTTCAGATAAACCACACCTTTATTCCACTTATAGAAGTTGCCATGAAAATATCTGGCGCCAACATTGACAGGTTCTATTATGATATAAAATTATACTCTCTGAACACAATGTGGCATTGCTGTTTGTAGCTCCAATGCCTAAAAACATGTCGCCTGTGGTCCACATTGTTTGTGTGAGGGCATTATCAAATACAACAATATTTAAACGACGTGCTACAGTCGTGACCCTTCTCTTCCTTCAAGATGTATCAATTGCTATTTACTTGAAGGATGATATCCAAATCACACACAATATGCTCAGAACACAATCCGCACGATAAACGAGCATGTACCTACTCATTTTGCCTTCCACAGTTGTTCTAAAATCCATTAATCAGTCGATATCAGGGTATAAGTGCAATAAACATCATTTATTGTTTGTCTTTGTCTCTCTTTATTAATTTGTTTTAATTACTTCCGTATTGCGATTTCACCGCCACTCTGTGTTGTGACGACGATCTAAGTTCTATAGAGGTAGTCACTCACCTCTATTCTTGGTCGGCGGGGTTGAAGGTTCAAAGTTGTGGCGTCGCTGCTTATAACACATTTAAATATATACGACGAAAACAGGAGGGAAAATTATATTTATTACAATTTAAGAAAATAAGTAAAGTATTATTTAATTAATTATATTTAAATGTTTAGACTAAAAGAATCGGAGATCAGGGCAAATTCTAGTGTTCGAAAGTTGTTTACATGTTCTTCTGATATTGTTTTCTCATTTTTGCCGCTGCATCCCCGTAGCCGCTTCCGCCGGCCTCCCATTGGCTGCTTCGGACGGCTTCTTTTCCAACATTTCTCCCACCTTTGAGTTGGCGCCTCGACGACTCAAACATGGAAAGGAAAAGTTCAGTAGATCCAATCGGTTGGGTCTCTTGATGGGCCGTCCGTAACTTGACACAACATTCGGGGTTTCGATGTGATGTTGCTCTTGTTGTGAAGTCAAAGGGTCCTCTTCAGTTGTCAATTGAACTTCTTGTGTGGGAGATCGCTCCGTTAGAGGGTCTCGGCATCTTATCTCGGGCGTTATCTCTAAATTGTAGAGTTTTTGAATAGGTCGTATTTTATCACCTGATGAAGTTTTCACTTTCGCAACCCTCACAAGTCCATCTTTTCCTGGATAGAGTTGGATTATTCTGGCTAACGGCCAGTGTAGTCTCTTTAAACTCTCTTGTCCAATGAGCACCATGTCTCCCACCTTGAATGGTATGGTAGTCTTCAGGCGTCTCGTTTCTTGTCTCAGGAATCCAAAATATTCGATACGAAATCATTCTCTAAGATCTTCTCGTACACGTTTGATATATTGATATTTGCGGGAGAGGGTCTGGTTATCAATCAAGTCCAGGTCTGGAACGCCAACCTCTCTGACCTCATGTAAGAACAACGAAGGTGTCAATGGAGCGAGATCCTCACTTTCTTCAGTTAGGTAGGTCAGAGGGCGTGTGTTCATCAAACTTTCGACGTCACACATTACCGTGGACAGTTCTTCATATCCAAAGGAGGTTTGACCGAGAATCCTAAAGAGCAATTGTTTCATCATTCCAATCAAACGCTCCCACCATCCACCCCACCAAGGAGCGCCAGGCGGTATGAATTTCCAGGTGATGTTTTTCAATGTGGGATCACATTTTAATCTCGAAAAATCAATCTTCTTTAAAGTATCAGTCATGCCTCGGAAATGAGTCCCGTTATCCGAATACACAATCAATGGGCGGCCTCTTCGAGCAATAAATCGGCGAAAAGCTTGGAGGAAGGCTTCCATAGGCAAAGATGTCACAAGTTCCAGATGAACTCCTCTATACACTGCGCATGTGAAGATGACAATCCATGCTTTCTTCTTATTCTTTAAGATGAGATGCCCAGTTAGATCAACTCCTGCTATTTCGAAAACTGCAGCATCTCGGTCTTCTTCCTTTATTCCAATTTGTAAAAATGCTTTCTCAATATCGGAAGAGACACTTACTTCATATTTCCGGAATTTATTTGAAAGTCTTGGTATAATTTCTATCAAATTGGGTCCCTTATCCAGACAGTCATTCAGGGAAAGTTTATCTCTCTTCCGGGCTGACGCATTAAATACTGGCCGTATTCTAGAAGTTTGACTGTTCCTTTTATACACTGGTCGATGTGGCAGGTAGTGTACACCATCTAGTTTATCCTCTCTGGAATACTCTATTATCCCCTGATTTATACATTCTTCAAAGATTTGTCCATACTCTTTCATGTCTCCAACTTCTTCAAGTTTTCTTCTTACAGAACTTAGTTGGTTTTCGGCTAGGTCTTTATTCGAAGGAATCCTTTCCTTGTCTTGCACCCAGGGTAGAGCTACCTCATAGCGCCCCTCGATATCTCGCGTCGTGGTGTGGGCGAAATGTTCCTCCATTTCAGCTTGTAATGACTGAGTCTTCTTCTCAACCTCCGTGTCAGAGACTCCAATTGCATCTAATTTCCACAAGTTTTCTAGATCCAAAGATAGAAGTGTGGTCACGCAAAGGGAGCTGATGTCATCTCTCACCTCCGTTGGAGGAATCTTTCCCATCACAGTCCATCCTAGTTTGATACGGATTGCCACCAGTCCAGATGAGATCCTTCTCTGATCATCAGTTAGCAATCTCCCGGCGATGTCCGCGCCTATAAGGACTTCTATACGGTCTCTCATCAAATCAGACACGTCGAGTTCTTCACTCCCTTCTAAAAATGATCTGGGACACACCGGAGGTATGCTTCCACAGATAAGGGGTTGACCTAGTGCTTCAAACTCACAGCGATAGGAATTATTGATGTCAGATAAATGAATGGTATAGACCTCATGTTCAACTACGTTGGTACTCGATCCTCCAAACAAGGAATGCCCGGAAGAACTCTCTCCTTGATTGTTCATATTCCATTTCCATTGCTGTGCTATGTAAAATATATGATCTTTGGGATCCGGTGTGTGTGTGTGTCTATTATAGCCCGTGCCGTCTTCTCCGTTCTGTTCCCTTTGAGGGTCACTCTCAAAGTAGGCAACAAGACGTCTGGGGAGGTTGATAAGTTGGCGAGAGTTTCATCTTGCACCGTTGGAGACTTAGAAGTTCCACCTCGATCTAAAATTTGTTTTGTGCACATGACATCCAGGTGGGAAGACATGTTGCAGATCGAACAACGACTACATTTCTGCAAAATTTACTTAAATGAGAAGGCCGAAGACATTTATAACAAACGCCCTTTTTCCTCATGAGTGATCTCTTTTCGTTTAAACTCATATTAGCTGCAAAGTCACACTTAGGGCTTCCATGGTTGTCTTTACCACAAAATACACATTCATTCGATTTGTGAACTGAATTCAAAAGTTCTGAAGCTGTCGCAATTGGTTTTTCATTGTAGAATCTTGTCTTTGGATGTTTGTTTACTAAATTAGGTTTAGAAGTTGATTCATTCCCGGTACCGATTTCGTTTCTAAAACTCCTCTCCCGTGCAGTTAATTGTCTTTCTAGAAAGGTGATCAAGTCATTAATTACGTAACCTGTCGGGAGTTCTTTGTTCAATTCCAAATTAAGGTCTGTAGGTAGAAGCTTTATTATTATCGGGCACAACAGTTGTCCGTAAACATCAATGGACACGTTTAGTGACTCGAGACTCCTTATTTGAACAGAAAGGTTGTCAAAAAGTTCGCGGAAGGTTCTTACATCGCTTGACGTTTTGAGTGGTCTCATTGACAACAAGTTGTTCATATGTCGGCTAATCAAAATGTCTTCTCGCCCAAATCTGTCTTTAAGCAATTTTATAGCTTTCTCATAATTGTCCGCAGATAAAGCGAAACCTTCGACTGTGTTTAGTGCAGTTCCGCCGAGATGTGACTTCAGATAGTTAAATTTATCGATCGGGTTCAGTGAGTTGTTCTGGTGTATAGCTGCATCAAAAGAATTCCAGAACGTCAGCCATTCACTAAAGTTTCCATAAAATTTCGATATCATCAATTTCGGAAGTTTCACAGTCGTGCAGGAAGGTACATAATGTCTCATTTCATTTTCATCTATTCGTGAGTTCGAATTCGGTATATTTTCGCCATGGAAATCTGATTGGCGAATCTTTTTATTTGCCCTAAATCTCCAAGTAATATATTTCTCTCGATATTCCTCTACGCCCTGTAATTCCTTCTCTAAATCGTCAGTTTCAAGAAGCGTTTCTATTTCGCGATCCACTAATTTAAGTTCGTTAAATGATTCATTCAATTGTTCTAATAATTCTTCAAGTTCAATTCTCATTAGCGTGTCAAGTCCACTTTCAATCTTATTGCATGTTTTCGTTAAATATGATCTGTTAACAGCACGCTTCTTTTTTAAACGTAGAATTAATTCTTCCGCCATCTTGTAAACAAAGCAGCGAGTAGGGTTAGCTAGCGAGTTCCAAAATGGTCAGCTTAAAATGATTTTTTTTTTTAAGAAATTTACCTTCAACAGTCCCGGCTGGGATGTCAAAAATATTGCGATTTCACCGCCACTCTGTGTTGTGACGACGATCTAAGTTCTATAGAGGTAGTCACTCACCTCTATTCTTGGTCGGCGGGGTTGAAGGTTCAAAGTTGTGGCGTCGCTGCTTATAACACTTTTAAAAATATACGACGAAAACAGGAGGGAAAATTATATTTATTACAATTTAAGAAAATAAGTAAAGTATTATTTAATTAATTATATTTAAATGTTTAGACTAAAAGAATCGGAGATCAGGGCAAATTCTAGTGTTCGAAAGTTGTTTACAAGTTCTTCTGATATTGTTTTCTCATTTTTGCCGCTGCATCCCCGTAGCCGCTTCCGCCGGCCTCGCATTGGCTGCTTCGGACGGCTTCTTTTCCAACATCCGCCCTCAGATTCATGATGTTTAATTTCACATTTGCGCAATGCATTTTGAGTACATTCCTTTATATTTTGTAATTAACATATTTTCATTTTATTTATGAAATATTTTTGTATTACATTTTATATAATATACTTTTTTTTTTGCATCACATTTCTTTGCAATTTGTACTAGATACACGTTTATATTTGTTCTCAGATCTCAACAATTTAGAAGCCTCATTTCTTTAAAAAAAATTAAACTAATTTATTTTTTAACTAAAAAAATCTGTTTACGCAAATTGATCTTCAAAAATAATATTAATTTCAGTGAAGAAAAAAAATAGGCAAAAATATCGTGACCTTAAGACTGTTATTTGTTATTGTGACAAAATGGCTAACTTGATGCGAGTGCTGCCTCTTCGAAAAGCATTTGCACCAAGTCTTTTAAATTGTAGAAGCATAATTTTAAACAGAGATTGGCAACCAGATCCTTATCCTAAAACTAAAGCAGAATATGAGCGAGCAGCTAAAAAATATAATATGCTGGTGGAAGATTATAAACCAATCGACCAAGACTTATACCCTGCAGGCGATTATCCCGATTTACCAGTGGTATCAGGGGCTGCAAGAGACCCTTATCTAGCCTATGATTATCCCGAACTGAAGCGCAACTATGGAGAGCCCCTTCATGAACATCATGATATGTATGCAGAAGATAAGTATGATCCAGATTGTAAATACCCAATGCCAGTTTGGAAAATGCGCTTGATATTATTTTCCATCCTGGGGGGATTTTTTGGACTATGTCATATTGGTGAATATTTTAAAATTGCAAGACCAATGATGCCCAAGCAATATCCAAAGGCAGGAGTTGTTCATTATACTTTTGAAGCCCCTGAATAAACAATACCTAGTTGAATAAATATAGCTTATTTTGCTGATTAACCCTATTTTTATTTCTAACTATTCAACACCATTTTCTTTAGATTGGTTTATATAGTTTATGTAACCAGAACCTAAACAAACCTAACCTGGTTTGTTAACACTTGATGCATCAAATTAGAATTAGTAAATCAGTGTGTAGATACATTTAATTAGGTTAGGTTTGAAAATTGAACTATTTTTACCAATTGTGAGTAGGCTTAGTATAAAATAATATAATTTGATGATGTGTTTTTATGCTTGAAATGAATATTTCTTCCAGTAAGGTTTGTCTCCTGAGTGAGGGCAGTTAGAAGACAAATGCTACGAGGGTATGACCCCCAACTCTATATTAACAAAATTAAACATCTATTTCCCAATCACCTGGGGACCATAAAGGTAGATAGATAACAAGCTTGTTTATTTGCTAACCCTAATCTATCATAACATATATACAGTAGAACCTCCCTATAAAGGACAACACCTAATTGCAGAGCCAAAGTGTCCTTTAGAGAGAGTTGTCCTCTTACCGAAGATTTGCTAAATAGTAAAAATGGTAATTTTGCAAATGAAAACTGTCCTTTGTAGAGAGGTGTCCACAAGAACGAGTGTCTTCTCATGGATTATGTTCTACTGTATATGGTTATCTTGATGCATAAGGAGAAAGCATACACTAGAACCTCTCTGTAAAGGACAACACCTAATTACAGAACTAAACTGTCCTTTAGGGAGAGGTGTCCTCTTACCGGAGAGTTACTAAATAGTAAAAATGGTAATTTTGCAAATGAAAACTATCCTTTGTAGAGAGGTGTCTTCTTGTGAAAGTGTTGTCCTCTCATAGGGGTTCCTCAACTCTATATCCTACTACAGTAGAACTACCTCTCTGTAAAGGACAATACCTAATTGCAAAGCCAAACTGTCCTTTAGGGAGAAATTTCCTCTTACCGGGAGAGTTGCTAAATAGTAAAAATGATAATTTTGCAAATGAAAACTGTCCTTTATAGAGAGGTGTCCTCTAGCGGGCTGTATGCTAAAGGGAGGTTCTACTATACAAACAATTATGAAGTTTGGTTAGTTTTTTGAAAGAAGAGTTTGGGTAAAATTACAATAAAACTGAGTATAAGTTTCTTACTTTGTTAAATGTTCTCTCAAGCTTTCAGGTACTGTAACCCTTCTACCCTTAACTACAATTTATATACAGTAGAACCTCCCTTTAGCAGACACCCTGCTAGAGAACACCTCTCTACAATGGATAGTTTTCATTTGTAAAATTATCATTTTTACTATTTAGTAACTCTCCGGTAAGAGGACACGTCTCCCTAAAGGACACTTTGGATCTGTAATTAGGTGTTGTCCTTTACAGAGAGGTTCTACTGTATATATATTTTTATATTATATTTAGGGTGATCAGTGGAAGGATGGTCTAAACCGTTGGTTTTCAACTGCTACGACCCGAGTTCGATTCCCGCATTGGGCACCATTTTTTCTGATAAAAAAAAAAAAAATGCTCCAATGGCCCCCCGATTCTTGCAAAAGTCCAAACCCACCAGCGAGTGCAAGTAACCAAACAGGGCTTTGGCACATTTGTAAGTGCAAAGTCGAACTGCTTTCACATGTGTAGACATGTGGTGCACTTACAGTAAAAGCAGTTACCTACCTCTACCTACCATAATTATCATGGCCTGTACCACATGTATTAGGGATAAGAAAAAATATATATATTTATATATATATATTATATTTTTTTCATAAAAATATATATAATATTTATTTATCAAATCAGACGAGATATCGTAGAGTCTACTCAAACCTTGTAATTATTCAATTGTTTATGTAATATAGTATCTTAGTGTTGTTTCTTGACGTAAACATCCCTTGTGGGGATATCACATCTGATTTGATAATACACTTATCCCCCGATTTACATGGTACTTTTTTACACGTTTTCGCTTTTACACGGTTTTCCAAATAAGTTTTTTTTTTTTTTTTATCGCACTATACTAAATGCTACTGTGATTGAACACATGCACTGTGTACACATCTCGCGAGGAATCCCGAGCTTATGTGCTGACTACATATTTTAACCTGTCAATGCATTTTATTTTTATTTCTGTGTACATGTCATAATTTGTATATAATTAAATGCACCCCCGACCCACTATGTATGTACCATGTATGATTTTCAAAGATTTAATAAAGAATAAGGTAACTGGAGGAAAGAAGTAGCAACCAAACATAGGAAATAGGTTTAAAGCGGGCACAATTATAAATAACTTGTACAGTCAATACTTCCTGACAGAAGGCCGGACGTATCTAGTGACCGCAGAAGCTATATTAGTCGAGAAGCACTCAATACTTCCTGATAAAGCAGGACGTATCTGGTGACCAGAAGTTATAAAAGTAGAGAGACACCCCATACTTCCGACCCAAGACCGGACGTATTTGATAACGCGGAAGTAAATAAAGTCGAAATAGCACCCGACACTTCCTATCAGGCAGACCATATCTTTCACCAAAGAGAACCGCGGTCCAATTAGAAAGTCTCCCCTTAAGTAGGTCAACCAATAGGAAAACGGGGACGTTCCATTTTCGACCAATGGGAAGGAAGCCAACTCGTGATGTTAAATCGAAAAGCAAGAATGGTCAGTTGTTCACTCGCTCTCGCCGAGTTCGGACCTAGTAGTGTTTTGGCTCCCATCTGAACAACATCTACAGTTCTTCATTCACTCCCACCGAGTTCAGACCCAGTCATCGACTCGACCCCACCAAGGTAATGTCTGCTCACTAGAGACCTCTCTCTCCGCTCATTTCATCTAAATCCAATCATCGCCATGTGATCAACTAATTAATCATCAAAAACCGCTCTGCCTTTCTCAAAAGCTTTCTTTCCTCCAACCCGTTGCCTTATATTTTCAACCATCAAGTGTCCCGGCTTATTTCCCCTGTGTGTAATCCTTTCACTCAGCCACCACGACTGCATCATCCACCACGACTGCATCATTCACCACGACTGCGTCACCACTTCAACAACCCTCAACACCAAGAGTAAGGTTTCCCAACATAGTAGAATACCACAGCTATTCCTAAAGTCGACAGGATAAAGAGATGGAATTTAATCAGGGTCCCATAGGCGTAAAGTCGGACGGCCCGACGGAAACAACGGAAAGAAGGCAAGAAGTAAGAGAGAGCGAACAGGCAGGAGAAAGACAGGAAGTGACCGGCCGAGAGACAACTGCACCCCTAGCGGACGCCGTCAACCAGCTATCGGCGCTCCTGACCCGAGTAAAAATTTCTGATGGAGCGGAGTCGACAATCTCGCCTTTCGATAGCACATACAACGCGACACAGTTTTTCCAAGCATTCGACCGAAAAATGGAAGACGCATCCATGGGAGAACAAGAAAAATTACTCCGCCTGCCAAACTATCTGGCGCGACAACCCCTGGAGCTCTTCAGGAAACTTCGGATGGCCGACCGGAGCTACTTCCAGGTGAGGCAAATCCTCCTAGATCTCTATCCTGAGTCAAGCGAAGCGTCCTTTGCGAAATATTTCGCCATGAAGCTTACTGGGCAAGCCAACCTAGAGACCTACTACCGGGAGAAAACCGCCATGGGATTGCAACTAGGACTTCCACAGGAGGTGATCCTCGAGACGCTGAGAGAAGGACTGCCATTCAACGACCAGCGCCTAGTCCGCGTAGTACCTCCCGAGAACCTAGGAGAATGGTTCCGACTGGTACAGCGGATCCACGGCCCCAGTGTACCGACAACACGACTCAGAGAAGAGCAACCACCCACAATGTCGGGTCCGTATCACAGCACACCCCGACGCCCAAGTGCATGGAATGCACCTCTTCCGCCGTCCAACTGCAAGTTCTGCGGCGCGAGGCACTGGCACAGCGAATGCCGACATCGAGCAGTCCCGAGCCCCAAGCCAACCAACCCAAGTCAAGACGTCCCAGCCGAGCGGCCCTTTCGAGACTAAGGTAGGCACCCCCCCTATGGCGTCAAGAATTGACTTTGAACTCTTATCTAACCCTACCTACCCCTTTAACCATGTATCTAAACATGTACCAAATGAATGCAAGCACGGGCTAGGCCAAAACCTGTCCCAAAGGACTCGCACAGCACCCAAAGCTTTCACACATGGAAACCCTTGCCTGCATTCATTGCCCAAACCCCAAATATTTACATGCCACCATTCTAATCTCACACCACGCAACTTTTCACTCAACCCAATTGCCAATACTTTATGCCCACAACACATAAAGCCACAACGGCTTCAACCTACAATTCCAATCATGCCCAAAAAAACGTGTCAGTACAGCTCACACACTTACCACACAAAATCCATACACGCACCCATACGTCACCACACAACAAACACGCACAATCCGCACAACAAACGCAACACGCGCGCCAAAAGACAACAACAACCAGTAAGCGCATGCACAATCGTTAAGAATAACACAATCATCCCGTCTACACAAAACATAGAAAAAATTCACGCCACCAAACAACCACACAATCGAAAAACATTACGATCTTTCCTAAAAGCTGTGAACGCCTATAAAGAGTTCATTCCAGACCACGCCCGCTTGCGGACGCCACTTGTCAACCTTCTAAAAAAGGATGTCATGTGGGTCTGGGATGACGAATGCCAGAAAGCGTTCACTAACCTGAAAGAAAACCTTACCACACACCCCACATTACACCTTTACCAGGAAAGTCTGCCATGCCAGGTGTACTGTAACACCTCAACATTCAGCATTACAGGCGTTCTTAAACAAGTCTACCCTGATGGGAAGACATACACCGTTCAACATTTCAGCCGATCTCTGCGTAGTCACGAGCGAAATTATTCAGACTTGGAACTACAATGCCTAGCCATTGTGGAAAGTGTGGATAATTTCCGCACCTGTCTAATGGGCAGAAAGTTTACAATATTTTCTGACCATCCCGCATTGCAGTGGTTGAAAGAGATCAAAGCTCCGTCAGGCAGATTGTTTCGATGGAGGTTAAGATTGTCAAGATACGAATATGAGGTCCGTAGCATAAATGGAGTACAACAATATGAAACGGGCGTTGGAACTCGTATCCCATTTTGTGGCTTTCTAGATGCGCCACTCATACAGAGCCAACAGTCTTCTCCACCAGGAAAATCTCGCGTGACTAATGGTTTTATTAGCGATATGTCGGTGGTAATTGATTTAGGTTGAGCTGTGTGATTGTTTCTCTGACGCGGGTGGTGTAAATTTGGCATTGTTTGTGTTGTGTGTACGCTGTGCTTTATGTACGAATTCTGTTTTGCTTTGGGGCCTGTGTCGGTATTTTTACGTGAAGGTTGGTTGTATTCACGTGACTGCGCACCGTCTCCCGAAAAGGAGTACTTAAAACTATAGTCCCAAGTTCACTTACAACCAGACTTCTTAAGTCCGTACACACTCAACACCACCATCCAAACATCTCCAAGATGACGAGACTCATCTCGTCACAATATTATTGGCAGAACATGACACAAGACATCGCAAAACAGGTAAAAACCTGCCCCACCTGCCGATTCGCTAGAAGAATCGATGAATACAACCAACCTTCACGTAAAAATACCGACACAGGCCCCAAAGCAAAACAGAATTCGTACATAAAGCACAGCGTACACACAACACAAACAATGCCAAATTTACACCACCCGCGTCAGAGAAACAATCACACAGCTCAACCTAAATCAATTACCACCGACATATCGCTAATAAAACCATTAACGATCAAACAGGAGAACTGCGAACCTACCAATCATTTAAATTCTACAATTAATAAGGTTCAGGCAAATATTTCAGAGTCCCCATTTACAAAAATCTGGAAGAACATGGGGCAATATCCTATCTTTCATCTGATTTTTATCCTTTGTTTGTTAGTTCTACCATACAACTGTATCCCAATTTTATTCATTAATTACTTGTTTATCTATACCATGCCCGCTCATAAAATCTTCGAACTACAAGAGGCAGTTTTTAATTTTGGACAAACATTAGGAAACATCTTTGCAGAAAATCTAAATAGACTCCGAAGAGATAGAAGTAATTGAAGGATGACCAACCAATGTCGGAGAAGTCACACTCCAAAAACAAGATCTGAGCCGCACCAAAAAATAAATAAGCGGAAGGAAGAGTGAATTTTGAGACACCGCGACAGGAAGTGTAGTCCGCGGCGATAAATTCGGCCTATGCAAACAAAGCGGAGCGCCTCGTCCGATCTCCAATTTCATTCCCTCTCTTTTGCCCGACACACCCCACTTCCGTATCTCTAATTACAATGAGAAGGTCCCCTATTGAGGTCAATTGGGAACCTCGATATGCCACCGATTTTTTTTGGATTCCAGTTCGAGTCTACATATCGATTTTTACCACCCAATTCCACATCCACAAGACAACACATAGAACTCGCTCACACATTTCTTACACAACAGACTTCTAACATTTTTTCACCACACACACAAAGACAAAAAATTACACATAAAGGTTATATAGATTTCCATGTCTCCTGTACACATAGCATAAACGCACTTGAGGGGTAGAATCACGTTTTCACCTAAGTGTCGCTATAGATGAGACAAAAAATTTATAGGGCATAATTGAGCAATTAAAACATTTATAGGGCATGTAGATACAAAAGAACTCAATTCAATACATTTTTTTTATTTATACATTAACCAATTTTACTATTTTTCAATTAAATTCAAAATATTTAACCAAATTAACAATTTATTCAAATTATTATCATATTTAACTATCAATTATCATTCTATTTATCACTTAACTTATATTAGTATAACTTCATTATCAACGAAAACTCATTGGTTTTCGGTTACACTAAAAACATTAAATCATCCTATTTTTGAAACCTTTTTATTTTTCATTTTTCCTTTTTTTTTTTTTTTTTTTTTTCATTCAACCAAGCACTCAACTTTGATTTCGCTCAACCACTTTTTATTTTTATTTGATTTCAAAATACCTTATGAAATTTTATTTTTATTTTTATTTTGATTTCTCAAAAGCCCTAATAAAATTCCCTCGGTTTCCATTCCCAATTTCGAGCTAGAATATGGTTAGGCACTTTTCCTTTTTTTTTTCTCACCATGCACCAAGCATTCACTTTGATTTCTTCCAACTTTTTTACTTTGATTTCTCAAAAGACCTTATGAAATTTCCTCGAATTCTTTTCCAAAATTCGAGCAAAAAAGTAACTAGGCATTTTCCCTTATCACCATGCAACAAAACAATTTTTCTTTTTCAACCAAACACATTCAATTTTGATTTCATTCAACTATTCTTATTTTATTTTGTTTTGATTTCAAAGCGCCTTATGAAATTTCCTCGATTTCTTTTCTCAAAATTCGAGCAAAAAAGTAACTAAGCATTTGTCTTTGTCACCATGCAACAAAATATTTTTCTTTTTCAACCAAACACATTCAATTTTGATTTCATTCAACTATTTTTATATTATTTTTATTTTGATTTCAAAAGCCTTAATAGAACTCCCTCGATTTCATTTCCTATCTCGAGTAGAATTCGTTTAGGCGCATTTTCCTTTCTTTTTAGCCCACTATGTACCATAGCATTCATTGATTTCTTACAATTAAAAATTTTTGATTTCTATTAATTATACTCAACCTATATCATCAACACCACTCTATTTTACCTCTTATATCACCACCAATACTTGTATATAACCTCTCAATACCCACAACTAATTTTCCCACAAAATTATTTTTCACTTTACAGAATTCTCTCAGACTAACCCCTTCTTGAATTCTTCACATGTAGGGGGCGCATCTGTCATAATTTGTATATAATTAAATGCACCCCCCGACCCACTATGTATGTACCATGTATGATTTTCAAAGATTTAATAAAGAATAAGGTAACTGGAGGAAAGAAGTAGCAACCAAACATAGGAAATAGGTTTAAAGCGGGCACAATTATAAATAACTTGTACAGTCAATACTTCCTGACAGAAGGCCGGACGTATCTAGTGACCGCAGAAGCTATATTAGTCGAGAAGCACTCAATACTTCCTGATAAAGCAGGACGTATCTGGTGACCAGAAGTTATAAAAGTAGAGAGACACCCCATACTTCCGACCCAAGACCGGACGTATTTGATAACGCGGAAGTAAATAAAGTCGAAATAGCACCCGACACTTCCTATCAGGCAGACCATATCTTTCACCAAAGAGAACCGCGGTCCAATTAGAAAGTCTCCCCTTAAGTAGGTCAACCAATAGGAAAACGGGGACGTTCCATTTTCGACCAATGGGAAGGAAGCCAACTCGTGGTGTTAAATCGAAAAGCAAGAATGGTCAGTTGTTCACTCGCTCTCGCCGAGTTCGGACCTAGTAGTGTTTTGGCTCCCATCTGAACAACATCTACAGTTCTTCATTCACTCCCACCGAGTTCAGACCCAGTCATCGACTCGACCCCACCAAGGTAATGTCTGCTCACTAGAGACCTCTCTCTCCGCTCATTTCATCTAAATCCAATCATCGCCATGTGATCAACTAATTAATCATCAAAAACCGCTCTGCCTTTCTCAAAAGCTTTCTTTCCTCCAACCCGTTGCCTTATATTTTCAACCATCAAGTGTCCCGGCTTATTTCCCCTGTGTGTAATCCTTTCACTCAGCCACCACGACTGCATCATCCACCACGACTGCATCATTCACCACGACTGCGTCACCACTTCAACAACCCTCAACACCAAGAGTAAGGTTTCCCAACATAGTAGAATACCACATACACCTATCCCCCGATTTACACGTTTTTCTCAGGAACGTATCTACTGTGTAAATCAGGGGATAGGTGTAAGTAAAAATATTTTATATACAGTTACGAGCGTCATGCGTTCTTAATAATTCTTCATCTCTGTCACCGTTTGCTTTTTTTTTGGAATGGCGCTCTCCTATTGGTTGGCTACGATCACGCCACCTTTGCCCCCCCCCCCCCCCCCCCACTCGCTTTTTGGTTTTTGTAACTATTGTGTTGGAGCGGGTCGCACCTTAAATAAATGCATATATTAGTTAATAACTAAATGGAATCCTCTCTTTCTTTTTCCCAGTAAGAGACGCCTACGGAAGCCAACAGTACATAAACAGATAAAGCACATAGGCTATAGTTATTAACTAATATATGCATTTATATAAGGCGCCAATTTATAATTGCAACAAATAGTATTTGAATAAAAACATTCAATCGGGTAAAACACGGGCGTTGCCCGGGTCATTCGGCTAGTATAATATAAATTGTAGTTTAATATTTAGATTCATTCCATTGTATACTCCTGGAGAAGGGTTTACAGTACCTGAAAACTTGAGAGAACGTTTAACAAAGTAAGTAACTCATCCTCAGAAGCTGTGTTTTACAACAACAACAAAAAGCCTTTATTTAGGGTCACTGACCCTAAACAGGATTCACCAGAGGTATGCATAAGAACAAAGCAGTGACACAAAGGAAACAACGATATAGACAGAAGAAAAAGAAAAAAAAACAAGAAAGAGAAAGAGGGAAGCAAGAAATAAAAACACAAAAAGAGTAGCAGTAAGAAAGTGAGGAGTGAGTGTCACTTGGCCTTCTTCTGAGATATGGACTTGTGGAAACCATAAAACGCCGTAGCAATATACTTATTCTGGGTCATATTGTCAATTATTGATGGAAGTGAAGCACAGAGTTGCCCGAAGCTGTGTTTTATTGTCATTTATATTTCAGAGATGATTCTTCCAATAGTGGGTTAACCAAACATGATCCTTATCAAACCTCATCGTGGCTTGTAAACACTTTACATTAGACTTCTTTCTTATCTCCACTCAATCATATTAGGGTATCAAGTTTGTAAAGCTTTGACAACCATCATGACTGGGTGAAGTAGAATGTGTCTGCCTTTGTCATTAAGACTGGGAGCACTACTCAGTGGAAGGCCGACTTAGCTCCAAAAGAAATGGCCACCTCTGAGATGAAGAACAGACGCCATGTGCAGCCGCTCCTAACATGGAGTACAAACTCTGCTCATCCTGTATCCCTGGAGCCCTTACAAGGTACTATCAGCCGGGCCAGCTGAACCTAGGTTTTTTAGTGAGCTTGTTACTGCTCCCCCTTCTCCTTTTTCATCCGGGCTTGGGACCGGCAAAGGTGGAGTTACTTTACATTAGAGGTAAAAACTAACAGCGTCAAGTTTCTTTATTGAAAAGGTAGAAGCTTGGCGAGCTTTTTGACAATAAGGTACGTCCACAAACTGTAATATATTAATACACTCGTGGACAGAACTTAAGGAAGTTGTACCTTTTCCCATGTTTATTGGGACAATAACTCTGAAAGATATTACAGTGACCTTTATTGAAGACACACGAGATAACCAAGTGTATATACACTCATGGACAAAACTTAAGGAAGTTGTACCTTTTAGCATGTATATCGGGATTCAGACAATAACTGAAAGATATTACAGTGACCTTTATTGAAGACACACGAGATAACCAAGTGTATATACACTCATGGACAATACTTAAGGAAGTTGTACCTTTTAGCATGTATATCGGGATTCAGACAATAACTCTGAAAGATATTACAGTGACCTTTATTGAAGACACACGAGATAACCAAGTGTATATACACTAATGGACAAAACTTAAGGAAGTTGTACCTTTTACCATGTATATCGGGACAATAACTCTGAAAGATATTACAGTGACCTTTATTGAAGACACACAAGATAACCAAAGTGGGAAAAAATTGACTGTTCCCAAAAAAAAACAAAAAAACAACCAGCAACATCAAAGACTTTCCAATTTCTTAAGTTTTGTCCATGAGTGTAGGTTCAGGGGAGAGTTATTAACCAGATCACAGCTTGTAAACACTTCACATAGAGATCTTCCTTCTTATCTCCACACTGAGTGAAGTAGAATGCATCTGCCTTTGTCATTAAGACTGGGAGCACTACTCAGTGGCAGGCCAACTTAGCTCCAAAAGAAATGGCCACCTCTGACATGAGGAACAGACGCCATGTACAGCCGCTCCTAACATGGAGTACAAACGCTGCTCATCCTGTATCCCTAGAAAATAGTAAAACTAAATAGTAAAAATGGTAATTTTGCAGAAGAAAACTGTCATTTATAGAGAGATGTCCTCTAGCGTGAGTGTCCTCTCATGGAGGTTCTACTGTATTTTTTCATAGAAATATTGGAGTTTTAATTTTGTAATGCCGGGGGGAAATACTATTCTGTGTGTAGCTATTGATGCTGGTGGCCTATCTATTTAGGCCTAGGAGAGAGAGATAATAACAAGGAGAATGTGTCTTCTATTAAAAGTTTCCAAGATTATTTATTCTCAAAACAATGTTTGGTATTAAACATTTTTTTAAATAATTACAATCGAACCTTTTGCTAAAACAACATTGGGACAAGATTTGAGGGAGATTTTTAGCCAAACAAATAATGGCATTGAGAATTAAATTTTACACCACTTCTTTAAAAAAAAAAAGAAAGAAATACAGTAAAACCAATAATGGACAACACCTAATTGCAGAGGCAAATTGTCCTTTAGGGAGAGGTGTCTTCTTACCAGAGAGTTGCTAAATGGTCAAAATGTAAAAAAAAAACATTCATTGAATTTTAATTATTAATGATTACATAATCCAAATGAAAACACCAAAACGTGAAAATTTCTTTTCACAAATAAATCAAACTTCTACTGTCCTTACTGCGATGAAAAAAATATTGGAAGGGCTTGATTTATCAGTGGTAAAACCTCCCAACGGTTTCACCATTTGAATCTATCAGACCACTTCTTTAGAGCTCTACTACTGTATTGGATCATTCTGATTTTATATGTAACACTGAAGGGTGGAATCTTAGAAATGGTATTTAAGTAAATTATGGACATAAGCTTTTAGGAGAGCAGAATTACATTTAAATATTTGTATCGAGCAATGCTCTTCCACAAATAATAAGGACAAGGCCAGTTAGGCATAAATTAATACATACCAATAATGCGCCATCTATCATTTGTGAAAAGAAACATTCATGTTTTGGTGTTTTCATTATATAGATTGATAAGGCACAATTTGGATTATAGATTATAAACACAAGGTAATAAGACCAAATCCAAATAAATAAATAGTGTGTGTGTTTTTTTTTTTTCATTCAGTACTTTTGTCTGAAGATGGTAACATTGCTGTTAATGAAACGTAAAACACTATTTATTTATTTGGATTTGGTCTTATTACCTTGTGTTTATATCAATATATCAAAAGAGGCACCTCTCCCTTTAAGTATGCATTACATTTTATTAAAATATATATATACAGTCTAACCTCTTTAATTCACCATTTACTTTAATTCAAATATCTATATATTTCAAATTCCAATAAGGATATTTTCATTATTTTAAATGGCTATAAATCAACTCCGACTTTATTTCAAGAGTCAGTGGACAAGTAGGTAACACCCTCGATTCCCGACAGCCATGAACCGCAATTGAATCCAGCGTTAATATTTTGTTAAATATGTGAATAACCTTCACATTCGTTGTAGCAATTATCATAAACTAGGTTGCTCTTTTTGAGCGGTACCTAATAAAGCGATTTTGGAATATTTTTTTACTTTAATTCAATTGAAAATTCTGTTTCTTTGGAGTATTGCATTAAAGAAGTTGAACTGTATTTTTATATTTCTATAAACAGTTAAACCTGTCTATAGCACTACCTTTTGGGACTCACCAAAATAGGGTGCTATAGACAGGTCACTTTTAATGTAAAATATTTACATTTTAATGTTTAAAATCCGGTGCTATTTAAAAGGGGCGCTATAGACAGGTTTAACTGTATATATAAAATTTTGAATATAGAGCAATCCATAATATATGTATATTTTTAAAATAAGGCTTATTTTGGATTGTAATAAGATTATTTATTAATCCAAATTTTTGTGTGTAATTGTAAAAAAATGTAATTTGGATTATAGTTAGAATCCCAGGGTGATCAAATTGGTAAATTTATATGCAAATAAGGACAATTTTGTCTGAAGATGGTGTTATGTAAAATTTATTTGATCTTTACACTGTGTTTCTAATTATATAGTTCTCTCTCCTAGAATCATGTTATTTTTACATTTATTTTTCCTACATATTCCCCCTCAATTATTGCAAACCAGTTTCCTCAAATCATTTCATATCATTGTTCTGATTCATTACCATCATTTTCCACACTCATTGCTTATCAATTCACCCACAATTCCTCATCATTTTTTCCACAACTCATGGTAAAAAAATTGTCATCCCCCTTTATTTACAATTATTTTTCTTCCCATCATTTTCCCCACTCATTACTTATACTTTCACACACCATTTCACATCATTTTTCCACAACTTATGGCCAAAAATGTTCCTTCCTTATTATTTACAATTATTTTTCTTCCTATCATTTTTCCCACTCATTGCTTATCATTTCACTCACAATTTATCATTTTTCAACAACTCATGGCCAAAATTTTTCCTCCCTCTTCTTCTTCTTCTTTCTTATCTCCACTCAATCATATTATGGTATCAAGCTTGTAAAGCTTGTTGATGGTGTCTGTTTGAAAACCATCATGACGGGGTAAAATAGAATGTGTCTGCCTTTGTCATTAAGACTGGGAGCACTACTCAGTGGCAGGCCGACTTAGCTCCAAAAGAAATGGCCGCTTCTGACATGAGGAACAGACGTCATGTGCAGCGGATCCTAACATGGAGTACAAACACTGCTCATCCTGTATCCCTGGATTAGGAGCCCTTACAGGGTACTATCAGCTGGGCCAGCTGAGCCCAGGTTTTTTACCGAGCTTGTTACTGCTCCCCCTCCTTTTCATTCGGGCTTGGGACCGGCAAAGGCGGAGTTCCTCCCTCATTCTCTACATTCCCAGCATCTCTCTCTCATCTCAATAAAATCTTCCAAGAAATAAACATGCTTGATGATACCTCAAGAATTGGACTTCCACTGGTACATTTTAGATTAAAAAACAAGAAGACTTAGGTGACAGCCCGGGTAGTTTGCAACTTCTGTACATGGCTCCAGGAACATGCTGGGTTATCTACCAAAATATTATTTTTCTCTTAAGTATTCTACCCAGATAAAGCACATAATTCTGTTACCAAAAATTGAAAGTTTCTCTACTTGTATCTCTGCGTTTCTGAAATTACAACAACAAAAACCTTTATTAAGACACTATTGTCTTACAAGGGGATTCCCCAAAAAAGGTTATACATACATATATGTACATGAGTGAGGAGGAAAAGCAATTTAGAGGAGGGAGGGGGAGCAATCAGCCGTTGTCTATGGAGTTGAGCACTTCTTCTCTCATTTTATCAATCGCCTTGAAAAATTTAAAATATTTATAAACAAATGTTTTATCCAGCAGGAGAGTAGTGAAGATTTTATATACACTTTGTTCATTGTAGTGAGTTAGCTCCGAAATTTCGCGAATTTCCAGTCTCTTTTCATGTAGGAATGGGCAATGGAATAGATAATGGACCAAATTGTCTTGGATGACAGCATTGCAGAAGTAGCAATTTAAAGGGTCGCTGTTCCAAAATCCCGTGATATCCTCGTGGAAAACGCGTTTCTGAAATTATTATATTTTTCATTGTAAAATTATAAACATTTTATAAAACATGGGCAAACCTTAGACATTTAATGGCACCATCTCTTGTCATAGAGATGTGATATACAATTTGGGCACTTACAGTACAATACATATTCATCATCTTAATCTAGAACCTCCCTGTAAAGGACAACACCTAAATACAGAGCCAAAGTGTCCTTTAGGGAGAGGTGTTTTCTTACTGGAGAGTTGCTAAATTATAAAAATGGTAATTTTACAAATGAAAACTGTTCTTTGTCGAGAGGTATCTGCTAGCGGGGTGTCTGCTAAAGGGAGGTTTTACTGTACATGCAAATAGGTAATGATAAGGCACAATTTGGATTATAGATAGCAAACATAAGGTAACAAGGCCAAATCTGAATAAATAAATAGTTCATTCAGTACTTTTGTCTGAAGATGGTAACAACGCTGTAACCGTAACATCACACACTATTTATTTATTTGGTCTTATTACCTTGTGTTTATGCAAATAGGTAGTAAAAGCAAGATGACAAATTACATTTTTATAAGTTTACTGTGCAAATTGATAAAGAGGGAGAATTCATCAAAATATTTTGAGAAAAAAAAAAAACATTTTTCTTTCACAGATCCAGCAGCTATGCCTTTTTAATATAAATTACAATGTGCTTTTTAAAATAAATATTCTATTTCAATAATAAAAAAATTTGTTAGACGAAAAACATGGTGAAGGAAGACGAGTTTCTTTTATTGATGCATAGGTGCAAGCTTTCGGGTAAAAACCCTTCAACAGGCGAGCAAATGGTATTTGTACCATAGTTCTTATAAGTCGCGCTTCATTGCTCGCCTGTTGAAGGGTTTTTACCCGAAAGAATTTAACCAATGACAAAGTTATTTTTATGGGATCTACAAGAATTTTGTAAAAATTTAATCTCTAGTAATATTTTTAAAAAAAATGTTTTCTTTCACAGATCCCCAGGGGGGTACACCTTTTTTCTATACTTAAAGGAATGTCGCAGAATGTTTCCACTAGAGGTAGGTTATTTATTGTTGTTTCTTATCCCCATGTGTAAAGATTACACAAATTCCAATAGAATGAGATGTAGGGGTGTAGCTTTCATTGATCATGGCACCATGATCCAGGCACACTTTGGTGAAACTTTGCCTGAAATTTGAGGCCGTTCCCAACATGGAAGCCTTTGCTGCCGACTCTAACATGAGTACAGACTCGTCTGTATTCCTGGAGAGGAACCTTTGCTGAGGTCTATCAACAGTTGAACTCAGGATTTTTAAAGAGGTCTACTCCTCTTCTAACAATGTTGCTGTTGGTCCGCAACTGCTTATTCATCAGAGTTATTCTGCTTGTTTCACAGCTGGCCTTCATATCTGAAGGTTGTTCCCCTATCCACCACCTGGGGATGTGCCCTGTAGCAGTCAGCTCTGCTGAGGGGGTCAGTTATGTACCTATGATAACATCACCAAAAATACCATTTTTAACCAATCAGCAACTCTCCAGTAAGAGTCCACCTCTCTCTAAAGGAAACTTTGGTTATGCAACTCTAAAGTTGTCCCAAAAGTTTGTGTTTTTCTTATTACTTGGCAAATAATATTATTACAGCAAATACATAATACAGTTGAACCTGTCTATAGCGCCCCCTCTTGGGACTCACCAAAATAAGGTGCTATAGAGAGGGGGCGCTATAGACAGGTCACTTTTAATGTAAATCGCATCGTACTACGTATTTAAAATCAGGTGCTATAGAGAGGAAGGTGCTATTTAGAGGGGGCGCTATAGACAGGTTTAACTGTAATACAATTATGATAAAGCACAATTTGGATTATAGATACAAGAAATTATTTGGATTAGGTCTTGTTACCATCATCAGACAAAAAAAGAATAAAATCAATTTATACTTTTGTCTGATAATGGTAACAACGCTGTTAACGAAACATCACACACTATTAAATTATTTGGATTAGGTCTTATTTTCTTGTATTAACAATACAATTACTTTATACATAATACAAATACATTATACATAACAGAAAATAATATTCATACAGTTAAACCTGTCTTTAGCGTCCCCTCTCTATAGCGCCTGATTTTAAATACGTAGTACGATGCGATTTACATTAAAAGTGACCTGTCTATAGCACCCCCTCTCTATAGCACACTATTTTGGTGAGTCCCAAGATGGGGCGCTATAGATAGGTTTAACTGTATTTGAATTTTTTGCAAGTGTTTACGAACGTTTGGGATAACCTTGTAGGTTCTTTAGATAGATAGAGACTCTACTATACCTTTCCCCTCTCCTATATATTTTTAATAGTTTAAAGGTTACAATATTAGTTTTTTACTATCCCAAGTATACCTAGTATAGGCCATGATAATCATGATGATTTTTTTTTTGCTTATCCCTATTACACGTGGTACAATCCATGATAATCATGGTGGGTAGAAGTTGGCGACTGCTTTTACTGTAAGTGCACCACATGTCTACACATGTGAAAAGCAGTACAACTTTGCACTTGCAAATGTGCCAGAGCCCCGTTTGGTTACTTGCACTCGCTGGTGGGGTTGGACTTTTGCAAGAATCGGGGGCCATTGGAGCATTTTTTTTTTTTAGACAGAAAAAAAAGTGCCCAATGCGGGAATCGAACCTGGGTCATACAGGTCGAAAACCAACGGTTTAGACCATCCTTCCACCGACCCCCATCATGATGAATATCTAGCAACAACCTTTTACTCCTAAGTACACCACATGTTGATGTATTTTTTAATAGGCCAAATCAAGACCAAATAGGGTTTAAAAACTTATGCTCAAACTTTATTAACATTTTGATGAGCCACTTTAAAAAAAAAAATTAGATTTTTAAAAAATATGCAACAGAACATGTAGAATATGCAAAATTGTTTTCCTCCAAGTTCAAATAAAAATACACTATTTGTATCATTGACAAGAATTAACATTCATAAGAAGCATGTGTTTCTTAGAATGAAAAATCAAAATTTATTTTAAGAAGAAATAACGATTATTTATAACCTTAGGGATGAAGTATGAAAGGATGAATTGTGAAGAGTAATGATAAACAGAAAAATAAAGTGTCCAGGGATGGGAGTATCATTACTCTTCACAATTCATCCTTTCATACTTCATCCCTAAGGCTAGAAATAATCGTTATTTCTCCTTAAAATAAATTTCGATTTTTTGTTCAAAGAAACACATGTGGGATAATTTTCAAATGTCGTTCTACAATCATAAGCAGCATTATATTGTATTTAAAATTGATAAGAAGGCATAACTTTTTCCTTCTATATTAGTTAAGTTTTATTGAATGTTTTCATTTCTCCCCATCATGTGTTACAAGCCACAGCAAGTTTGTTAGTGATTGTCTTTTTATCTCAAATGTGAAAAAGCACTTTTTGCATATGCATAGGTGCCAGGAATGGTGTGTAACTTTCATTGATCACATGATCCAGGCACACTTTAGTGAAAGTCTGACTTTGCCTGTAAATGTGTACTTTGCCTACAAATGTGAAAAAGCACTTTTTGCACTTATGAAAATCTGAAACTATTTTAGACGCGTAAGATTATTTTTGAAATTAAACAATTTCTACTGCCCTTACTGCAATGGAAAAAAATTAATGGGAGGGCCCGGCTCATCAGTGGTGAACCCTCTCAGTGGTTTCGCCAGTTTAATCTACCATACCGCTGTTATATTGCATTTTTTTTATCTTCCTCTTATAGTGATACTGTTGCTAGACTCTTGGAATGGGTATGTTAGATGAACTATGGACATAAGCTTTGAGGACAGTAGAATTACATACAATTATAAATATATGAATTTTTCCATTGCAGTAAGGACAGTAGAAATTGTTTAATTTCAAAAAGAATCTTACATGTCTAAAATTGTTTCGGATTTTCATAACAGATGGCGTGCTAGTGCATCATAATGTAGCTTTTGTTGATTATGGCACCATGATCCAAGCATACTTTGGTTAAAGTCTGACTTTGAGGCCATTCCTAACACAGAAGCCTATGCAACCAACTCTAACATGAGTACAGACACAGCTCCTCTGTATCACTGGAGAGAGGAACCTTTGCTGAGGTCTATCAACCGGTTCAGTTGAACTCAAGATTTTAAAAGAGGTCTTTCTCCTGATAAGGCACAATTTGGATTATAGATTATAAACACAAGGTAATAAGACCAAATCCAAATAAATAAATAGTGTGTGATGTTTTGGTACTTTTGTCTGAAGATGGTAACAAAGCTGTTACTGAAATGTCACACACTATTTATTTGGTCTTATTACCTTGAGGTCTTTCTTCTCTTTCTAACTGGCTGACTTAAATGATTGCCCGACATCAAGGGAGAGGTAGTTTTTTTTTTTTTTTGCTTATCCCTAGTACATGTGGTACAGGCCATGATAATCATGGTGGGTAGAAGGCGACTGCTTTTACTGTAATTGCACCACATGTCTACACATATGAAAAGCAGTTCAACTTTGCACTTACAAATAAATATGCCAGAACCCCGTTTGGTTACTTGCACTCGCTGGTGGGGTTGGTCTTTTGCAAGAATAGGGGGACATTGGAGCATTTTTTTTTTAAATCAGAAAAAAGTGCCCAATGCAGGAATCGAACCCGGGTCATAGCGATCGAAAACCAATAGTTTATACCAGCCTTCCACCGACCTCCCTAAAGGTAGTTTGTGACTTTTATTAATGTCTGTGAGAAAATAGCAGCTGAGAAAGAAGAAAAACTGATGAAGGTTAATTTTTGTCTGAAGATGGTAATAAACCTGTTATTTAAACATTGCACACAATTTATTGAATTTGGTCTGTTGTTTCTTATCCCCTTGTGTCAAGATTATACAAATTCCATCAGTTCATACTCCTCAAGTGTGATAGGAACAGCCTCAAATTACAGGCAAAGTTTCACCAAAATATTCCTGGATCATGGTGCCATGATCAATAAAAGCTACAAGTGCTGCTTTGTAAGTGCAAAGTCGAACTGCTTTTCACATATGTGGTGAACTTACAGTAAAAGTAGTCGCCTTTTTCTACCCACCATGATTATCATGGCCTGTACCACATGATAAGCAAAAAAAAAAATAAAAGCTGCACCCCTGTTTCCCTGAATTTGGTCTTGTTACCTTATGTTTCTAATATCTGTATTCCAAATTATACCTTATCATTTAAACTGTAGAGTTTATTGTGTGTTTAAATCTTCTTATATTATGCTTATATTTACATGTACAGTTAAACCTGTCTATAGCGCCCCCTCTTGGGACTCACCAAGATAGAATACTATAGAGAGGGGGTGCTATAGACTGGTTGTTTATTATTGATGTAAATTGCATTGTACTATTTAAAGTCGGGCGCTATAGAGAGGAAGGCACTATTTAAAGGGGCGCTATAGACAGGTTTAACTGTATATATATATTTTTAAAAGGATGATTCAACCTATACAAAAAGATGGCTGATACAATATACCAATTTGCATATATCATGCCTACATATGCAAAATTTCCTAAAAGAGATAGGTAAAGGTGTCAAGATTTGTACACATCAATACATTAAAGAAAATATTATTGTGAACATCCAAATTTTGAAAATAGAATCCGGGATACCAAATTACAATGTCCTTGATTAAAGTCAGTAAACTGTTGACTGTAAATTTCAATAGAATTTGGTGTAATTGATGTAGTACTATTTTCTTGTTTTTAATTGTTAAAGCCCATTGTCAATTTTGAGTGACTATATAAACAAATATTCTTCAATTTGATCTGACCATAACTCATAGCTCATCTAGTGACCTTTCTTGATCCCTTCTAGCCAGCTTATTGCAGTTCTTCCTTGAATTTTCCCAACATCAACATATATTTCTTATAAAGGATGATTCAACCTACATAAAAAGATGGCTGATATCCAATATACCAATTTGCATATATCATGGTGATCACATATGCAAAATTTCCTAAAAGAGATAGGTAAAGGTGTCAAGATTTATACATATCAATATATGAAATAAAATATTATTGTGAACATCCAAATTTTGTACATAGAATCCGGGTACAAAACTACAATTTCCATAATTAAAGTCAGTAAACTGTTGGCTGCAAATTTCAATAGAATTCGGTGTAATTGATGTAGTACTATTTTTCTTATGTTTTTGCTTTTTTTTTTGCTTATCCCTAGTACACGTGGTACAGGCCATGATTATCATGGTGGGTAGAAGTAGACAACTGCTTTTACTGTATGTGCACCACATGTCTACACATGTGAAAAGCAGTTCGTCTTTACACTTACAAATGTGCCAGAGCCCTGTTTGGTTACTTGCACTCGCTGGTGGGGTTGGACTTTTTTTGCAAGAATCGAGGCCATTGGAGCATTTTTTTAAACATAAAAAGTGCCCAATGCGGGAATCGAACCCAGGTCGTAGCGGTCGAAAACCAACGGTTTAAACCATCCTTCCACTAACCCCTTTTGTATTCTTAGTGTCAACAGTCAACTTTTGGTGACTATATAGACAAATAATCTCCAATTTGATCTATCCATTACTTATAGCTCATTTAGTGACCTTTCTTGACCCCTTATAGACAGCCCATTGCAGATCTTCCTCTCTTCCTTCAATTTTACCCAACATCAACATCTTTTCTAAACCATTTTCTCTCATATGTCTGAAGTAGGTCAGTCTTTGTTTATATATTTGGGATTCTAGGAATCTACCAGATTTAGTTTTATTAAATTTTATTATAATGAATACATTTTAATACAAATTTTCCTCTACACAAGAATAATATAAAGATTATGATATAAAGACAAACAGTGATATATTATATGGATAAATATTTTCCATTTTATTTTCAGCCAGAATTATTTTTCAATAAAAAAATTCAATCCCCTATATCAATGATATTGTACTAAATAAGATCCAAATCCAAATAAATAGTGTGTGGAACATTTTGGTAACAGCATGCATTGTTACCAAAACATCACATTATTTATTTGGATTTGATCTTATCTCTTATGTTTGCCCTATATACAGTTAAACCTGTCTATAGCGCCCCCTCTAAATAGTGCCTTTCTCTCTATAGCGACCCAATTTTAAGCATTAAAATGTAAACATTTTACATTAAAAGTGACCTGTCTATAGCACCCCCCCCCTGTCTATAGCATCCTATTTTGGTGAGTCCCAAGAGGAGGCGCTATAGACAGGTTTAACTGTACATTAAAAGTGACCTGTCTATAGCACCCCCTCTCTATAGCATCCTATTTTGGAGAGCCTCAAGAGGGAGCGCTATAGACAGGTTTAACTGTACATTAAAAGTGACCTGTCTATAGCACCTTATTTTGGTGAGTCCCAAGAGAGGGGGCGCTATAGACAGGTTTAACTGTACATTGAAAGTGACCTGTCTATAGCACCCCTTCTCTATAGCACCCTATTTTTGTGAGCCTCAAGAGGGAGCGCTATAGACAGGTTTAACTGTACATTAAAAGTGACCTGTCTATAGCACCCCCTCTCTATAGCATCTTATTTTGGTGAGTCTCAAGAGGGAGCGCTATAGACAGGTTTAACTGTACATTAAAAGTGACCTGTCTATAGCACCCCCTCTCTATAGCATCTTATTTTGGTGAGTCTCAAGAGGGGGGGGCGCTATAGACAGGTTTAACTGTACATTAAAAGTGACCTGTCTATAGCACCCCCTCTCTATAGCATCTTATTTTGGTGAGTCTCAAGAGGGGGGGCGCTATAGACAGGTTTAACTGTACATTAAAAGTGACCTGTCTATAGCACCCCCTCTCTATAGCATCTTATTTTGGTGAGTCTCAAGAGGGGGGGGCGCTATAGACAGGTTTAACTGTACATTAAAAGTGACCTGTCTATAGCACCCCCTCTCTATAGCATCTTATTTTGGTGAGTCTCAAGAGGGGGGGCGCTATAGACAGGTTTAACTGTACATTAAAAGTGACCTGTCTATAGCACCCCCTCTCTATAGCATCTTATTTTGGTGAGTCTCAAGAGGGGGGGCGCTATAGACAGGCTTAACTGTACATTAAAAGTGACCTGTCTATAGCACCCCCTCTCTATAGCATCTTATTTTGGTGAGTCTCAAGAGGGGGGGCGCTATAGACAGGTTTAACTGTACATTAAAAGTGACCTGTCTATAGCACCCCCTCTCTATAGCATCTTATTTTGGTGAGTCTCAAGAGGGGGGGCGCTATAGACAGGTTTAACTGTACATTAAAAGTGACCTGTCTATAGCACCCCCTCTCTATAGCATCTTATTTTGGTGAGTCTCAAGAGGGGGGGGCGCTATAGACAGGTTTAACTGTATATCAAATTAAGAAGATAACAGATAACTAGGGATAACTTTTTTTTTTATTCTCTATTCATTAGGTCTAATAAAGCCTATCTATAGGAGAGTGAACAAGAGAGAGAGATTGAATAATAAACTGTTTAACTTATTAAACACAAGGTAATAAGACCAAATAAATAAATAGGTCTTATTACCTTGTGTTTATAATCTATAATCCAAATTGTGCCTTATTATGTTTTACCTTATTTATTCCAACTTGTTTAAAACTGCTAAAGAAACTTATCCATAGATTGTCAGCTGTTTACATCTTAAGAAATTATTTTTTTTATTAATAGATAGCACCTTTTTCCAGTAATACAACTAACTTGAGGAAAGACTCTCAACACGCTTGGAAAAAAAAAAGGGAGAAGGGGAGGAACAGAAGCAAAAAAATGGGACAACATAGGTTCTTAGTAGGTGATAGTGAACACAAACAAGTGAAAAAGACAAAGAAACAAGACAAAAACAAAACAACAAAATTGATAAGGGAAAAAAAACATTTTTAACTACTGTTCTACAAAAAAGCTTTTGATATACATCTCTATTCCAGATCTTCCTCTATTAACACTCCTTCCTTGGGGAGATCAGATTTGGCGAAGTGCTCTGCAATTTTCCTCTGGACAATTGGCAATTGGGCAAGTACAGCAGCGACGGCTTCCTCATCCAGATCCTGGTGGAAGATCTGCATCAGGAACTGTGGGTCATTGGCCAACGCCAGGGCGTAGGCTAGCAGCTCGTGACCCTTGGCATCTCCTTCATTCAACAATTCATTTCCCTTCTGGAGACATTGGAGGCAGAAGTTGTTCATGTTATCTGGGGTGGGGTTTTCTGGTAGCTTCAGTTCTTCTTCTGGAGGGGAGGGCATCTTCATCTCAGGAGCTGGATGGACAAACACAATGGTTGTTAAGATGCACTTGCGCGTCATCTGTTATCAAAATACGAAACCATTATAGACGCGTATTATTCTTTTCAAAATGCAATATAACAGCGGTATGGTAGGTTAAACTGGCGAAACCGCTGGGAGGGTTCATCACCGATGAGCCAGGCCCTCCCATTAATTTTTCCATTGCAGTAAGGGCAGTAAAAATTATTTTATTTTGAAAAGAATCTTACGCGTCTATAATAGTTTCGTATTTTGACAATGGTTATTGTAGAGAGATTGCATTATCTCAACTTACGCATTAGGGAGCCGCCTTCTTCTGCTGCAAAAGCATTGGCAAGTTTCTGGGACACAACAAGATTTATCAGTTTTTTAATAGCACAATATTGTTCACCATACACGGCTGTAATTATAAATAAATAAAGGGAATAAATGTGAGATATATTTGTGGCGACTACACTTTGCTTCAGAGAACGCGAACTGGGACAAAGCTTCACTACACATACGAGCAATAGTGTGGCAGCCTCACTACGCCTAGGCAAGCACGAGCTGGGAGAACACCTCACTACACGGGCAGCATCCGGGACTCTTGCCACGCACGTCGTTCAAACAACAAGGCTTTCTTACAGCGGCCATTACTTCTTTCCTCTCTATATATTTCAGGGCTTCAAATTAATTAATTTATTTTATAAAAATAATTATAATTTTATCAGCAGCCTTTCCACAAGCCACACCAACACTCACGCAACCATCCCACATATTTATATTGGTCTTTTCATTGAGATTATATGAAATGTTGATGTGGCCAGGGGGAGTCTTAAAGTGGAATGAGAGGGATGTTGGTATGGCCGAGGAGTGTTAAAGAAGAGGCGATTACATTATTTTGAATGAAGCTCACACATTTTCACAAAGATGATAAGACCTAACCCAAATAAATTTATAGGTGTGTGATGTTTGAGAAACAAACACTGTTAACAAACATCACACACTATTAATTTATTTATATTAGGTTTATTTTCTTGTAGCTATAATCTATAATCCAAATTGTGCTTTATCACGTTTACACAAAGTTTGCTGTTTTTTTTTTTTTTGCTTATCCCTAGTACACGTGGTGGTACAGGCCATGATATTACATGGTGGGTAGTTAGAGACAGCTTTTACTCTAAGTGCACCACATGTCTACACATGTGAAAAGCAGTTTGTCTTTGCGCTTACAAATGTGCCAGAGCCCCTGTTTGGTTACTTTTACTCGCTGGTGGGGTTGGACTTTTGTAAGAATCGGGGGCCATTGGAGCACTGAGAGTTTACTGTAAAAGAGGGAAATATAAGAGACAAAACTCACCCGTTGGAATTCAGCCATTTTCCTGGGTAGGAGAGAGCTGATTTCTGGCGGCAAGATCTGCATGTGGTAGCTGAGCATCAGCTTGGGTTGGGAACTCAGGGTGATCAAGGCAGCATAGTGGTCAGCGGCATTTTCATTGTCACCTGCACACCCGATCCTTATAACCAACTCCATGATAACCTCATATATAACAAATGAAGACATTAAGATGCGAATGTTTCTTTTCACAAATAAATCAAACTTCTTTTGTCCTTAGTGCGATGAAAAAATATTGGTATGCTCATCAGTGGTGAACCCCCCCAGAGATTTCACCAAATTAATCTACCAGACCACTTCTTCAAAGCTCTAATACTGTATTGGATGATTCTGTTTTTATATGCAACACTGAATGGTGGAATCTTAGAAATGGTATTTAAGCAAACTATGGACATTGCAGTAAGGACAGTAGAAATTTGATATATTTGTGAAAAGAAACTCTTGCGTCTTAATTTCTCCATTATATATAGATGGTGCGTTATTGCTTTGTATTAATAACCTAATGTGTTTAGAGGTACAAGGTAATAAGACCAAATCCAAATAAATAAATAGTGTGTGACGTTTCGGTAACAGCGTTGTTACCATCTTTTGTCTGAAGATGGTAACAACGCTGTTACCAAAACGACACACACTATTTATTTATTTGGATTTGGTCTTATTACCTTGTGTTTATAATCTACAATCCAAATTGTGCCTCATCAATGTGTTTAGAGGTGTTTATACAATATCAAGGAAGCTGGTAAATCTAAAAAAAAAAGGTAATTAAGATGGCATACTGGGGAGCACTGAGGACACATACAACCCTCAAACCCACAGTTGGGTAATTACATGTGTGAAATTGATAAAAAAAAACTCTTCTTGATCTAAAAATTGCCCCCAGACCTTCAAGGCTGGGTCTCATCCAAAGAATATTTTCTGCCACTCTAACAAGATGCAGCAATATTCACAACATTTTCTGACAAAAAAAGTCCTGTATTTCTTGCCACATATAAGGAACCATTCCAGCATTCCTGGTGTTGAACCACTTGTCTACTGTTTTATGGCTCCAGCAGCCAACATGAGGAAAAATAAACTTCCTTGTGAACCCACTTCAAGGCATTATCATTCCCCAAATTCTCCATGATGGAGAGCTTCTGTTGTTGGTTGGCTATCCACCACATTACAGTAAGACTTTGCCCTCCAATGAATATAGTCTCCATGACCTTGTATAATTATACAATGGGATAATAATAAAAAAAAACATTCCCCCAAAAATATACAGTAGAACCTCCTGGTAAAGGACACCTAATTGCAGAGCCAAAGTGTCCTTTAGGGGGGGTGTCCTCTTACCGGAGAGTTGTTAAATTGTTAAAATGGTAATTTTGCGAATGAAAACTGTCCTTTGTAGAGAGATGTCCTCTAGTACGGGTCTCCTCTAATGGAGGTTCTACTGTATTAGGTAGAATACGATTGTCTGGGATATTCTACCCACTGATATCTTGTTGTTTCTTATCCCCTTGTGTAAAGATTACACAAATTGCATGAGTCAATCTCATGGAATGGGGTGTAGCTTTCGTTAATCATGGCACCATGATCCAGGCAAACACTTTGGCGAAAGTCTGACTTTGCTTTTAATTTGAGGCCGTTCTTAACATGGAAGCCATTGCTGCTGTGTTGAAGTACTACTGTATTTTGAACTCAGCAGGAAGAGAGCTAAAGCTTAAATGAGTTGCCTAGAAGAGGTCAAGAAAACTACTGAAAGGTCACTAGATGAGAGTCACTAACAAATCAAATTGGAGAATATTTGTCACCATATAGTCACCAAAGGAAGAGAGGAAGACCTGCAATGAGTTGCCTAGAAGTGGTCAAGAAAACTACTGAAAGGTCACTAGATGAGAGTGATGGTCACTAACAAATCAAATTGGAGAATATTTGTCACCATATAGTCACCAAAGGAAGAGAGGAAGACCTGCAATGAGTTGCCTAGAAGTGGTCAAGAAAACTACTGAAAGGTCACTAGATGAGAGTGATGGTCACTAACAAATCAAATTGGAGAATATTTGTCACCATAGTCACCAAAGGAAGAGAGGAAGACCTGCAATGAGTTGCCTAGAAGTGGTCAAGAAAACTACTGAAAGGTCACTAGATGAGAGTGATGGTCACTAACAAATCAAATTGGAGAATATTTGTCACCATATAGTCACCAAAGGAAGAGAGGAAGACCTGCAATGAGTTGCCTAGAAGTGGTCAAGAAAACTACCAGAAGGTCACTAGATGAGAGTGATGGTCACTAACAAATCAAATTGGAGAATATTTGTCCATAGAGTTACCAAACTCTCTAACAACAAAGGAAAATAATGCTACAACACCAAATTCTATTGAAATTTTACAACCAACATTTCATTGAATTTTATCAAGGAAATTTCAGTCTGGGATATGGATTCCTTATACAGTAGAACCTCCATGAGAGGACACCTCTCTACAAAGGACAGTTCTCATTGTCAAAATTCCCATTTTTACTATTTAGTTTCTCTCAGGTATGAGAAACGGCTCTCCATAAAGGGCTCTGCAACTAAATGTCCTTTACAGGGAGGTTCTACTGTATATAAAGGCGCTATAGAAAGGGAGGCACTATTTAGATGGGGTGCTATAGACAGGTTTAACTGTATCTTAGAAGGCTAAAACAGATATTTAAAAAATGGGAACTGTATTCTTATCATGAAGTTCTTTCAATTTCCACAACACACACCAAAGTAAAAACATTATATATATGTATATTAAAATATATTTCAAAGATCATAGTCTTTTGTGAGCAAAATTTGCCTATATAGTCACCTGAGGTCGAACTAGACCTGAAGGACACTAACAACATTGACAACAACAGAAGCAGCAAAATAAGGGAGAATATGAAAACTTACCTTCATCCATAAGCCTATCAGCTGTAATCTTGAGATGTTCAATGTACTCCTGACCAATAGACTTGAGACTGGGGAGCTGATACACACAATACAAACCTGAAGTTGGTTGATTACATGTGTCAAATTGCTAAAAAACTCTTCTTGGATCTAAAAAATTGCCCCCTGATCTTCAGGGCTGGGTCTCATCCACAGAATATTCATATCAATATCCAAAGAATATTTTCTGCCATTCTAACATGATGCAGCAATATTAGCAACATTTTCTGACTAAAAAGATTTTGGTCCTGTATTTGGTTAATTTTAAATTTCCTAGGTTGAAAATGAGAAATCCATCAGAATAAATCAATTTCAGCCAGATTAGTTATATATTGAGTGAAAAGGTATAAGGAACCAATAAATTGAAAAAAAAATGTAAATATACGTTGACATATACAGTAAAACCCCTCTATAGTGAACCCTAATGGGACAGAGCTTTTGGTTCACTATAGCCACGGTTTGGCTATTTTTTTTTACTTTTCAAAATTTTAGACCGTATAATTAAAGGACAGCCATACACACTGGAAGAGGCTTCCTCTTAATAGTCGTCACTTTGTTTTAATTTCCTTAATTGACCAATTTCTTTACATTAATACTGAATAATAATAGAAATCATTAGATGATAGGTTCTTCTTATCATTAACATACATGTACCCCTATGTCTAATTTAAAAATCAAGACAAATCCTAGGCAAAGTTTTATTAAATATATATTCAAAGATATAAAATGATTTTAAAGCATCATTATCAGATTATATAATACATTGTTTACTTGGAAAATGGCTCTAACACCTTATTGCTTCAAAGCATTCTTCAAGCATTGCACCATTCAAATAAAGTTAGTGTTTTTCTTCCATTTCATTTTCCCACATATTTTTCTAGGTCTAGATTTCGTTTTTTTTAACCTGTCATGCAAAACATTGCTGACTTTAAAATCACCATAGTTAATGGCATAAAAATAGCTTTTGTTTCATCACGGGACCATTTATTTGGATTTTTTTTTTAGCCCTAAAACGTAGGATCGCGATCGCGGCAAAAGTTGAGGTTGATTCCTCTTTGTAACAATTTTTAAAAGCTTTATATTTTATCTTTTATAATAGAAAAGTTATATTCTCTTATTTTAATATGTTCTTAACATTTTGCCTGTGTTGTTTCACTTTGAAAAGTTCTAAAATGGCCTTTTTTTTTTTAAGAAATAACGCTTTTGTTTTTAAAATGCCTTTGTTTTCTTCATTTTGGAAGCCATTTGTATTTTTATATTTCAAATTTAATGGATGCAAATATATTCTATTTAATAAAAAGTATAATGTGTTAAAATTTATACAACATACAGCAAAAATAAAGTGCAAAATTCAAAACAAACAATGCCGCTAAATGTATTGTTTTGAAATCGCGATCCGCGAGATGAAACATGCTCAAAATTTGGTTGTTTTAATTTTTTTCTTTTAATTACAATTCTAAGTTCGTTATAAGCATAGTATTTTTGATAGATTTTATCATTTTGGGACCGAAAATAGGTTCGTTATAGGGGTAGTTCGTTATTCTAAAAATCGCAAAGTTCGTTATAACGATGGTATTTTCAATGGAATGGAATTGGGAATCGGCGTGGGTTCGTTATAAGGGAAGGTTCGTTATATCCAGGGTTCGTATTAGCGGGGTTTTACTGTATATTAAAATCAAAATCCTGATAATCCTAATGAAATTTTAAATATAATATGCCATTCAAAAATATGAATTACTTTGAAAAAAAATTGAGCAATCTATTGGATAATAATAATTAAAAAAAAGATAATAGAAAAACATGATATTCCTTGACAAAAGTTGATGTGTTCATCCAATAGAAAAGTGGCAAATATATCTTTTTAATCCAATAGATATCTTTTTTTTTAATATATTTTAATTATATTTACACATATGATAAAAATAGTACAAATGTAAAATTACACTGGGCTAAGATAGATAAATTAAGAAAAAGGTCTCTCCTTATTGTGCAACTGAAAGTTGCTGATGGCATGCATCATCTGTTGGAATAAACCCACATGTGGTTTGATTTTCTTCATTAATCAAGAATGGGTATATGACCAATACTGGAATAATTTAAAAAATCAACAAATAGTTGATATTTATTCTGACAGATGGTGGAAACCATCATCAACTTTCAGTTGTAACATAAAGTAGATGCCTTTTTCTTAACTTACACATATATATACCATGTATAATTCACACTCTGAAATATATAAAACAATAATCTACATAAAAGATCTAATAACAATGATTCTCTATCGACCAATCAGGAGTGACCATGTCATCATGATGAATCAGGAAGTCATCTTCCAACCTGTCAACCTCACAGATATGCAAATTGAAATGTATCATCCAATTTAAGATTCCCTATTTAAGATGGTCTTCTTTCTTATCTCCACTCAATCATATTAGGGTGTCAAGCTTGTAAAGCTTGTTGATTGTGTCTGCTAGGGATGAGTAGATGATGTTTTTTTTTTTTTGCTTATCACTAGTACACATGGTACAGGCCATGATAACATGGTGGGTAAGATGATGGTTTAAGATGGTAAATACCAGAAAATGCCATTTAGTTATTCTACTAGAAATGATCCAGTCCAGAAATCCTGCTCTACGTGGTGGGCGGAGAAGCAGCACAAGTAAGAGACTGCCCTGTAGTACGGTGTCATGAGCCCCAAGCCGCTACGGTAACCGTGAACAGGGAACTCTGAAATGTAGCTGACTAACGGGGAAATGGCACCTCCCTTTCCATGTAGGACAAGACACAACCACTAGAAATGGTAGCTACAGAACTATACAATCTTGGTGTCTTTTATAATGCTGATCATAAATTGAGAAAAAACAAAAATTCAAAGAGCCAATATGTAAAAAGGACTTACCTTAAGGGTATTCTTCTTCTTCCTCTCCTCCTCTGCCTTCCTGCGTCCTGCAACACCAATTTGATTTAATGTCAGGCCAATAAATACAGAAGATTTCACATTCAGGGAAAATCTTTCCATCAAAACAATGAGCATCATTGTGCATAATACATGTTATATAATCTCATATAGATGGAAATTTTGCCGGGAGGATATTGATCTAAAGAGACAAAGGTCGTCTCTGCTGTCAAAACTAGACGCCATCTATTGACCGTCGCCGTAAACTAGCAGCCTCGGGTCGGTGACAAAGCCACAACACCAGCAACACCTCTTTGGCAGATTGTCATTAGATCCTGTATGGATCTCATGGAATAAAGTCTGGCCTAGGCTGACAAGGGCCATTAGCCCAAACCATGGTCTCTAGGTGGTGTCATGGTCATGGTGTCATGGCCCGAAACCATGGTCTCGGTTTGGCAAAGCTGGTGTTGTGGCTTTGTCACCGACCCGAGGCCGCTAGTTTGCAGCGACGGTCAATAGATGGCGTCTAGTTTTGACATCTATTTTGACAGGAGAGGTGATCTTTGTCTATTTATAATCTTATATATTATATAATCTAAAAATTTGAATACAGTAGAACATACTCCATGAGATGACACTCCTGCTAAAGGACACCTCTCTACAAAGTACAGTTTTCATTTGCAAAATTACCATGGTTACTATTTTGAATCTCTATGTAAGAGGATACCTCTCCTTAAAAGACAATTTGGTTCTGCAATTAGATGTCCTTTATAGGGAGGTAGTTCTACTGTATTTTATAATTTTATTTTTATTCGTTGAATATTCTACATTTTTGACCACATAGTTTTAGAATATGCAACTTTTACTATTGTTGTAAATATGTATAGTTAAGTCTCCTATTTTCTAAAAATTCACTAATATAGAAATAATTTTATTTATTTCCCAACAAAAATATATTCATTACATACAATTACACAAGGAAATAAGTAAATTGTGCCTTATCACCTTAACATACATATACACCTATCCCCCGATTTACACGGTAGATACGTTCCTGAGAAAAATGTGTGATTCGGGGGATATCGGTGTACACAGAAATAAAAATAAAATGCATTGACAGGTTAAAATATGTAGTCAGCACATAAGCTTGGGATTCCTCATGAGATGTGTACACAGTGCATGTGTTCAATTACAGTAGCATTTAGTATAGTGCGATAAAAACAAAAAAAAAAAAACTTATTTGGAAAACTGTGTAAAAGCGAAAACGTGTGAAACAAGTACCATGTAAATCGGGGGATATATATAGCTTAATTAAAATAGGGGGCTTATTTTGGATCAAAATATTTATTAAATTTCAATATTTCGACGAGGCTGTTATCTTCTTCTCTGAAATTATCATAAATGGATTGCTCTATATATTCAACAAGATATAGTTTTATAGTATACAAAAATGTAATGCCTCGATAAAAGTTGGCATTCAGCCAACCGAAATATTGGCAAATAAATCTTTTATTCAATCCAATATATGCATTTTTACTATCTAACAGTTTTATACATCTATCCCCTAATTTACACGGTACTTGTTTTACACGTTTTCACTTTTACATTGTTTTCCAAATACGTAAGTTTTTTTTTGGTTTTTATCGCACTATACAAAATGCTACTGTGATTGAACACATGCGCTGTGTACACATCTCACGAGGAATCCCGAGCTTATGTGCTGACTACATATTTTAACCTGTCAATGCATTTTATTTTTATTTCTGTGTACACCTATCCCCCGATTTACACGATTTTCTCAGGAACGTATCTACCGTGTAAATCGGGGGATAGGTGTATACAAAATTTAATAGGTTCTGCACATTAGTTATTGTTTTGTTATTTTAATTATAATTAGAAAATGAGGTAGTATACTAATTTCAGCAGACCATTGATGATTGTATTATTCAGTGCTAGGCCTACTCACAGTAAACAAGTTCCATTTCTAAATAAACCTTACCTAAACTAACTTATATAAATCTAACCTAGCATATTGTTATAATCCCCCATGTCACCAATGTAGCCCGCACAAATCATTATCTTACAAAAAAAATATATTATTCAACTCTCAAATGTTTTTTTTTTTTTTATCTAACTTCATAATACAAAGTTTAAAAAATCGTAAGAAAAAAAAAAGATGTCTTAGAGAGAGAATTCAGATATTTATTAATAACACATACACATTTTGCCAAACGACTTCCTATCTCCAAAGTTTTGAAGCCATATTGAAGTTTTGGTCAAAAATAAATTAAGTGTAAATTGAAACTAACATGTAATTTGATTCAATCATATAGGCCTTATTTCTTATATGGTCAAATCTCTCCAAATCTCCCAGTTTGAGCCTTCATTTTACATCCGTGAGGATGATGTTAGGCACGGAACTACTTCCTATGCAATATCCAAGTATTTTCTTTCGTAGTATTTCGTAATTTTTAAAATAAAATTATCATATTTTTAAAATAGTCACTCTCTTTCAGAAACACTGATAAAGAAATTTTTAACAATTCTACATTATATATTACTTACGTTCACGGAGCTTTTGTTTGAAAAGTGGATCCTGATGTCTTTTATGGTCGAAATATATGGCATAAGAAACAGCACAAACTGCGCTAGCAATTGCGGCGATGGTTTTAAGGTTTGGTGTAATAAGTGATATCATGATAAACGTTTATTATTTTTAAGTTTTCGAAATACGTAGAAAGATACAACTTTTAGTTAACAAAGCTTATCTAAAAAGGTATACCACATGTGCCTAAACCATAACAAAAAGTGAGCTCAATTGGACACAGATTAATAAAATTTAATTAAAAAGGCATATATTGGAGAGAGATCAAATTATTTTACCAATATTTACCAATAAAAATAAATTTAATTTACAGCTCAAAAACAAATTTAAAAATATTCAATTAATTTTTTCACACATTGAAAGACATTTATATGGAATAAAATAAACATTTTGTTTCGTAAGTTGGTTTTGTGAAAAATGTATGATCTATTTACAAGGAGGAAAAATGTCTAATATTTAAATGTGAAAAAATAATTTTAAAAATAGAAAAAATGTCAGGTGTTGATATTAAAAACAAAATAAGTATATTCTGTAAGCTCACGTGACTTTTTTAAATGGCAGAGTGCCATTTAGTGGGAAAGAAATCAGCTAAACATTGATTTAACCTGTTCCCTGATATTTAGTTAACCCATTTTCTTGATTACTCACAAGAAAATGACTGGTCAAATATCAGGGAACAGGTTACATTAGTTGATTTCTGTTACACTAGATGGCGCTAGCCATCTAAAAAGCTCGTGTGAGCGGTCAGGATACGCCTATTTTTTTTTTTTTTTTTTTTAATATTTTAAATGTTTCTAAAGTCTTTTAAAATGAACTGAGGAGTAATTATTTTATAGATCAGTAGTATTTTCATTAATGATTTTATTAGATGCATTAAAAATCTAGATAATAATGCAGAATAAAATTCAACTTTAAAATAATTTGCAATTTCAGATTTAGTGTGTGTGTGTGTGTGTGTGTGACAATTTACAATTGAAACAAATTTTAATGGCTTCTTGTCAATAATTTACATTAAAAATGGAAATAATGAGTGAACTAAAATATAGATGATCATGCGCGAGGGATGTGCCCCGGCGGGTGAGCCCTCTTTCCCAGGTGATTAGCGGGTCCTCTGCTCCTCCGGTCAGCCCAACCTGTACCAAGTACTGGTAGATGATGGATTTTGCCAACGCCAGAATGGCCAAGTCGTCATCTTCGAGGCCAGACCCGAAAATCCAGGCCCGCGGGTCAGGAGGTCGCCCAAGGACATTCCAGTAGCGATTGTCAAAGGAACGATCCACGGAACCGCAGGCTTGGCATAATGAACTGGTCGAGGCCGGATGGTCAGGGTGGGGCAGGGCATGGAGGGCCAACCTAAGCGCAATGTCGGCGTCGTGGCCCGAGAAGGCGCAGCGCCGCAGTGAAGTCCAGTCGAGCCTGGCCGGCGCGTCAACCACAGATGTCCATCAGGAGAGAAGCCTGGTGATCGGCTGTGTCGCGAGGCGCGGACGCTCCAAGGCGCGACGGGCCGAGCGGGTGGTGAGCTTCGAGATGGGGCGTGGTCCTCCCGCGCAGGACCACAGCCTCAGCCAGGCAGGCAGCCCTGGTGCTCTCCCGAAGGTTCTCCCCCAACGTCCTCCGGCAGAAGGCAACAAGGGCAGCGGCGTCCGCGAGAGAGGAGCGAGTAGGGCGGATGTCGGGGGCATCCCTCAGGTTCGCGACAGGACCCCGGACCAGCGCGCAGGGGCCAGGAGGTTGGGAGGGCGAAAGAACTTGCAGCCACCAATGATGGGGAGCTCCAATAGCTGGAATGTGGGAACAGCCTGGTGGTTGAGGCCAAGGATCTTGGAAGCCTCCTCCTAGAGCCTCAGTAACCGTAGGCGGCGGGGCTAGAGCGGAGTACCGTCGGGAGGGGGACGGAGCCAGACGCCACCCAACACCAGCCAGGTGAAGCCATTCTTTCTCCCACGGAGCGCAGCCTGAACGCTCTTGAGGCAGGCCAGATGGAGTTGGGCGCGGATGTCCAGAAGCCCGAGCCCCCCCCCCCCCCCCCCCCCCCCCCGAAGGTAACAGTTCTCGATATGATATCTGCGGGAGGCCAAGCCGTGCGGTCAGGGCCCCAGATAAACCTTCGCAAGCGGGCCTGTAGCTTGGTGATGGTATCCTCTCCGGGCAGGTACCCATGAAGGTGGTGCTGGGTGGTTGAGAGTACCAGGGTATTGGCGGCTTTGGCTCGGCCGACAAGTGAGAGGCCGCGCGTGAAGGGCGTCCACTTTCTGCAGGCAGAATCCAACAGGGTCAGAAGATGCTGTTCCTGGCGGGCGACAGATCTGAAGGGGAAATGTCCATCTCCAGGACTTTGATGGAAGATGTCGACCAGGAGACACCTAAGGGAGAGTCAACGCGAGCGCGCCACGCACCGCACCAAAGGCCGGCACACTTCCCGAAGTTCACAGCTATGGCCGAAGCCCGACGGAAGTCCCGAAGAACGGACTCCACCCGCTCAAACTGTTCGTCGCGGCGAATAAGAAGAGTGATGTCGTCGGCGTAAGCGATGACATTGCCCACGCCGAGAGAGGACTCGAGGCGACGAAGCAGCGGCCCTGTCGCGATGCTGAAGAGTGGGGCACTGACGGCGCAGCCCTGCCTAAGGCCGTTTAGTAGGTGGAAGGCGGTGGTGTGGAAGTCTCCAGCCCTGATCGTCGCATCCGCCTCAGCGTACAGGAGACTAATCCATTTCATAAAGGCCGGTGGAAGGTGCAGGAATTCCAGGAGCGTCCACAGGAAGCCCCGGTCCAGAGAGTCGAAGGCGGACTCAAGGTCTACGCAGACGACGTCCAGCGGCAGGCCTCCAGACGTCGCCACCTCAACAGCATTGGTAACCCAGGCGATATTCCAGGATGGTGCCCTCTCGGGGACGGCGTAAGTCTGGCACTCCGGCACCAGCGCTGGAAGATGGTGTCTGAGGCGACGAAGGAGGATACCCGCCAGGACACCGTAGCCAGCCGAGGGCAGCGAAATGGGCCTATAGCCGCTGAAGCCGCGACCGCCGCGGGTCTTCGGGACCAGACAAATAGAGCTACGCCGCGTGGATGGTGGCAGGGCGCCGCGGAAGTGGGAGGCCGTAAACACACGCCACAAGGCTCCCACGAAGAAGTCCACAAAGGCAACTAGGAGCTCGCAAGGCAGACCGTCCCAGCCTGGGGCCCTTCCACTAGGTAGACGGGAGATGGCGGCGGCAATCTCGGCCAAGGTGATATCTTCCCTGTGGAGGGGGTCGTTCTCATCGATACCAAGGGGGATGGTCGTCCCCTCACTGAAGGCCGCGCCAGCAGTCGGGTCACAAGCCGCGTGGGCAAAGCGAGGCTGGAAAATATCATAGGCCCTACGCCGCAGTTCAGGACCATCGAAGACCGCGCCGTCCTCGTTTCTGATGCTGACAGCTGGGCGGCGGTGGCGCGCGAGGTCCGAGGGGGATGGGTAGTCGGCATTGATCGACGAGGCCTCAAGCTGCGCCCTGATGAGGCGTTGACCCTTGCCGATGTAGCTGTAATCACAAATGTAGTGGCGAGGAATGTGGAGTGATCGAGCCTCCGCGAGCAGGCCGGCCTTGATGAGCGACCAACGGTCCCATAACTGAGACGCATCAAGCTGGGATAAGTCCTCCCCAATCGCCACCAGATAGTTATTTAAATTCTCTTGGACCAGCCCAGAGCGGAGCATAGCGGCCATGCGAGGTTGGGAGGGGGCGGCTGGGGGGGCCCACAGAGCAGCACCATGCGATGATCGGAGAGGTTGTAGAACGTGGTGACATAAGATGTTCTCTCCAGGAAACGCGCTGGAACGAGGATCCTGTCGAGGCGACTGCTCTCGATCTGGTCGCCGTGGCTAGCGACCCTGGTGGGGAGGTGAGCGGCGTCGAACTCGGTGGCCGCGTCAAATAGCGCAGCCGATTCATGAAGAGCTCTGAGGGCCCCCACGGAGAGAGAGAGTCGCGGTTCCGGTCCTCCTTGACGTTGAAATCCCCAAGGACTCAGGCTTCCTCTTGGACCGCAGCCACCTCTATGACGCCAAGCTGCTCGACTCGCTCACGAGGATCATGTGATAGGTGGACATTTATGAATGCCATCTCCTGGCCATGGACGTCGAGGTCAACCAAGGCAATGTGACCCGGCCACAGGACGCGGTGTCGCGAGACGGTAACGCCCGGCGCGAAGACGCAGGCGAGGCCCGAACCCAAGATGGCGTTGGGTGGTGCGACGACGGCGTTGTAGCCGAGGCAGAGGTCTTGGGTGCTATCGAGATGGTGGGCGTTCGTTTCTAGGAAGAATGCTATGTCCACGCGATTTTGCCACAGGAGATGGCAAAGGTTTAGGCTCCTCCTCCGAGTAGCGAGCCCGTGCGCGTTGATGGAGGCGATGGTGAGGCCTATGAAGACTACGGGCGGAGCAGGCCCAGGGCCAGACGAAGGCGCTTGTAGATGGAGCTGCTTGAGTCGGGCTTCATCTTCCAGAGGGCATCGACAAAGTCGAGCAAAGCAGTCTTCTGGGCGGGTGTAGTTACAGGGAGGAGCTTTTGAGGGTAGGTATGGAGACAAGGAGGCCACATACCTTCTCCTTGTTGAGATCTAGGTTATCAGTTCCGTCGAACAGCGTGCTGGGAGCCCGCCGCAGGAGGATATCGAGCTGGGTTCTGATAACTCGCCTCCCCTCTGGAGTGGAGCTAGTGCTTTCCTCCTCGGTCTGTGCTACCTCCATTGGCTCGGTGGGTGCCGGGGGGGGGGGGGGGGGGGTCAGGGAAGACAGGGCTGGTGTAGGCAAGTTAGTCGCCGTGCCGGCTGAACTTGGCGCCTCTCCAGGTGGCAGAAGTCGCGCAGGATGGGGCGCTGGGGATCCCGGGGCAACAGTGAGGGTCACTGGGGCAGTGCTTAGCACCTCCTCTGATGGAGCATTGGTGGGAGAGGGCACAGACACTGGCAGACTGGTTTGTTTGGGCACGGTGGGAGGAGCTACGTCAACCTGGGATAGAGAAGCCGGTCGCTTGGGGTCGATGTTCCGCCTAGCGAGCGTAAGACAGTTGGCTCTGCGGTGAGCCTGCTTGCCGCATTTCGAGCACTTTATCCTGAAGAATAGGAAGGCTGCAAGAGAATCGCCTTTCGATTTTAAGTCAAGGCGAGTTGGCAGCTTATCCAGCTTCATGCCTTCGTGAAGTAGGATGTAGGCCTCCCGGAGGCCGTCGGTGAAGGTGTACTCACCCATTTAACCTGGATAGGGGCGATAGAGGTCACCCGTCCATAGGGCTTCTATAATGGCGGCGTCTTCCACGAAGCCGGGGATGTTTGCCACGATTATTCTCTCCGCCCTTTTGCGATAGCGGAAGATCTTGAGGGTCGTGCCCTCGATTTCCAGGCCCTGGTCGATCAATCGGTCCGCAAGGGCTTTGCTGGACAGGCCCACGAGGACGTGTCCATTCATCCTGTTGAATTGGACGATGTACTTGGGTCCCCCGACCAGCTTGTCCACAGATTGGAGGTACTGGTAGGGCTCAAAGTCAAGGACAGTGCTCGATGAAGACGTAGTTGTCCTGGTTGGATGAAGCCTGCCTTGCTCTAGCATCAGCGATGTTTTCCCGTGTGGCTTTTACCTCTTGGACCTGCATTGTTCGCAGCCCTGTAGGTCCCTTCCGCGGCTGGGAGTTGTCTGGTCCTCTGGCGCTGCTGTGCTGCGCCGCAGGATGTTCTGAAGGCGCTGAGCCGCGGCGCCTTTTTTTTGTTTCTTACGATGGTGAAGTCATCTTCTGGACAATCCTCCACCTCCATGGTCTCAGCCCAGCTTCTCGGGGCCTGATTAGCGCCAGTGGATGACATAGGCGCCATGACGTCATGCTCAGTGGCGGGATTTGCATGATTGTTGCTGGCTGGCAAATTTGCATTGCCATCAGTTTTTTCATTGATTTCTGAAGAATCAATTGCTAAAGTTTCTTTTGCTGAATTTTCAGCTAAGGCCCCACAATTCGAGCCCAGCCTTTCAGGCATTTGTAGAGCTCCTTCAGGGCTTTCAGCCGGTGCCACATTAGTCAAATCTTTTGGCATTTTCACACACACCAAAGGCGAAAAACGGCAATTTTGTACAAAATTTGAAATATCGCGTTAGCCCATGTAACCTTAGAATAATTTTTAACGCCTTGCCAAATGTTTTAACTTTTGTTTGCTCCTGACAAGGACAAAAGATTTTTGTCGAAACGTCGAGGTAATAAAAAGATTTACTGGCCGAAGTATCTTTACTTCCAAACCTTGGTTGAACTGCCAACTTATCAAACTTTGAAAGCTTGTAGGTGGCCCCTCAATGCTGTCACCAGAGAACATTCTATAAATTAAGAGTTTTTCAAACTTCCCCTTTGCTGGTCCCAAGCCAGGATAAAAAATTAGGAAAGGGAGCAGTAACAAGCTTGTAAAAAAACCTGGGCTCAGTTGGCCAGGCTGATAGTACCCTGTAAGGGCTCCTAATCCAAAGATACAGGATGAGCAGCGGTTGCACTTAACATATGTTCCTCATATCAGAGACGGCCATTTCATATTGGAGCTTAGTCAGCCTGCTACTGAGTAGTGCTCCCAGTCTTAATGACAAAAACAGATGCATTCTACTTCACCCAGTCATGGAGATAAGAAAGATGAGCTTTTCAAAGGCCTCCATTGTGCTTGTCACAAGTTCAAAGCAGCCATTTGGCGATGTAAACACCTCTCTTGGCTATTTCTCTGCCAGGAAGTTTAATTTTTTACATGAAGTATACACAATCCCCTAAAATGAAATACACCTATCGCAGAATCAAAGTGTTATTTAGGGAGAGGTAGGTACTCTCTTACTGGATAGCAGATAAGTAGTAAAAATGCTAATTTTGAAAATGACAACTGTCCTTTTTAGAGAGTGTTCTCTCATGGAAGTTCTATATGATATATATAGTGGAATCTTTTATAACAACATACTTGTTAAAGCATCCTATTTCTAAAGCCCTAAGTTTTAAGTCCCCATCAGAAAGGCTAGTTTCTGAATGAGGGAAATCAGAAAAGGAAAGGCTGTAGCCCAACCTGAAATATGATTTTTTGGCATGATGAGGTGTATCTTCTGATGAACTTTGACCAGGATCTGTAAAGAACCCTCAGAGGTATCTGTCACCCGTCATGATGTACATTATATTTCTTTCCTTTGTGATGGTCCTTGGCCCCATTAGCAGTGATGCCATGTCCTCCCCAATTGCCTCAGTATGAA
>CP092874.1:13862698-13880100 GCA_030710605.1 Cordylochernes scorpioides
ACCCTCGATTCCCAACAGTCATGAACCGGGATTGAATCCAGCGTTAACATTTTGTTTAATATGTGAATAACCTTCACATTCGTTGTAGCAATTATCATAAACTAGGTTGCTCTTATTGAGCGGTACCTAATAAAGTTATTTTGGAATATTTTTTTACTTTAATTCAATTGAAAATTCTGTTTCTTGGGAGTATTGCATTAAAGAAGTTGAACTGTATTTTTAATTTCTATATACAGTTAAACCTGTCTATAGCGCCCCCTCTTGGGACTCACCAAAATAGAGTGCTATAGACAGGTCACTTTTAATGTAAATCACATCGTACTACGTATTTAAAATCGGGCGCTATAGAGAGGGAGGCACTATTCAGAGGGGGCGCTATAGACAGGTTTAACTATATATAAAATTTGTGTGTGCAATTGTAAAAAGATGTAATTTGGATTATAGTTAGAATCCCAAGGTGATCAAATTGGTAAATTTATATGCAAATAAGGACAATTTTGTCTGAAGATGGTGTTATATAGATTTATTTGATCTTATTACACTGTGTTTCTAATTCTCTCTCCTAGAATCATGTTCTTTTACATTTATTTTTCCTACATATTCCCCCCCTCAATCATTGCAAACCAGTTTCCTCAAATCATTTCACATCATTGTTCTGACTCATTACCATAATTTTCCACACTCATTGCTTATCATTTCACCTACAATTCCTCATCATCTTTTCCACAACTCATGGTCAAAAATGTTCCTTCCTTATTATTTTTCTTCCCATCATTTTCCCCACTCATTGCTTATCATTTCACTCACAATTTCTCATCATTTTCCCACAACTTATGGCCAAAAATGTCTCCCCTCTCATTATTCACAATTATTTTTCTCCATATCATTTTTCCCACTCATTGCTTATCATTTCACACACCATTTCACTTCATTTTTCTACAACTCATGGCCAAAAATGTTTTCCCTCTCATTATTTATAATTATTTTTCTTCCTATCATTTTCCCCACTCATTGCTTATCATTTTTCACTCACAATTTCTCACTTTTCAACATTTATCATCATTTTCCTCACACAATGCTTATCAATTCACCCACAATTCCTCATCATTTTTTCCACAACTCGTAGTCAAAAATTTTTCATCCCCCTTTATTTACAATTATTTTTCTTCCTATCATTTTCCCCACTTATTGCTTATACTTTCACATACCATTTCACATCATTTTTTCCACAACTTATGGCCAAAAATGTCTCCCCTCTCATTATTTATAATTATTTTTCTCCATATCATTTTCCCCACTCATTGCTTATCATTTCACTCACAATTTATCATTTTTCAATAACTCATGGGCAAAATGTTTCCTCCCTCATTCTCTACAATTATTTTTATCCCCAGCATCTCTCTCTTATTTCAAGAAAATCTTCCAAGAAATAAACATGATTGACGCTACCTCATGAATTGAACTTCCACTGGTACATCTCTATATATATATAAAAGTCAGTGTATGTATGTTTGTCAGCTATACACGTCCACAATACATAACTAATTTGACTGAAATTTTAACAGTTTATAAAGTAGAATCTGGAAAAACTTATAGTAAAAATTTCAGGTCTCTATCCCGAATATTCGTCAAGTTATTTGCAAATCTGATTTGCAAATTTTTCCTTTCGCTTGCGAGCAGCGCCTCTAGCGGTAAAGATGCTTGCTGTTATCAAAAATTGAAAGTTTCTGTACCTCTCTGGTAATGGTCTGGGGAAATGGTTTTTTTCATTGTAAAATTTTATTAAAAAATAGGAAAACCTTAGACATACAATGGCACCATCTCCTGTCAGAGAGATGTAATATACAATTTGGGCACTTACAGTACTATACATATTCATCATCTTAATCTAGAACCTCCCTGTAAAGGACAACACCTAATTGCAGAGTCAAATTGTCCTTTAGGGAGAGGTGTCCTCTTACCGGAGAGTTGCCAAATTATAAAAATGGTAATTTTGCAAATGAAAACTGTCCTTTGTAGAGAGTTGTCTGCTAGTGGGGTGTCTGCTAAAGGGAGGTTTTACTGTACATATAAATAGGTAATGATAAGGCGCAATTTAGATTATAGATAGCAAACATAAGGTAACAAGGTCAAATCTGAATAAATAAATAGTTCATTCAGCACTTTTGTCTGAAGATGGTAACAACGCTGTAACCGAAACATCACACACTATTTATTTATTTGGTCTTATTACCTTGTGTTTATGCAAATAGGTAGTAAAAGCAAGATGACAAATTACATTTTTTAAAGTTTACTGTGCAAATTGATAAAGAGGGAGAATTCATCAAAATATTTTGAGAAAAAAAAAAATTTTTCTTTCACAGATCCAGCAGCTATGCCTTTTTAATATAAATTACAATATGCTTTTTTTATTAAATATTATATTTCAATAATAAAATAATTTGTTAGACGAAAAACATGGTGAAGGAAGATGAGTTTCTTTTATTGATGCATAGGTGCAAGCTTTCGGGTAAAAACCCTTCAACAGGCGAGCAATGAAGCGTGACTTATAAGAACTATGGTATTTGTACCATAGTTCTTATAAGTCGCGCTTCATTGCTCGCCTGTTGAAGGATTTTTACCCGAAAGAATTTAACCAATGACAAAGTTATTTTTATGGGATCTACAAGAATTTTGTAAAAAATAAATCCCTAGTAATATTTTTTTAAAAAATGTTTTTCTTTCACAGATCCCCAGGTACACCTTATTTCTAAACTTAATGGAATGTCGCAGAATGTTTCCACTAGAGGTCGCTTATTTATTGTTGTTTCTTATCCCCATGTGTAAAGATTACACAAATTCCAATGGAATGGGGTATAGCTTTCATTGATCATGGCACCATGATCCAGGCACACCTTGGTGAAACTTTGCCTGATATTTGAGGCCGTTCCCAACATGGAAGCATATGCTGCCAACTCTAACATGAATACAGACACAGCTCCTCCGTATTCCTGGAGTGGGACCCTTGCTGAGGTCTATCAACCGGGTCAGTTGAACTCAGTATTTTTAAAGAGATCTTTCTCCTCTTCTAACAATACTGCTGTTGGTCTGTGACTACTTATTCATCAGAGTTATTCTGCTTGTTTCACAGCTGGCCTTCATATCTGAAGGTGGTTCCCCTATCTGCCACCTGGGGACATGCCCTGTAGCAGTCAGCTCTGCAGAGGGGGTCAGTTATGTAGCTATGATAACATCACCAAAAATACCATTTTTAACCAATCAGCAACTCTCCAGTAAGAGTCCACCTCTCTCTAAAGGAAACTTTGGTTATGCAACTCTAAAATTGTCCCAAAAGTTTGTGTTTTTCTTATTACTTGGCAAATAATATTATTACAGCAAATACATAATACAGTTAAAATTGTCTATAGCGCCCCCTCTTGGGACTCACCAAAATAGGGTGCTATAGAGAGGGGATGCTATAGACAGGTCACTTTTAATGTAAATCACATCGTACTACGTATTTAAAATGGGGCGCTATAGAGAGGAAGGCGCTATTTAGAGGGGGCGCTATAGACAGGTTTAACTGTAATACAATTATGATAAAGCACAATTTGAATTATAGATACAAGAAATTATTTGGATTAGGTCTTGTTACCATCATCAGACAAAAAAAGAATAAAATCAATTTATACTTTTGTCTGATAATGGTAACAATGCTGTTACCGAAACATCACACACTATTAAATTATTTGGATTATTTTCTTGTATCAATAATACAATTACTTTATACATAATACAAAAAATTATACATAACAGCAAATAATATTCATACAGTTAAACCTGTCTATAGCGCTCCCTCTAAATATCGCCTGATTTTAAATACGTAGTACAATACGATTTACATTAAAAGTGACCTGTCTATAGCACCCCCTCTCTATAGCACACTATTTTGGTGAGTTCCAAGATGGGGCGCTATAGACAGCGTTAACTGTATTTCAATTTTTTACAAGTGTTTTTAGAATGTTTGGGACAACCTTGTAGCTTCTTTAGATGGATAGAGACTCTACTATACCTTTCCTCTCTCCTATATTGTTTAATAGTTTAAAGGTTACAATATTAGTATAATATTAGTTTTTTTTACTATCCCAAGTATACCTAGTATAGGCCATGATAATCATGATGATTTTTTTTTTGCTTATCCCTAGTACACGTGGTACAGGCCATGATAATCATGGTGGGTAAAGTAGGAGACTGCTTTTACTGTAAGTGCACCACATATCTACACATGTGAAAAGCAGTACAACTTTGCACTTACAAATGTGCCAGAGCCCCGTTTGGTTACTTGCACTCGCTGGTGGGGTTGGACTTTTGCAAGAATCGGGGGCCATTGGAGCATTTTTTTTTTTAGACAGAAAAAAAAGTGCCCAATGCGGGAATCGAACCCGGGTCGTACCGGTCGAAAACCAACGGTTTAGACCATCCTTCCACCGACCCCCATCATGATGAATATCTAGCAACAACCTTTTACTCCTAAGTACACCACATGTTGATGTATTTTTTAATAGGCCAGATCAAGACCAAATAGGGTTTTAAAATTGTGCTCAAACTTTATTAACATTTTGATGAACCACTTTTTAAAAAAAATACATATTTTAAAAATATGCAACATGTAGAATATGCATAATTGTTTTCCTCTAAATTTAAATTAAAATACACTATTTGTATCAATGACAAGAATTAACATTGATAAGAAGCATGTGTTTCTTTGAATGAAAAATCAAAATTTATTTTTAAGGAGAAATAACGATATTTCCAACCTTAGAGATGAGGTATGAATTGTGAAGAGTAATGATAAACTAAAAAATAAAGTGTCCAGGGATGGGAATATCATTACTCTTCACAATTCATCCTTTCATACTTCATGCCTAAGGTTAGAAATAATCGTTATTTCTCCTTTATTTGATTTTTCATTCAAAGAAACACATGTGGGATAATTTTTAAATGTTGTTCTACAATCATCAGCCACATTATATTGTATTTAAAATTGATAAGAAAGCGTAACTTTTTCCTTCTATATTTGTCAGTGAAGTTTTATTGAATGTTTTCATTTCTCCCCATCATGTTACAGCTGGTCAATTAGTGATTGTCTTTCTATCTCAAATGTAAAAAAGCACTTTTTGCATATGCATAGGTACCAGGAATGGTGTGAAGCTTTAATTGATCACATGATCCAAGCACACTTTGGTGAAAGTCTGACTTTGAGGCCTGTAAATGTGAACTTTGCCTACAAATGTGAAAAATCACTTTTTGCACTTACAAAAGTGCCAGGAATGTAGCTTTGGTTGATCATAGTACTATAATCCAGGCACACTTGGGTTAAAGTCTGACTTTGAAGCCTGTAATTTGAGGCCATTCCTAACACAGAAGCCTATGCAACAGACTCTAACATGAGTACAGATGCAGCTCCTCTGTATCCCTGGAGAGGAACCCTTGCTGAGGTCTATCAACCAGATCAGTTTTGAACTCAAGATTTTAAAAGAGGGTTTTTTTCTGATAAGGCACAATTTGGATTATAGATTATAAACACAAGGTAATAAGACCAAATCCAAATAAATAATTAGTGTGTGACAATTTGGTACTTTTGTCTGAAGATGGTAACAAAGCTGTTACCGAAACGTCACACAGTAATTATTTATTTGGTCTTATTACCTTGAGGTCTAATAACAGTCTTTGATTTCCAGACTTAAGTCTGGTCATCTACGGACAATGACAGAATGGTTGCAAGGTTTTCCCACTATGTACTAAGTGTCAACCTGTAACCCCAAACCACATCATTGACTGTATTGACTATCCCATTGATGAGCTTTACTCATCCCTGGCAGACACCATCAAAAGTCTCAAGTTTGATACCTTAATATGATTGAGTGGAGATAAGAAACAAGAAGACCTTGAGGTCTTTCTCCTCTTTCTAACTGGCTGACTTATAGATGAAAGAGAGAAAGCTACATCAAGTTATTCAACACCCTAGGTTTCAATGATTGCCCAACATCAAGGGAGAGGTAGTTTGTGACTTTTATTAATGTCTGTGGAAACTTAGCAGCTGAGAAGGAAGAAAAACTGATAATGGTTAGCTTTTGCTTGATGATGGTAATAAACCTGTTATTTAAACATTGCACACAATTTATTGAATTTGGTCTGTTGTTTCTTATCCCCTTGTGTCAAGATTACACAAATTCCATCAGTTCATACTCCTTGGGTGTGATAGGAACAGCCTCAAATTACAGGCAAAGTTTCACCAAAATATTCCTTTCACATATGTGAACATGTGGTGAACTTACAGTAAAAGCAGTCGCCTTTTTCTACCCACCATAATTATCATGGCCTGTACCACATGATAAGCAAAAAAAAAGAAAGCTGCACCCCTACACCCCATTTCATGAATTTGGTCTTGTTACCTTATGTTTCTAATATCTGTATTCCAAATTATACCTTATCATCTAAACTGTAGAGTTTATTGTGTGTTTAAATCTTCTTATATTATGCTTATTTTTACATGTACAGTAGAACTCCTCAAATTCGGAAAGCTTGGGGCGCAAGGTATTCCGAATTTGAGGATTTTCCGAATTTGAGAGAGTTAGATTTGTGAATATTTATGTGGCATAAATAGGCATTTAGATGACTGAGACAAAGATTTTGAAGCATATGAACAATTTTAGGTTGAATATTATATGTACATTACATAATTTTAATTACGATTTTTAATCAAATGTTCCTTGACTTTTATTAGTTTTGTGCATGAAACCGATGAAAAATAGTAAAATATTTTATTATGTATGTAATGCAATTGATGGCCAAGTAAGTTATGGCTTGGCAAAGAAGTTGCTGATTGTTGTCTGTTTCTTTGGCTTGTTTAACAAAGCTTCTTCTTCTCTCAAAAACATAGTTCGAAGACTATTGATGGTGTTGTAGCTTGCAAGCATCTCTGGTTCAGTGCGCTTTTCCAAATATTTTAATGCAACATCCAAACTTTTCAACGCTTCGCATCTGGGAACATCCGGCTCCAAACTGTCTTCAGTCTTTTTTACTTGAGAAAACTTTTTGACATCTTTTTCGGTAGAATCAACAAACTTTGTAAGTTTAAGCTCAGACTTTTTTATATCATAAACAGTTGTCTTAGAAATTTTATACTTTTGCATTATCGTTGTATAGCTTAATCCTTTTTTAATGTTACTAAGAACATCTAACTTTTCACCAAGCTTAAGAATTCGGTACTTGCCTCGTTTTTGCCACTCCTCTTTGGATGCCATTTTGTTGAAGAACAAACTTGTAAATGCAAAAAATTGAGAGTTGAATAAAAGAATTTGAAACTTACAATGTCTGAAAATGTTTGATAATTTGAACTTTAGGTGAATCAACTTTGCAATAAAAAATGCGTGAATGGTTTATGACGTAATAATGCTGCCTTCTTATTGGACAATATCCTAAACTAAGCACAAAGGTCAAATGAAACTGTTGATTTATTTAAGCTTTTAAAAAAGGGGATAAACCCCTAATTAGCGATTATAAATAATCGGTAAAAGTAAATTAATTAAACACTTAATTTAAAAATAAATTACTAATAAAAATTAAATTAAATAAAATAAAAGCAAAGCAAAAGTAAATAAAATAAAATAAAATAATGTTGAAATATCAACAAAATAAAAGCATGCGAAAATTGATTTTTTGTATGTAAAAAAAAAACATTACAATACTTTCCGAATTTGGGAGTTTCCGAATTTGAGAATTTCCGAATTTGAGGAGTTCTACTGTACAGTTAAACCTGTCTATAGCGCCCCCTCTTGGGACTCACCAAGATAGAGTGCTATAGAGAGGGGGTGCTATAGACTGGTTGTTTATTATTGATGTAAATTGCATTGTACTATTTAAAGTCGGGCGCTATAGACAGGTTTAACTGTATATATATTTTTTAAAAAGGATGATTCAACCTATACAAAAAGATGGCTGATACAATATACCAATTTGCATATATCATGGCCACATATGCAAAATTTCCTAAAAGAGATAGGTAAAGTTATCAAGATTTGTACACATCAATACATTAAAGAAAATATTATTGTGAAAATCCAAATTTTGAAAATAGAATCCGGGATACCACAAATTACAATGTCCTTGATTAAAGTCAGTAAACTGTTGACTGTAAATTTCAATAGAATTTGGTGTAATTGATGTAGTACTATTTTCTTGTTTTTAATTGTTAAAGCCCATTGTCAATTTTGAGTGACTATATAGACAAATATTCTTCAATTTGATCTGACCATAACTCATAGCTCATCTAGTGACCTTTCTTGATCCCTTCTAGCCAGCTTATTGCAGTTCTTCCTTGAATTTTCCCAACATCAACATATATTTCTTATAAAGGATGATTCAACCTACATAAAAGGATGGCTGATATCCAATATACCAATTTGCATATATCATGGTGACCACATATGCAAAATTTCCTAAAAGAGATAGGTAAAGGTGTCAAGATTTATACATATCAATATATTAAATAAAATATCATTGTGAATATCCAAATTTTGTACATAGAATCCGGGATACCAAACTACAATGTCAGTAAACTGTTGGCTGTAAATTTCAATAGAATTCGGTGTAATTGATGTAGTACTATTTTTCTTATGTTTTTGCATTTTTTTTGCTTATACCTAGTAGACGTGGTACAGGCCATGATAATCATGGTAGGTAGAAGTAGGCGATTGCTTTTACTGTAAGTGCACCACATGTCTACACATGTGAAAAAGCAGTTCGTCTTTACACTTACAAATGTGCCAGAGCCCTGTTTGGTTACTTGCACTCGCTGGTGGAGTTGGACTTTTTTTGCAAGAATCGAGGCCATTGGAGCATTTTTTTTAAACATAAAAAGTGCCCAATGCGGGAATCGAACCCAGGTCGTAGCAGTCGAAAACCAACGGTTTAAACCATCCTTCCACTAACCCCTTTTGTATTCTTAGTGTCAACAGTCAACTTTTGGTGACTATATAGACAAATACTCTCAAATTTGATCTATCCATCACTCATAGCTCATTTAGTGACCTTTCTTGACCCCTTATAGACAGCCCATTGCAGATCTTCCTCTCTTCCTTCAATTTTACCCAACATCAACATTTTTTCTAAACCATTTTCTCTCATGTCTGAAGTAGGTCAATCTTTGTTTATATATTTGGGATTCTAGGAATCTACCAGATTTAGTTTTATTAAATTTTATTATAATGAATACATTTTAATACAAATTTTCCTCTACACAAGAATAATATAAAGATTATGATATAAAGACAAACAGTGATATATTATAAGGATAAATATTTTCCATTTGACAACATTTTATTTTCAGCCAGAATTCTTTTTCAATAAAAAAAAATCAATCCCCTATATCAATGATATTGTACTAAATAAGATCCAAATCCAAATAAATAGTGTGGAACATTTCGGTAACAGTGCCCTGTCTATAGCATCCTATTTTGGTGAGTCCCCAAGAGGAGGCGCTATAGACAGGTTTAACTGTACATTGAAAGTGACCTGTCTATAGCACCCCCTCTCTATAGCATCCTATTTTGGTGAGTCCCAAGAGGGGGCGCTATAGACAGGTTTAACTGTACATTAAAAGTGACCTGTTTATAGCACCCCCTGTCCATAGCATCTTATTTTGGTGAGTCCCAAGAGGGGGCGCTATAGACAGGTTTAACTGTACATTAAAAGTGACCTGTCTATAGCACCCCCTGTCTATAGCATCTTATTTTGGTGAGTCCCAAGAGAGGGGGCGCTATAGACAGGTTTAACTGTACATTAAAAGTGACCTGTCTATAGCACCCCCTCTCTATAGCATCCTATTTTTGTGAGCCTCAAGAGGGAGCGCTATAGACAGGTTTAACTGTACATTGAAAGTGACCTGTCTATAGCACCCCCTCTCTATAGCATCCTATTTTTGTGAGCCTCAAGAGGGAGCGCTATAGACAGGTTTAACTGTACATTAAAAGTGACCTGTCTATAGCACCCCCTCTCTATAGCATCCTATTTTTGTGAGCCTCAAGAGGGAGCACTATAGACAGGTTTAACTGTACATTAAAAGTGACCTGTCTATAGCACCCCCTCTCTATAGCATCCTATTTTTGTGAGCCTCAAGAGGGAGCGCTATAGACAGGTTTAACTGTACATTAAAAGTGACCTGTCTATAGCACCCCTTCTCTATAGCATCTTATTTTGGTGAGTCCCAAGAGAGGGGGCGCTATAGACAGGTATAACTGTATATCAAATTAAGAAGATAACAGATAACTAGGGATAACTTTTTTTTTTATGATTCTCTATTCATTAGGTCTAATAAAGGAGAGTGAACAAGAGAGAGAGAAAGAATAATAAACTGTTTAACTTATTAAACACAAGGTAATAAGACCAAATCCTAATAAATAGGTCTTATTACCTTGTGTTTATAATCTATAATCCAAATTGTGCCTTATCATGTTTAGCTTATTTATTCCAACTCTTTTAAAACTGCTAAAGAAACTTATCCATAGATTGTCAGCTGTTTACATCTTAAGAAATTATTTTTTTATTGATAGATAGCACCTTTTTCCAGTAATACAACTAACTTGAGGAAAGACTCTCAACACGCTTGAAAAAAAAAAAAGGGAGAAGGGGAGGAACAGAAGCAAAAAAAAATGGGACAACATAGGTTCTTAGTAGGTGATAATGAACACAAACAAGTGAAAAAGACAAAGAAACAAGACAAAAACAAAACAACAAAATTGATAAGGGAAAAAAAAATTGTTTAACTACTGTTCTACAAAAAAGCTTTTGATATACATCTCTATTCCAGATCTTCCTCTATTAACACTCCTTCCTTGGGGAGATCAGATTTGGCGAAGTGCTCTGCAATTTTCCTCTGGACAATTGGCAATTGGGCAAGTACAGCAGCGACGGCTTCCTCATCCAGATCCTGGTGGAAGATCTGCATCAGGAACTGTGGGTCATTGGCCAACGCCAGGGCGTAGGCTAGCAGCTCGTGACCCTTGGCATCTCCTTCATTCACCAATTCATTTCCCTTCTGGAGACATTGGAGGCAGAAGTTGTTCATGTTATCTGGGGTGGGGTTTTCTGGTAGCTTCAGTTCTTCTTCTGGAGGGGAGGGCATCTTCATCTCAGGAGCTGGATGGACAAACATAATGGTTGTTAAGATGCACTTGCGCGTCATCTGTTATCAAAATACGAAACCATTATAGACACGTATTCTTTTCGAAATGCAATATAACAGCGGTATGGTAGGTTAAACTGGCGAAACCGCTGGGAGGGTTCATCACCGATGAGCCAGGCCCTCCCATTAATTTTTCCATTGCAGTAAGGGCAGTAGAAATTGTTTTATTTTGAAAAGAATAATACGCGTCTATAATGGTTTCGTATTTTGACAATGGTTGTTGTTGTTGTGATGGAGAGATTGTATTATATCAACTTACGCATTAGGGAGCTGCCTTCTTCTGCTGCAAAGGCGTTGGCAAGTTTCTGGAAAACAACATTTTATTAGTTTTTTTTAAATAGCACAATATTGTTTTTGGTTTTTTTTTGCTTATCCCTAGTACACGTGGTACAGGCCATGATAATCATGGTGGGTAGTTAGCGACTGCTTTTACTGTAAGCGCACCACATGTCTACACATGTGAAAAGCAGTTTGACTTTGCACTTACAAATGTGCCAGAGCCCCATTTGGTTACTTGCACTCGCTGGTGGGGTTGAACTTTTGCAAGAATTGGGGGCCATTGGAGCATTTTTTTTTTTTAACAGAAAAAAGTGTCCAATGTGGGAATCAAACCCGGGTCGTAGTGGTCGAAAACCAAACGGTTTAACCAGCCTTCCACCGACCCCCGGACAATATTGTTCACTACACACAGCTGCAATTATAATTCGAACAACATCGAACAACAAGGCTTGCTTCCAGCGACCGTTACTTCTTTCCTCTCTATATATTTTGGGGCTTTAAATAAATTTATTTTATAAAAATAATTAGAATTTTATCAGCAGCCTTTACACAAGCCACACCAACACACACGCAACTATCCCTCATATTTATATTGGTCTTTTCATTGAGATTATATGAAATGTTGATGTGGCCAGGGGGAGTGTTAAAAGTGGAATGAGAGGGATGTTGGTATGGCCGAGGAGTGTTAAAGAGGCCATTACATTATTTTGAATGAAGCTCACACATTTTTACTAAGAAAATAAGACCTAATCCAAATAAATTAATAGTGTGTGTGATGTTTGGGTAACAACGCTGTTACCAAAACATCACACACAATTTATTAGGATTAGGTCTTATTATCTTGTAGTTATAATCCATAATCCAAATTATGCATTATCATGTTTACACAAAGTTTTTTTTTTGCTTATCCCTAGTACACGTGATAAAGGCCATGATAATCATGGTGGGTAGTTAGCGACTGCTTTTACTGTAAGCGCACCACTTGTCTATAAATGTGAAAAGCAGTTCGTCTTTGCAATTACAAATGTGCAAGAGTCCCATTTGGTTACTTGCACTCGCTGGTGGGTTTGGACTTTTGCAAGAATCGGGGGCTATTGGAGAATATATATATTTTTTTAAGTTTGCTGTAAAAGAGTAAAATATAAGAAACAAAACTTACCCGTTGGAATTCAGCCATTTTCCTGGGAAGTAGAGAGCTGATTTCTGGCGGCAAGATCTGCATGTGGTAGCTGAGCATCAGCTTGGGTTGGGAACTCAGCGTGATCAATGCAGCGTAGTGGTCAGCGGCATTTTCATTGTCACCTGCACACACCCGATCCTTATAACCAACTCCATGATAACCTCATATACAACAAATAAATACATTAAGACATGAATGTTTCTTTTCACAAATAAATCAAACTTCTTATGCCCTTACTGCGATGAGAAAATATTGGGAGGGATTGGCTCATCAGTGGTGAACCCTCTCAGCGGTTTCGTCAATTTAATCTACCAGACCATTTCTTTAAAGCTCTAATACTGTATTGGATCATTCTGCTTTTATATGCTACATTGATGGGTGGAATTTTAGAAATGGTATTTAAGTAAACTATGGACATTGCAGTAAGGACAGTAGAAGTTTGATATATTTGTGAAAAGAAACTTACGTTTTAATGTCTCCATTCATTATATATAAATGGCGTGTTATTGCTTTGTATTAATAACCTAATGTGTTTGAAGGCGTTTATACATTCTCAAAGAAAAGCTGGTAAATCTTTAAAAAGGTAATTAAGATGGCACAGTGCAATGTCAGGGTCTATCCCAGCATTCCTGGGGTTGAACCACTTGTCCACCATTTTACGGCTCCAGCAGCCAATGAGGAACAATAAACTTCCTTCCTTGTAAACCCACTTCAAGGCATTATCATTCCCCAAATTCTCCATAATGGGTAAAAAGAGCTGCTGTTATTGGTTGGCCATACAGGGGGCACCACATGGGGGATAATAAAAAAAAATCATTCCACAAAAATATACATTAGAACCTCCCTGTAAAGGACAACACCTAATTGAAGACCTAAAGTGTCTTTTATGGAGTCGTGTCTTCTTACAAGAGAGTTGCTAAATTGTTAAAATAGTAATTTTGCGAATGAAAACTGTTCTTTGTAGAGAAGCGTCCTCTAGAGGGAGTGTCCTTTCATGTAGGTTCTACTGTATTAGGTAGAATACGATTGTCTGGGATATTCTACCCACTGATATCTTGTTGTTGTTTCTTATCCCCTTGTGTAAAGATTACACAAATTGCATGAGTCAATCTCATGGAATGGGGTGTAGCTTTTATTGATCATGGCACCATGATCCAGGCAAACACTTTGGTGAAAGTCTGACTTTGCTTTTAATTTGAGGCCGTTCCTAACATGGAAGTCATTGCTGCTGTGTTGAAGTACTACTGTATTTTGAACTCAGCAGGAAGAGAGCTAAAGCTTAAATGAGTTGCCTAGAAGTGGTCAAGGAAACTACTGAAAGGTCACTAGATGAGAGTAATGATCACTAACAGATCAAATTGGAGAATATTTGTCACCATATAGTCACCAAAGGAAGAGAGGAAGACATGCAATGAGCTGGCTAGAAGGAGTCAAGAAAGCTACCAGAAGGTCACTAGATGAGAGTGATGGTCACTAATAGATCAAATTGGAGAATATTTGTCACCATATAGTCACCAAAGGAAGAGAGGAAGACCTGCAATAAGCTGGCTAGAAGAGGTCAAGAAATCTACCAGAAGGTCACTAGATGAGAGTAATGGTCACTAACAGATCAAATTGGAGAATATTTGTCACCATATAGTCACCAAAGGAAGAGAGGAAGACATGCAATGAGCTGGCTAGAAGGAGTCAAGAAAGCTACCAGAAGGTCACTAGATGAGAGTGATGGTCACTAATAGATCAAATTGGAGAATATTTGTCACCATATAGTCACCAAAGGAAGAGAGGAAGACCTGCAATAAGCTGGCTAGAAGGAGTCAAGAAAACTACTGAAAGGTCACTAGATGAGAGTGATGGTCACTAACAGATCAAATTGAAGAATATTTGTCCATAGAGTCACCAAAAGTCAACTTGATGGACTCTCTAACAACAAAGGAAAATAATGCTACAACACCAAATTCTATTGAAATTTTACAGCCAACATTTTATTGACCTTTTATAAAGGAAATTTTTGTCTAGGACACGGATTCCTTATACAGAAGAACAAACTCCATGAGTGGACACTTGCTCTAGAGGACACCTCTCTACAAAAGACAGTTTTCATTTGTAAAATTACAGTTTTTACTATTTAGTAGCTCTCGGGTAAAAGGACAGCTCTCCCTAAAGGGCTCTGCAACTAGGTGTCCTTTACAGGGAGGTTCTACTGTATAAAAAATTATATATCACAAAGACATTAAGACCCAAATGTTTCTTTTCACAAATAAATCAAACTTCTACTGTCCTTACTGCAATAAAAAAAATATTGGGAGGGCTTGGCTCATCAGTGGTGAACCCTCCCAGTGGTTTCACCAATTTAATCTACCAGACCACTTCTTTGCTTTTATATACTACACTGAAGAGTGGAATCTTAGAAATCTTATTTTACCCTTCAGTGTAGTATATAAAAGCAGAATGATCCAATACAGTATTAGAGTTCTAAAGAAGCAGTCTGGTGTATTAAATTGACGAAACCGCTGGGAGGTTTCACCACTGATGAGTCAAGCCCTTCCAATATTTTTTCATTGCAGTAAGAACATTAAAATTTTGATTTATTTGTGAAAATAAACATTGGTCTTAATGTCTTCATTCGTTATATATAGATGGCGCGTTATCACTTTGTATAAAATTATATAATTGTAGAATATATGCCTATATAGTCACCTAAAAGTCAAACTCGACTTCATGGATACTAACTACATCGACAACAACAGAAGCAGCAAAATAAGGAAGAGAATGAAAACTTACCTTCATCCATAAGCCTATCAGCTGTAATCTTGAGATGTTCGATGTACTCCTGACCAATAGACTTGAGACTGGGGAGCTGATACACACAACACAAACCTGAAGTTGGTTGATTACATGTGTCAAATTGCTAAAAAACTCTTCTTGGATCTAAAAAATTGCCCCCTGATCTTCAGGGCTGGGTCTCATCCACAGAATATTCATATCAATATCCAAAGAATATTTTCTGCCATTCTAACATGATGCAGCAATATTAGCAAACATTTTCTGACTAAAAAGATTTTGGTCCTGTATTTGGTTAATTTGAAATTTCCTAGGTTGAAAATGAGAAATCCTCCAGTATAAATCAATTTCAGCCAGATTAGTTATATATTGAGTGAATAGGTATAAGGAACCAATAAATTGAAAAAATATATGTAAATATATGTTGACTTATATATTAAAATCAAAATCCTGATAATCCTAATGAAATTTTAAATATAATATGCCATTCAAAAATATGAATTACTTTGAAAAAAATTGATCAATCTATTGGATAATAATTAAAAAAAGATGATAGAAAAATATGATATTCCTTGACAAAGGTTGGTGGTGGTTCAGCCAATAGAAAAGTGGCAAATAAATCTTTTTAATCCAATAGATATCTTTTTTTTTTTAATATATATTAATTATTAGATAATGAAAAGGCATATATTGGATTTAATAAAAAGTGTATACAAAAATGTAATGCCTCGATAAAGGTCGGCGTTCAGCCAGCCGAAATATTGGCAAAATAAATCTTTTATTAAATCCAATATATGCCTTTTCATTATCTAATGAATTAAATAGGGATTGCTCTATTTTCAAAATATATTAATTATATTTACACATATGAAAAAATAGTAGAAATGTGAAATTACATTGGGTTAAGATAGATAAAGAAAAAAGTCTCTCCTTATCGTGCAACTGAAAGTTGCTGATGGCTTGTACCATCTGTTGGAATAAACCCACATGTGGTTAGCTTTTCTTGATTAACCAAGAATGGGTATTTGACCAATACTGGAATAATTTTAAAAAATCAACAAATAGTTGATATTTATTGTGACAGATGGTGCAAGCTATCATCAACTTTTGAGTTGTAACATTAAGTAGATGCCTTTTTCTTAACTTACACATATATATACCAAGTATAATTCACACTCTCAAATATATAAAATAATCCCTATATATATAAAAGTCAATGTATGTATGTATGTGGGTATCTATGTCGGCTATACACGTCCACAATACGTAACTATTCTGACTGAATTTTTAACAGTATATAGAGTAGATCTGGAAAAACTTATAGTGAAAATTTCAGGTCTCTATCCCGAATATTCTTAGAGTTATTTGCAAATTGCATTGCAAATTTGCCTTTTCGCTCGCAAGCAGCGCCTCTAGCGGTGAAGATGGGAGGTAATATCAGCTGACCTAATGTACATGTAAAACGTGTTTTGACAGGACATAGAGAAAAATCTGGAAAAGATATTTATCGGATTTTTAGCCAATAAAAAATAAAATTTACAGGTTCTGGGCAAAAATAGTTATTTTTTAAGTCAGAAAATGATGCTGACAATATTGCTGTATCATGTTTGATTATCAGATACAAAATTATATCGGGAAAAATTCCAAAAAGCTTAGACCACGGGTGAAGCCAGTTCATTTTTAGTGTGCAGGAACAAAATTCTAACAGAAAAACATTCATTTGAGCAGAAGATACAAAGCCAGATCATCTCTTTATAAAAATATCGCTTCTCTGACACAAAGTTTGGAGCGGGACGTTTCACAAGAGTGACATCCACGGCGCCAATTTATAATTGTAACGAATAGTATTTGAATAAAAACATTTAATTGGGTAAAACCCGGGCGTTGCCCGGGTCATTCAGCTAGTAATCTATATAAAAGATCTAATAACAATGATTC
>CP092874.1:13880200-13891277 GCA_030710605.1 Cordylochernes scorpioides
TCTAACAGCCAATCAGGAGTGACCATGTCATCATGATGAATCAGGATGTCATCTTCCAACCTGTCAACCTCACAGATATGCAAATTGAAATGTATCATCCAATTTAAGGACGCCACACATGTCAATTCCCTATTTAAGATGGTCTTTCTTATCTCCACTCAATCATATTAAGGTATCAAGCTTGTAAAGCTTGTTGATTGTGTCTGCTAGGGATGAGTAGATGATGGTTTTTTTTTGCTTATCACTAGTACACATGGTACAGGCCATGATAATCATGGTGGGTAAGATGATGGTTTAAGATGGTAAATACCAGAAAATAGCCATTTAGTTATTCTACTAGAAATGATCCAGTCCAGAAATCCTGCTCTACGTGGTGGGTGGAGAAGCAGCACAAGTAAGGGACTGCCCTGTAGTATGGTGTCATGAGCCCCAAGCCGCTACGGTAACCGTAAACAGAGAACTCTGAAATGTGGCTGACTAATGGGGCAAGACACCCCTCCTTTCCATGGGGACAAAAACACCACCACCATACTAGATAAAACTTGCCCAGAAGTCCTCTTCTACGTGGAGGGAGAAGCAGCACAAGTAAGGGACTGCCCTGTAGTACGGTGTCGTGAGCCGCTACAATAACCGTGAACAGGGAACTCTGAAATGTAGCTGACTAACGGGGCAATGGCATCCCTCCTTTCCATAAAGACACCACCATTAGAAATGGTAGCTACAGAACTATACAATCTTGGTGTCTTTTATAATGCTGATCATAAATTGAGAAAAACCAAAACATCTAAGAGCCAATATGTAAAAAGGACTTACCTTAAGGGTATTCTTCTTCTTCCTCTCCTCCTCTGCCTTCCTTCGGCCTGCAACACCAATTTGATTTAATGTCAGGCCAATAAATACATGAGATTTCACATCCAGGGAAAATCTTTCCATCAAAACAATGAGCATCATTGTGCATAATACATGTTATATAATCTTATATAGATGGAAATTTTGCCGGGAGGATATTGATCTAAAGAGACAAAGGTCGTCTCTGCTGTCAAAATAGACGCCATCTATTGACCGTCGCCGTAAACTAGCAGCCTCGGGTCGGTGACAAAGCCACAACACCTCTTTGGCAGATTGTCATTAGATCCTGTATGGATCTCATGGAATAAAGTCTGGCCTAGGCTGACAAGGGCCATTAGCCCAAAACCATGGTCTCTAGTTGGTGTCATGGTCATGGTGTCATGGCCCGAAACCATGGTCTCAGTTTGGCAAAGCTGGTGTTGTGGCTTTGTCACCGACCTGAGGCCGCTAGTTTGCAGCGACGGTCAATAGATGGCGTCTAGTTTTGACATCTATTTTGACAGGAGAGGTGATCTTTGTCTATTTATAATCTTATATATTATATAATCTAAAAATTTGAATACAGTAGAACATACTCCATGAGATGACACTCCTGCTAAAGGACACCTCTCTACAAAGTACAGTTTTCATTTGCAAAATTACCATGGTTACTATTTTGAATCTCTATGTAAGAGGATACCTCTCCTTAAAAGACAATTTGGTTCTGCAATTAGATGTCCTTTATAGGGAGGTAGTTCTACTGTATTTTATAATTTTATTTTTATTCGTTGAATATTCTACATTTTTGACCACATAGTTTTAGAATATGCAACTTTTAGTATTGTTGTAAATATGTATAGTTAAGTCGCCTATTTTTCTAAAATTTCACTAATATATAATTAATTTTATAAATTCTATATACAGTAGAGCTACCTTCCTGTAAAAGACAACACCTAGTTGCAGAGTCAAAGTGTTTCCTTTAAGGAGAGGTGTTCTCTTACTAGAGAGTTGCTAAATAGTAAAAATGGTAATTTTGGCAATGAAAACTGTCCTTTATAGAGAGGTGTCCTCTCATGGCAGTTCTACTGTATTGATGATGAAAACTGTCCTTTGTAGAGGTGTCCTCTAGCATGAGTGTCCTCTCATGGAGTAAGTTCTACTGTATTGGTAATTAAAACTGTCCTTTGTAGAGAGGTGTCCTCTCATGGAGTATGTTCTACTGTATTGGTAATTAAAACTGTCCTTTGTAGAGAGGTGTCCTCTCATGGAGTATGTTCTACTGTAACCATAAGGAATATTGTGTGAATTTACTTCAAGTAATTGAGAATAAAACTAGTTGATATTAAATAATTATTTTTACTTTTATCACAACCCTCTGCACCTTCAATCATTTATTATCCAACAAAAATATATTCATAACATACAATTACACAAGGAAATAAGTAAATTGTGCCTTATCACCTTAACATACATATACCCCTATCCCCCGATTTACACAGTAGATACGTTCCTGAGAAAAATGTGTAAATCGGGGGATAGGTGTACACAGAAATAAAAATAAAATGCATTGACAGGTTAAAATATGTAGTCAGCACATAAGCTCGGGATTCCTCGGGAGATGTGTACACAGCGCATGTGTTCAATTACAGTAGCATTTAGTATAGTGCGATAAAACAAAAAAAAAACTTATTTGGAAAACTGTGTAAAAGCGAAAACGTGTAAAACAAGTACCGTGTAAATCGGGGGATACATATAGCTTAATTAAAATAGGGGGCTTATTTTGGATCAAAATATTTATTAAATTTCAATATTTCAACGAGGCTGTTATCTTCTTCTCAGAAATTATCATAAATGGATTGCTCCATATTTCAACAAGATATAGTTTTATAGTATACAAAAATGTAATGCCTCGATAAAGGTTGGCATTCAGCCAGCCGAAATATTGGCAAATAAATCTTTTTATTCAATCCAATATATGTATTTTTACTATCTAACAGTTTTATACATCTATCCCCCGATTTACACGGTACTTGTTTTACACGTTTTCACTTTTACACGGTTTTCCAAATACGTAAGTTTTTTTTTTTGGTTTTTATCACACTATACTAAATGCTACTGTGATTGAACACATGCGCTGTGTACACATCTCATGAGGAATCCGAGCTTATGTGCTGACTACCTATTTTAACCTGTCAATGCATTTTATTTTTATTTCTGTGTACACCTATCCCCCCGATTTACACGATTTTCTCAGGAACGTATCTACAGTGTAAATCGGGGGATAGGTGTATACGAAATTTAATAGGTTCTGCACATTAGTTAATGTTTTGTTATTTTAATTATAAATAAAAAATGGGGTAGTATACTAATTTCAGCAGACCATTGATGATTGTATTATTCAGTGCTAGGCCTACTCACAGTAAACAAGTTCCATTTCTAAATAAACCTTACCTAAACTAACTTATATAAATCTAACCTAGCTAATTGTTATACTTCCCCATGTCACCAATGTAGCACGCAGAAATCATTATCTTACAAAAAAAATCTATTATTCAACTCTCAAATGTTTTTTTTTTATCTAACTTCATAATACAAAGTTTAAAAAATCGTAAGAAAAAAAAATGATGTTTTAGAGAGAGAATTCAGATATTTATTAATAACACATACACATTTTTCCAAACGACTCCCTATCTCCAAAGTTTTTAAGCCATATTGAAGTTTTGGTCAAAAATGAAATTAAGTGTAACATGAAACTAACATGTAATTTGATTCAATCATAATAGGCCTTATTTCTTATATGGTCAAATCTCTCCAAATCTCCCAGTTTGAGCCTTCATTTTATATCCGTGAGGATGAGGTTAGGCACGGAACTACTTCCTATGCAATATCCAAGTATTTTCTTTCGTAGTATTTCGTAATTTTTAAAATAAAATTATCATATTTTTAAAATAGTCACTCTCTTTCAGAAACACTGATAAAGAAATTTTTAACAATTCTACATTATATATTACTTACGTTCACGGAGCTTTTGTTTGAAAAGTGGATCCTGATGTCTTTTATGGTCGAAATATATGGCATAAGAAACAGCACAAACTGCGCTAGCAATTGCGGCGATGGTTTTAAGGTTTGGTGTAATAAGTGATATCATGATAAACGTTTATTATTTTTAAGTTTTCGAAATACGTAGAAAGATACAACTTTTAGTTAACAAAGCTTATCTAAAAAGGTATACCACATGTGCCTAAACCATAACAAAAAGTGAGCTCAATTGGACACAGATTAATAAAAATTTAATTAAAAAGGCATATATTTTGGAGAGAGATCAAATTATTTTACCAATATTTACCAATAAAAATAAATTTAATTTACAGCTCAAAAACAAATTTAAAAATATTCAATTAATTTTTTCACACATTGAAAGACATTTATATGGAATAAAATGAACATTTTGTTTCGTAAGTTGGTTTTGTGAAAAATGTATGATCTATTTACAAGGGGGGAAAATGTCTAATATTTAAATGTGAAAAAATAATTTTAAAAATAGAAAAAATGTCAGGTGTTGATATTAAAAACAAAATAAGTATATTCTGTAAGCTTACGTGACTTTTTTAAATGGCAGAGTGCCATTTAGTGGGAAAAAAATCAGCTAAACATTGATTTAACCTGTTCCCTGATATTTAGTTAACCCATTTTCTTGATAAATAAAGAACAGCCTGCACCACGCTGACGAGGGTCAATAGCCCGCGCGTTCGTGGTTGGCTTTTCTTGATTACTCAAGAAAATGACTGGTCAAATATCAGGGAACAGGTTACATTAGTTGATTTCTGTTACACTAGATGGCGCTAGCCATCTAAAAAGCTCGTGTGAGCGGTCAGGATACGCCTATTTTTTTTATATATATATATTTTAAATGTTTCTAAAATCTTTTAAAATGAACTGAGGAGTAATTATTTTATAGATCAGTAGTATTTTCATTAATGATTTAATTAGATGCATTAAAAATCTAGATAATAATGCAGAATAAAATTCAACTTTAAAATAATTTGCAATTTCAGATTTAGTGTGTGTGTGTGTGTGTGTGTGACAATTTACAATTGAAACAAATTTTAATGGCTTCTTGTCAATAATTTACATTAAAAATGGAAATAATGAGTGAACTAAAATATAGATGATCATGCAAGGGATGTGCCCCGGCGGGTGAGCCCTCTTTCCCAGGTGATTAGCGGGTCCTCTGCCCTCTGCTCCTCCGGTCAGCCCAACCTGTACCAAGTACTGGTAGATGATGGATTTTGCCAACGCCAGAATGGCCAAGTCGTCATCTTCGAGGCCAGACCCGAAAATCCAGGCCCGCGGGTCAGGAGGTCGCCCAAGGACACTCCAGTAGCGATTGTCAAAGGAACGATCCACGGAACCGCAGGCTTGGCATAATGAACTGGTCGAGGCCGGATGGTCAGGGTGGGGCAGGGCATGGAGGGCCAACCTAAGCGCAATGTCGGCGTCGTGGCCCGAGAAGGCGCAGCGCCGCAGTGAAGTCCAGTCGAGCCTGGCCGGCGCGTCAACCACAGATGTCCATCAGGAGAGAAGCCTGGTGATCGGCTGTGTCGCGAGGCGCGGACGCTCCAAGGCGCGAGGGGCCGAGCGGGTGGTAAGCTTCGAGATGGGTGTGGTCCTCCCGCGCAGGACCACAGCCTCAGCCAGGCAGGCAGCCCTGGTGCTCTCCCGAAGGTTCTCCCCCAACGTCCTCCGGCAGAAGGCAACAAGGGCAGCGGCGTCCGCGAGAGAGGAACGAGTAGGGCGGATGTCGGGGGCATCCCTCAGGTCCGCGACAGGACCCCGGACCAGCGCGCAGGGGCCAGGAGGTTGGGAGGGCGAAAGAACTTGCAGCCACCAATGATGGGGAGCTCCAATAGCTGGGATGTGGGAACAGCCTGGTGGTTGAGGCCAAGGATCTTGGAAGCCTCCTCCTAGAGCCTCAGTAACCGTAGGCGGCGGGGCTAGAGCGGAGTACCGTCGGGAGGGGGACGGAGCCAGACGCCACCCAACACCAGCCAGGTGAAGCCATTCTATCTCCCACGGAGCGCAGCCTGAACGCTCTTGAGGCAGGCCAGATGGAGTTGGGCGCGGATGTCCAGAAGCCCTCCCCCCCCCCCCCTCCCTCCCCCCCCCCCCCGAGGGTAACAGTTCTCGATATGATATCTGCGGGAGGCCAAGCCGTGCGGTCAGGGCCCCAGATAAACCTTCGCAAGCGGGCCTGTAGCTTGGTGATGGTATCCTCTCCGGGCAGGTACCCATGAAGGTGGTGCAGGGTGGTTGAGAGTACCAGGGTATTGGCGGCTTTGGCTCGGCCGACAAGTGAGAGGCCGCGCGTGAAGGGCGTCCACTTTCTGCAGGCAGAATCCAACAGGATCAGAAGATGCTGTTCCTGGCGGGCGACAGATCTGAAGGGGAAATGTCCATCTCCAGGACTTTGATGGAAGATGTCGACCAGGAGACACCTAAGGGAGAGTCAACGCGAGCGCGCCACGCACCGCACCAAAGGCCGGCACTCTTCCCGAAGTTCACAGCTATGGCCGAAGCCCGACGGAAGTCCCGAAGAACGGACTCCACCCGCTCAAACTGTTCGTCGCGGCGAATAAGAAGAGTGATGTCGTCGGCGTAAGCGATGACATTGCCCACGCCGAGAGAGGACTCGAGGCGACGAAGCAGCGGCCCTGTCGCGATGCTGAAGAGTGGGGCACTGACGGCGCAGCCCTGCCTAAGGCCGTTTAGTAGGTGGAAGGCGGTGGTGTGGAAGTCTCCGGCCCTGATCGTCGCATCCGCCTCAGCGTACAGGAGACTAATCCATTTCATAAAGGCCGGTGGAAGGTGCAGGGATTCCAGGAGCGTCCACAGGAAGCCCCGGTCCAGAGAGTCGAAGGCGGACTCAAGGTCTACGCAGACGACGTCCAGCGGCAGGCCTCCAGACGTCGCCACCTCAACAGCATTGGTAACCCAGGCGATATTCCAGGATGGTGCCCTCTCGGGGACGGCGTAAGTCTGGCACTCCGGCACCAGCGCTGGAAGATGGTGTCTGAGGCGACGAAGGAGGATACCCGCCAGGACACCGTAGCCAGCCGAGGGCAGCGAAATGGGCCTATAGCCGCTGAAGCCGCGACCGCCGCGGGTCTTCGGGACCAGACAAATAGAGCTACGCCGCGTGGATGGTGGCAGGGCGCCGCGGAAGTGGGAGGCCGTGAACACACGCCACAAGGCTCCCACGAAGAAGTCCACAAAGGCAACTAGGAGCTCGCAAGGCAGACCGTCACAGCCTGGGGCCCTTCCACTAGGTAGACGGGAGATGGCGGCGGCAATCTCGGCCAAGGTGATATCTTCCCTGTGGAGGGGGTCGTTCTCATCGATATCAAGGGCGATGGTCGTCCCCTCACTGAAGGCCGCGCCAGCAGTCGGGTCACAAGCCGCGTGGGCAAAGCGAGGTTGGAAAATATCATAGGCCCTACGCCGCAGTTCAGAACCATCGAAGACCGCGCCGTCCTCGTTTCTGATGGTGACAGCTGGGCGGCGGTGGCGCGCGAGGTCCGAGGGGGATGGGTAGTCGGCATTGATCGACGAGGCCTCAAGCTGCGCCCTGATGAGGCGTTGACCCTTGCCGATGTAGCTGTAATCACAAATGTAGTGGCGAGGAATGTGGAGTGATCGAGCCTCCGCGAGCAGGCCGGCCTTGATGAGCGACCAACGGTCCCATAACTGAGACGCATCAAGCTGGGATAAGTCCTCCCCAATCGCCACCAGATAGTTATTTAAATGCTCTTGGACGAGCCCAGAGCGGAGCATAGCGGCCACGCGAGGTTGGGAGGGGGCGGCTGGGGGGCCCACAGAGCAGCACCATGCGATGATCGGAGAGGTTGTAGAACGTGGTGACATAAGATGTTGTTCTCTCCAGGAAACGCTCTGGAACGAGGATCCTGTCGAGGCGACTGCTCTCGATCTGGTCGCCGTGGCTAGCGACCCTGGTGGGGAGGTGAGCGGCGTCGAACTCGGTGGCCGCGTCAAATAGCGCAGCCGATTCATGAAGAGCTCTGAGGGCCCCCACGGAGAGAGAGAGTCGCGGTTCCGGTCCTCCTTGACGTTGAAATCCCCAAGGACCCAGGCTTCCTCTTGGACCGCAGCCACCTCTATGACGCCAAGCTGCTCGACTCGCTCACGAGGATCATGTGATAGGTGGACATTTATGAATGCCATCTCCTGGCCATGGACGTCGAGGTCAACCAAGGCAATGTGACCCGGCAACAGGACGCGGTGTCGCGAGACGGTAACGCCCGGCGCGAAGACGCAGGCGAGGCCCGAACCCAAGATGGCGTCGGGTGGTGCGACGATGGCGTTGTAGCCGAGGCAGAGGTTTTGGGTGCTATCGAGATGGTGGGCGTTCGTTTCTAGGACGAATGCTATGTCCACGCGATTTTGCCGCAGGAGATGGCAAAGGTTTAGGCTCCTCCTCCGAGTAGCGAGCCCGTGCGCGTTGATGGAGGCGATGGTGAGGCCTATGAAGACTACGGGCGGAGCAGGCCCAGGGCCAGACGAAGGCGCTTGTAGATGGAGCTGCTTGAGTCGGGCTTCATCTTCCAGAGGGCATCGACAAAGTCGAGCAAAGCAGTCTTCTGGGCGGGTGTAGTTACAGGGAGGAGCTTTTTGAGGGTAGGTATGGAGACAAGGACGCCACATACCTTCTCCTTGTTGAGATCTAGGTTATCAGTTCCGTCGAACAGCGTGCTGGGAGCCCGCCGCAGGAGGATATCGAGCTGGGTTCTGATAACTCGCCTCCCCTCTGGAGTGGAGCTAGTGCTTTCCTCCACGGTCTGTGCTACCTCCATTGGCTCGGTGGGTGCCGGGGGGGGGTCAGGGAAGACAGGGCTGGTGTAGGCAAGTTAGTCGCCGTGCCGGCTGAACTTGGCGCCTCTCCAGGTGGCAGAAGTCGCGCAGGATGGGGCGCTGGGGATCCCGGGGCAACAGTGAGGGTCACTGGGGCAGTGCTTAGCACCTCCTCTGATGGAGCATGAGGCGCTGGTGGGAGAGGGCACAGACACTGGCAGACTGGTTTGTTTGGGCACGGTGGGAGGAGCTACGTCAACCTGGGATAGAGAAGCCGGTCGCTTGGGGTCGATGTTCCGCCTAGCGAGCGTAGGACAGTTGGCTCTGCGGTGAGCCTGCTTGCCGCATTTCGAGCACTTTATCCTGAAGAATAGGAAGGCTGCAAGAGAATCGCCTTTCGATTTTAAGTCAAGGCGAGTTGGCAGCTTATCCAGCTTCATGCCTTCGTGAAGTAGGATGTAGGCCTCCCGGAGGCCGTCGGTGAAGGTGTACTCACCCATTTAACCTGGATAGGGGCGATAGAGGTCACCCGTCCATAGGGCTTCTATAATGGCGGCGTCTTCCACGAAGCCGGGGATGTTTGCCACGATTATTCTCTCCGCCCTTTTGCGATAGCGGAAGATCTTGAGGGTCGTGCCCTCGATTTCCATGCCCTGGTCGATCAATCGGTCCGCAAGGGCTTTGCTGGACAGGCCCACGAGGACGTGTCCATTCATCCTGTTGAATTGGACGATGTACTTGGGTCCCCCGACCAGCTTGTCCACGGATTGGAGGTACTGGTAGGGCTCAAAGTCAAGGACAGTGCTCGATGAAGACGTAGTTGTCCTGGTTGGATGAAGCCTGCCTTGCTCTAGCATCAGCGATGTTTTCCCGTGTGGCTTTTACCTCTTGGACCTGCATTGTTCGCAGCCCTGTAGGTCGCTTCCGCGGCTGGGAGTTGTCTGGTCCTCTGGCGCTGCTGTGCTGCGCCGCAAGATGTTCTGAAGGCGCTGAGCCGCGGCGCCTTTTTTTGTTTCTTACGATGGTGAAGTCATCTTCTGGACCATCCTCCACCTCCATGGTCTCAGCCCAGCTTCTCGGGGCCTGATTAGCGCCAGTGGATGACATAGGCGCCATGACGTCGTGCTCAGCGGCGGGATTTACATGATTGTTGCTGGCTGGCAAATTTGCATTGCCATCAGTTTTTTCATTGATTTCTGAAGAATCAATTGCTAAAGTTTCTTTTGCTGAAATTTCAGCTAAGGCCCCACAATTCGAGCCAAGCCTTTCAGGCATTTGTAGAGCTCCTTCAGGGCTTTCAGCCGGTGCCACATTAGTCAAATCTTTTGGCATTTTCACACACGCCAAAGGCGAAAAACGGCAATTTTGTACAAAATTTTAAATATCGCGTGAGTCCTTGGAACCTTAGAATAATTTTTAACGCCTTGCCAAATGCTTTAACTTTTGTTTGCTCCTGACAAGAACAAAAGATTTTTGTCGAAACGTTGAAGTAATAAAAAGATTTACTGGCCGTAGTATCTTTACTTCCAAACCTTGGTTGAACTGCCAACTTATCAAACTTTGAAAGCTTGTAGGTGGCCCCTCAATGCTGTCACCATAGAAAATTCTATAAATTAAGAGTTTTTCAAACTTTCCCTTTGCTGGTCCCAAGCCAGGATAAAAAATTAGGAAAGGGAGCAGTAACAAGCTTGTAAAAAAACCTGGGCTCAGTTGGCCAGGCTGATAGTACCCTGTAAGGGCTCCTAATCCAAAGATACAGGATGAGCAGCGGCTGCACTTAACATATGTTCCTCATATCAGAGACGGCCATTTCATATTGGAGCTTAGTCAGCCTGCTACTGAGTAGTGCTCCCAGTCTTAATGACAAAAACAGATGCATTCTACTTCACCCAGTCATGGAGATAAGAAAGATGAGCTTTTCAAAGGCCTCCATTGTGCTTGTCACAAGTTCAAAGCAGCCATTTGGCGATGTAAACACCTCTCTTGGCTATTTCTCTGCCAGGAAGTTTAATTTTCTACATGAAGTATACACAATCCCCTAAAATGAAATACACCTAATCGCAGAATTAAAGTGTTATTTAGGGAGTGGTAGTACTCTCTTACTGGAGAGCAGATATATGTATTAAAAATTGTAATTTTGAAAATGACAACAGTCCTCTTTAGAGAGTGTTCTCCGTCACGGAAGTTCTATATGATATATACAGTGGAATCTTTTTATAACTTGTTAAAGCATCCTATTTCTAAAGCCCTAAGTTTTAAGTCCCCATCAGAAAGGCTAGTTTCTGAATGGGGTTATGAAGGAAATCAGAAAAGGAAAGGCTGTAGCCCAACCCTAAACAACCTGAAATATGATTTTTTGGCATGATGAGGTGTATCTTCTGAT
>CP092874.1:13891377-13928778 GCA_030710605.1 Cordylochernes scorpioides
TATCACCCACAAACAATAGACAAACTTCATCCCAAAACATTTTTTGCTCCCTACCATACAGCTATGGCTGTGAAAGAATAGATAGAAAACTAAAATACTACAATATCACAACAAGATTCCAATCTACCTCGAATCTTAACAACATCCTCCGCCATCCTGATACAAAAAAGGTCACTGAACCAAACAATAGAACCAATATCATATACAAAATACCATGCAAGTCTTGCCAAGCCGTCTACATAGGAGAAACCGGTAAACCATTAATAGAAAGAATCAACCAGCACAAATCAGCCCTAAAACACCATAACCCGACCTCCTTATTAGTAGATCATGCTCTCATCAATGGCCACATTCCAGACTTTGAACAAACATCAATAATACACCAAGATATAAAAGAAAAGCACAGCAGGCTATTCTTGCAGAGTTGGAGTTCTTTGGAAGACAGAAATAGCATAAACCGAAAGATCAATATACCGGACATGTACACACAATTTAGATGCTCCTAGAATAGGAACCTCTATGTATATATGAACTTCAGTGAAATGTCTTCATTCATAATGCAATAGCCGAATATTTATTTTGTATATATAGATTTTTACTTTTCACTCTATTTATTCATTTATTTTAATTATTATTGTACGATATTTATTTGTATACATTACATTTTCATTTGGATGATTTTCGCCCGAAGAGATTGTGAGACGCCCGTGTCTCAAGTGTAATGCGCGGCTTGCCGCGAGAGGGGATCAGATCCTTGAAAAAGATGGCCATTTAGCCCATTGAAATATCGGAAATAAAAGATTATTTATTGAATCCAAGATGTGCCCTTTATGAACAAATATAACAATATGGATTGCTCTATTTTCAGAATGATAAATATATAAATGTTTTCCAGAAGTGGCAGCTGTCCCATTAAAACACTCCATTTAGGCTATCACGCCAGTACTAAATGTAATGGTGAAACTCCGCCTTTGCCGGTTCCAAGCCCGGATGAAAAAGGAGGAGGGGGAGCAGTAACAAGCTCACTAACAAACCTGGGCTCAGCTGGCCCGGCTGATAGTACTCTGTAAGGGCTCCTAATCCAGGGATACAGGATGAGCCGCATTTATACTCCATGTTAGGAGCGGCTGCACATGGCGTCTTTTCCTCATGTCAGAGGCGGCCATTTATTTTAGAGCTAAGTCGGCCTGCCACTGAGTAGTGCTCCCAGTCTTAATGACAAAGGCAGATGCATTCTACTTCACCTAATCATGATGGTTGTCAACAGACACCATCAACAAGCTTTACAAGCTTGACACCCTAATATGATTGAGTGGAGATAAGAAAGAAAAAGATGTAATGGTGATGATAAGGATTGAGCCACAACATCAGTTTTGGCAAATTCAGACAAAAAGCTAACCTATAAGTGTCAGTATTTAGTACTCAATAGTACAGGGGCAGCTTGGATTTAAAAACATCCTATGAGAGAAATTATCAAATCAGTTGCATATTGGCCAAAAAGATGAAGCTCATTCATTATCACCACCATTACATTTTAACTCCGCCTTTGTCGGTCCCAAGCCTTGATGAAAAAGGAAGAGAGGAAGCAGTAACAAGGTCGCTAAAAAACCTGGGCTCAGCTGATAGTACCCTGTAAGGGCTCCAAATCTAGGGATACAGGATGAGTCTGTACTCCATGTCAGGAGTGGCTGAACATGGTGTCTGTTCTGCATGTCAGAGGCAGACATTACACCTATTATAATACCTTGATAAAGGTTGGAATTCAGCCAACTGAAATATTGGTAAAATAAATGATATTTTGATCCAATATATGCCTTTTTATCTTATATATATATATATATATATATATTAAAAATAAAGAAGGCATCTCCTGAACACGAGCACATGTGCTTTTTAGATGGCAGAGCGCCATCTAGTGGAGCAAGAATAAACTAAACATTTATTTAGCTTGCTCCGTGATATTTGGCCAACCCAGATGGCGTTCTGCCATCTAAAAAGCACATGTGCTCGTGTTCAGGAGATGCCTTATTTATTTTTAATATCAACACCTGACCCACTTATCTTTTATTTTTTTAAATTATTTTTTCATATATATATATAAAAGGATAAATTTAACCAAATTTTCTTACCTTTAACAACTATCTTGCGGATTACAGTTTCTGTTATTACACAAACACATAAAATACTATTAAAATATAATATTGATGTAATATAACATTATTGAAAATTCATATATTATATCAAAACACCAAGTAACAAAGTGAAATAATGATAATAAGCTACTGTGTAATATAAGGGGGAAAAACCTAATCAGCATGATTTTTCTTTTTTTTATAAATAAAAAAATTCTTACTATCCTTATTGTGATGAATAAATATTGGGAGAGCCTGGCTCATCAGTGGGGAACCAATTCCACAGTTTGCTGGTTTCCCATATTGGTATAATATTATATTGGGGTGTTTTGCTTATATCCAGATGCTTTGAGGAATTATTGATTCAAGTATTTAAAAAATATATATAGACCTAGGAAAAATATTGTATTGAAAAGTAAAATTTCCCTTATACAGATTGCTACCTTATCTCCTATCCTGTATTGAGTGACCAGTAAAGCTACAAAACAGCAATATGTAAGAATTGTCATATGTTGATTGGATCACCAACTATGAGGAAGACAATGAATAAATAAACATAATAACTTTAAAAGTTATTTACTTTTATTTGCATCTTATTTGATTCAATTATAAACACAAGGTAACCAAATCCAAATAAATAAATAGTGTGTGAAGTTTCGGTAACAGCGTTGTTACCATCTTCAGACAAAAGTGCTGAATGAGAAATTATACCACAGCATGTTTTAAATAGTTACTGCTATCAAGTGTGTAAACAAGATAGCAAATAAGAAGAAGATAGTTTTCTGAGAAAAACAGAATATCTTCTTATCTGCTATCTTGTTTACACATTTGATAACAGTAACTATTTAAAACATGCTGTGGTAAAATTTCTCATTCAGCACTTTTGTCTGAAGATGGTAACAACGGTGTTACTGAAACGTCACACACGATTTATTTTGATTTGGTCTTATTACCTTGTGTTTAAAATCTATAATCCAAATTTTGCCTTATCATTGTTTTAATTATGAAATCCGCTTGGGAAATGTGTATAACACCCAGAAGGAGGGAATCAAGATAGATGACCCTACAAAGTTGCAACACCATGGAACAATATTGAAGGGTTTTTTTTGTGTGGGACTCTAAGGGAATGTTGATCTAATTATTTATTTCACAGCAATGTCCAATGTAAGTGAGGGACATTTATTTAACTTACCAGGACTATCAAAATTCCGTAATTCTGTTATAACATACAGAGAACATAATAAGATAGATATATGACTTTATAAATGATTACATATAAATTTAATTTTAAGACATTTACAGGGGCCTCATTTATAATATAAAATTTAGTAGCTTTATTGTACTGAAAAAAAGTAGAAAAAAAATAAATTAATGCTAATAATGATTAAAATGTCCCATTTACACAAATATAGGGCCTTTTTCATTTAAAATAAAAAAATGCAAATTTTTATCATAAAGATAGAGGCTGCCTGGCTGGCATTCATAGTTCTTCAAATTAAAGATACTTCGGCCAGTAAATATTTTTATTATCTCAACGTTACAACAAAAATCTTTTGTTCTCATCAGGGGCGAACAAAAATTAAAACATTTGGAAAAGCGTTAAAAATGATTCTCTTTTTAGTATAGATATCAATTAGGCATTTGGCACTTTTTCTGGATTTATCAAGAACTGTTGGCCCACTTCATTCACAGTGAAGCTGTACGTTTACAAGTTACCAAGGAGTTTCTGTATAAATTAAGAATAGGATTTTTGGCCAATGGCCTGGTGCTTTACCAACTTAATGTATTATATCCTATGTATATATAGTTGATTTTGGATTAAATACTAAATCACAATAAAGAAGAGTGTTTTCTGCATGTTAAATAACACCCAATATAATTATTTTCTCTGTTTTCAATAGATAAACAATTGTACACAAATATTTCTGTAATAAATTATCCAAGGAGGTACATAGAGATATGGAATATACAGAATTAAAATTTCAGCATTGACTTACTTTTATTCTTTGTACTTCCTTCTCCAGGTTCTGTTGACACCAAGGTTAAAATATTGAGGTTGTTTATTCCTGTTCTATGACTGCAAAGGTCAACAAAGAGGGAATGAGGAGAGTGGGTGGGAATTCTAGAGGGAGATTCCTAGTTATTACTATTTACAGTTGAACCTGTGTCTAAAGTGCCCCCTCTAAATATCACCTTCCTCTCTATAGCGCCCGATTTTAAACATAAAAATGTAAACATTTTACCTTAAAAGTGACCTGTCTATAGCACCCTCTCTCTATAGCACCCTATTTTGGTGAGTCCCAAGAGGCGGCGCTATAGATAGGTTTAACTGTGTGTGTGTATATATATATAACTAAGATATGACATTTGTTACAACATATACAGTAAAACCTCATTATAAAAACATTAATTAGGATCAGGCTTATATATACAGTAAAACCCCTCTATAGTGAACCCCAATGGGACAGAGCTTTTGGTTCACTATAGCCACGGTTTGGCCATTTTTTTTACTTTCCAAAATTTTTAGACCGTATAATTAAAGGACAGCCATACACACAGCAAGAGGCTTCCTCTTAATAGTGGTCACTTTGTTTTAATTCCCATAATTGATCAATTTCCTTACATTAATACTGAATAACAATAGAAATCATTAGATGATAGGTTCTTCTTATCATTAACATACATGTACCTCTATGTCTAATTTAAAAATCAAGACAAATCCTAGGCAAAGTTTTATTAAATATATATTCAAAGATATAAAATGATTTTAAAACATCATTATCACATTATATAATACAATGTTTACTTGGAAAAATGACTCTAATACCTTGTTGCTTCAAAGCACTCTTCAAGCATTGCACCATTCAAATAAAGTTAGTGTTTTTCTGCCATTTCATGTTTCCACATATTCTTCAAGGTCTAGATTTCGTTTTTTTAACCTGTCATGCAAAACATTGCTGACTTTAAAATCACCATAGCTGATGGCATAAAAATAATTTTTGTTTCATCACGGGACCATATTTGGACTTTTTTTTTTTTTTTGCCTTAAAACGTACGATCGTGGCAAAAGTTGAGGTTAATTCCTCTTTGTAACAATTTTTAATAGCTTTATATTTTATCTTTTATAATAGAAAAGTTATATTATCTTATTTTAATATGTTCTTAACATTTTGCTTGTGTTGTTTCACTTTGAAAAGTTCTGAAAATGGCCTTTTTTTTAGAGAAATAACGTTTTTGTTTTTAAAATGACTTTGTTTTCTTCATTTTTTGGAAGCCATTTGCATTTTTTATATTTCAAATTTAATGGATGCAAAGATATTCTATTTAATAAAAAGTATATTGTGTAAAAATTTATACAACATACAGCAAAAATAAAGTGCAAAAATCAAAACAAACAATGCCGCTAAATTCATTGTTTTGAAATCGCGATCCGCGAGCTGAAACATGCTTAAAATTTTGTTGTTTTAATTTTTTTTGAATTACAATTCCAAGTTCGTTATAAGCATTGTATTTTAAATAGATTTTATTATTTTGGGACCGAAAATAGGTTTGTTATAGGGGTAGTTCGTTATTCTAAAAATCGCAAAGTTCGTTATAACGATGGTATTTTTAATGGAATGGAATTGGGAATCGGCGTGGGTTCGTTATAAGGGAAGGTTCGATATATCCAGGGTTCGTATTAGCAGGGTTTTACTGTATATAGTCATAACCATATTCTTGTTATAATCATGGTTAAACAGGAAGTAAACAGATAAGAAACATATAGAATTGAATATTCAATATTGACTTAATTTTATTATCTGTACTTTCTTTTCCAGGTTCTGTATAAACCAAGGTGAAAATATTAAAGTTGTTTATTCCTGGTTTATGACTACAATAAGTCCTCAGTGGGACTGAGATTTGAACCCTCAATAGTGAACTCTCAATAAAGAGGGTTGTTTATATGAGGAGAGAGTGGGTGGGAATTCTAGAGGGAGATTCCTAGTTAATAATATATACATAACAACTAAAAGCAATACATATGACATTTGTTACCATATACAGTATATCCCCGAAGGGGTCGGTGGAAGGATGGTCTAAACCGTTGGTTTTCGACCACTACGACCCGGGTTCGATTCCCGCATTGGGCAATTTTTTCTGATAAAAAAAATGAATAAATAAAAAAATGCTCCAATGGCCCCCGATTCTTGCAAAATCCAACCCCACCAGCAAGTGCAAGTAACCAAACGGGGCTCTGGCACATTTGTAAGTGCAAAGTCAAACTGCTTTTCACATGTGTAGACATGTGGTGTACTAGGGATAAGCAAAAATCAGGCTTATATAGGGTTATAACCACATTCTTGTTATCATAATGGTTAAAGCAATTGTCATTTAAAACTCAGGACTTGAAAATTATGATGCTATAACCGAAATGATTTTATAAAAGGCTGTTATTACAAGGTTACACTATATTTATATAAATAAATAAAAAATTTTGTTTAAAAGTTAACATTTAAAATAGCTTTGAGGTTGTTTATTTGGATTGAAACAAGTGTCATGTTAAATCTGCCAAATAAAACCCTAGGAAACAAGGAAGCTATAATAAGCCAATGTGCCAGAATGAAATATTTATTTGATAGAATTGACTTAACTGATACATCTATGTCTTCTGGTTCTGTGGACATTAAAGAAGTAAACTTTAAAGAATTTGGCTAATAATCTAAAATTTATTTATTTATTGTCATCAAATCAGACGTGATATCCTCACAAGGGATGCCTGCATCAAGAAACAACTATAAATTCAGAGAAATTGAAATAAATATTTTAATTGTAACTTTTTCTGATGATTAAGGGGTAATTCATCAGCACAACATTCATTTGAACAACCTGATTCTATTTTTAAAATCAAAGGTTTATTTTTTATAATACAAGAAAATAAGACCTAATCCAAATAATTTATTAGTGTGTGATGTTCCGGCAACAACATTGTCACCATCATCAGATAAAAGAATAATTACAACAAAAATTATGCTTTTGTCTGATGATGGTGACAATGTTGTTGCCGAAAGTCACAGGCTAATAAATTATTTGGATTAGGTCTTATTTTCTTGTATTATAATCTATAATTCAAATTGTGCTTTAACATTTATTTTTTATGTAAATTATTATAGTACAAGAGAGAGAGTATTTTCTATAGAGAGTTTTTTTAAAGGTGAGGAACTAAGTGAATGATAAGTCACAATTTGGATTATAGATTATAAACACAATAAGACCTAAATAATTAGACCAGTAATAAGACCAAATCCAAATAAATTATAGTGTGTGACTATTTATTTGGTCTTATTACCTTGTGAAACTAAGTGAATGTTAATCAAATTGTTGATTTCCCAGCAAGGATCAATTATATTGTGAGAGGGGGGTTTATTTAAATTACCAGAAGAACTCTCTGCATTCTTATTTTTTGGTTCTGTTGTATAACACACAGAGAGGAAACAATATAAACAATACTATATTTATTATTAGGTATAAATTAAAGTATTAGACATTTTTTATACACCATCTATAATATAAAATTTAGTAGTTCATTGTCACACAAGGTAATATTATCAAATATAAATAAATAGTATGTGACATTTCTGTAACAGCGTTTTTTAACCACCACAAGACAAATTCATTCAGTACTTTTGTCTGATGATAACACAACATAAAACACCATTTATTTATTTAAATTTGGTCATATTATTTTGTGTTTCTAATCTATTATCCAAGTTGTGCCTTAACATAATTTTATTATCTTTCAAAAATCAAGGCCAAAAATGATTATAATTTCAAATTTTACTAATTGTGATGATGCTTTATTTCTTAAAAAAAAAACTGATAATTATTGGAATAAATATTAATTCACATTTTTTGTTTTAATTTTATTAACCAATATTTTAAAATACTTTTTTTTTGGTTAATCAAAATAATTCATCTAGATATGCACCTTGAAATGTTGGCCCAATTCATCCACAATGTTGGGTGTACCAGTCACCGCGGAGGGTCTAAGTGCTTTTTTATAAACATGAATGAGATTTTTGCCAATGGTCTGGAATAAAATCTGAGTCAATGTTTAGCTGATACATTAGAACTAACTCCCTGTAAATGACAACACCTAATTTCAGAGCCAAACTGTCCTTTAAAGAGAGGTGTCCTTTTACTAATGACTTGCTAAATAGTTTTTTTTTTTTTTACTTATCCTTTTAGTCTAAATTGCTAAATAGTAAAAATGGCATTTGTGGCAATGAAAACTGTCCTTTGTAGAGAGGTGTCCTCTAGTTCAAGTGTCATCTCATGGATGTTCTACTCTATATTTATTCTGATAGATGGTGCTTTACCACCTTAATGTTCATTTGAGTAAAAGGACTGGCCTTTTATCTACTATATAGTAGATTGTGGATTAAATAGAAAATCACAAAAAAGAAGAGGGTTTTCTGCATGTTAAATCCCACCCAATGTAATTATAGAAATGAAGAAATGCTCTGTCATTCCCTGATTTCAATAGATAAACAATTGTACACAAATATTTCTGTAATAAATGTTGTTGTTGTTTCTTATCCCCTTGTGTAAAGATTACACGAATTCCATGAGTTCATGCTCCTCGAGCTGTTTTATGATGAGCAGCGGCCTCTCCCAAAGGTCCTGTTTAGTGCATCAAATCAACATCTGATCTCATGGAATGGGGTGTAGGGGTGCAGCTTTCGTTGATAATGGTACCATGATCCAGGCACACTTTGGTGAAAGTCTGACTTTGCCTGTAGTTTGAGGCCGTTCCTAACATGGAAGCAGACGCCTTTGCTGCCGACTCTAACATGAGTACAGACGCAGCTCCTCCGTATCCCTGGAGTGGGACCCTTGCTGAGGTCTATCAACTGGGTCAGTTGAAGTCAGGATTTTTGAAGAGGTCTAGTCCTCTTCTAACAATGCTGTAGTACACTAGTAAATGCTGTAAGTAACCAAACAGAGGACTATAGCACACTTGTAAGTGTAAACATCCAACTGCTTTCTATATGGTGCACTTAGAGTAAAAGCAATCGCTAAACATCCACCAAGGATTATTAGGGCTTGTATCACATGTACATGAGTTAAGTAAAAAATAATGAGTAGAGTATATATATAGCATAACTAGCGGATGTGCCCGGCTTCGCCCGGGTTTTACTCGAGTGAATGTTTGTCTAACGAACATTTGTTAAAACAATTCTCTTTAAACTTATAAAATGTACTCGGCTTCGCCCGGGGTTTTACCCGAGTAAAGGTTTGTCTAGCGAAAATTTGTTAAAACAATTCTCTAAAAACTTATTAAAAATAAAAAAGATATATTTTGATAATTTGAAACTCGTAAATTTGAATCTCTCGATAAAGTGAACATTTTTTCCCCGGTCCCTGTGTGCCTTGTCATCCTGAATTTTGTCTTTCCTAATTTTCTACATTAGAAAATCATAGTTTTATCTAGTGAACATTTTTTCCCCGGTCCCTTGAGAAATACTCGATAAGTTGAATAAAATCAATATTAATTGGTTCCCTCTGTAATTGGAAGTTAAAGGAATAGTATCTTCGCCTTGGAATTGTATCATTATTCTTGTCGCAAATAAATTGCCGTGTCATCCTGAGATAATCTTACTTTTGATAAATAATATTTAAGATAACAAACTTAGTGATAAGAAAACTTGTTATCATCGTCACAATGGGGGCGCTGCTTGCGAGTTAAATCTACAAATCTGAAAATAACTCTAAGGATATTCAAGATATTCATGAAATTATTTTTCAAAAACCTTCCCGGTGATATACCTAATAATATCCCAAAATTTCACGGCGATTGGATGTATGGTTTTTGAATCTATAGAGTACAAACAAACAAACAGACAGACAGACATTCAATTTTATATATATAGATTTAAAAATTCATTTTTGTTATCATCATCACATACAATGTAATTTTTTTATATAAACAAACGATAATAAACAACAACAATTAGGGGCTCAAAAATCATTTATTATGGTTAGCAGCTCCGTAAATAAATATATTTTCACAACAACAATTAAAGTTGCATAATCATTTTTATAAAACAACAGCAAATTAAATTAACAATGTAAAAATATATTTTAACATTACATTTTAACATTTAACACAAAAACGTTACAATTCATTCTTTAAATATATATTAATATTGGAATGCCAAGTATTTTTTACGTCATTGGAATATTATATTACTAAATTCTCAAAATGAATTTATTATACTTGGAAAACATTTTAAGCATTGTTACAATTTATAAATATAATTTCACCAGACGCCGCTAGAGGCGTTGCTTGCGAGTGAAAGTAGAAAATTTGCAAATAAAATTGCAAATAATATTTATTTCAAATCAAATTCAAACCAGAAATCTTCCCAGTAGAATAGTAAATAACTTCCTAAAGTTTCACGGCGATTGGATAATCTTACCTTTTAAAAACATTCATCGTGTAAACAAACCACGTGTTAATTATTAACCAATCAAATTCATTTATCGTCGCGACCAGTGCTGCGCCCAAGCGGTAAAAGGCTGGAACTAACGCTTTTTGGTTTTTTATTTTTTAAAAAAAGCTCATTAACTTTTTTAGTTTTTTGAATAACCTATATGTTAAACGAAATCTTCAGCTACCTACATGCGAAATTCCATAATGATTGAGTCAGTAGATTTTGCGTGAAGCGATAACAAACATCGATTTCGCATTTCATTTTTATAGATATAAAGATTGTTAACAACAAAACTATATTTTAGTATTAGTAGTTGCAAAAAGTTAGTGCAAAAAGAGAAAACAAGGGAGAGAGAGGCATCAAAAAATAGGTAAGAAAGTTTTCTCAAAGAGCCTGGAATTGTTAGAAGGGTGTTTAGATGAAGAGAAGATATTACAAATACCTTCAAGATGGATAGTTCCTGAGATATAAGGAGAGGTCCAGAGTTAGTGAGAAGGAGAGATATGCAACAGGCAGACATTACCTGGCCGCCCTGTGCTCTCGCGGGGGAATGGGGGGCGGTAAATCTTCTTCATCTGGATCTATATGGAATGTACTTGTGGGTAGGGAGGGAGTGAGAGAGGAGTTGGAGCCTCTGAGGGAATCTTGCTCAGGATTGTAGAAGGTGCTCTGCCCGTGTTTGTTGGAAAGTTTGCGAGTTCCTCCGTCCCCATTGGAGAAGGCCAAAGGATCAAACAACAGCAGGCTGGCACCATCCAGCTGTTCAGCACTCGAGGATTCCTTCATCAAGAAGGGCTGGGATGGGGTGAGGTCAGCTAGCAGACTGCTGTCTGACATGGCATCGTGCAGGGGTGCGTACTTGCGGAGCCAGTGGAAGGATGGCAAGGGGTCTGGCTTCAACAGATGGGATTCCTGAGCCTTGGTGACTTGGTTGACAAAGCCGTTGACCCTCTGGCTGAGGGGAACTTCAAACAGCAGCCTCTGCTTAGCATAGCAGACCTTGATGTAGACGTCCATCTCTGTCTTGCAGCCATTGGGAGCATCCATGCTGGGAGAATCTATCTCACACTTGAAGTCTTCTTTCACGGGCAAAGCCTTCTCTGTGGAGATGTCTTCACTGCCCAGCAACACTGGCTTGGAGGAGAGGCACACCAGCAGGCCATGTTCCCCACTATGCTCCACCAGGACCAAGTACCGCGTGGTCTTGACCCAATCTTGTACCAGACCAGCCTGGATGAAAGCCACGCACTTGTCCCCAGGGGAGAGGTATCCCTGGATGGCCGTGGTGATCTGCTGGTCCATGCTTTCTAATTAGGTGATATATTCAAATAATATTAAAATACTCCTCCCTCTCTGATTGTGTATAGAAGATGTATGGTTTAATCGTTTATAGAAGATATTAATTACTTCAACACGAATAAAAATTTTAGTAAAATGAAAAATTTTAAAAGCGATTTACAAATAAAATTCTGTAATAAATTATCCCAGGAGGTACACAGATAAGAAATAGACTTTTTCAGGTTCTGTAGAAACCAAGGTGAAAAAATTAAGGTTGTTTATTCCTGTTTTATGACTACAATAAGTTCTCAGCGGAACTGAGTTTGAACCTCGATAGAGAACTCTCAATAAAGATGGTTGTTTATATGAGGAAAGTGGGTTAAATTCTAAAGGAAGAGATTCCTAGTTAATAATATTATATACATAGTGTGATATCACACACACACACACACACACACAATATATAATTTCCAGGAATGTTAAATATTTAAAGAAATACAAAAGTATAATGAAGTTTTATTTGAAATTTCTCAAAATAATCACCGTCACTATCTATACACATGTTCCATCTTTTTTTCCAGATATTAAAACACCTCTGAAAATCCTCATCTTTCAGGCTTTTCAAAATATTCTTCAGATTTTCCTTTATTTCAGGTATTGAGTCAAAAGGACGTCCTTTTAAGACTTTTTTTTAATTTTAGGGTAAAGGAAAAAGTTGTTGGGAGCAAGGTCAGTAGAATAGGGTGGCTGGGATAATAAAGCAATTCCGTGTTTAGCCAAATAAAGTTGTACAGTGACAGCCGTATGTGGCCGTGCATTGCCATGATGCAAGAGCCAATTTTTCTGATGCCATTTTTCGGGTCGTTTCTGATGCACAGCCTTCCTTAAACGTTGCAATACATCAAGATAGTAATTTTGATTAATGGTCTGACCCTCGGGCACGAATTCATATTGTACCAATCCCTTTACATCAAAGAAAGTGATAAGAAGACACTTAAGCTTCGATTTGATCATCCTTGCTTTCTTGAATCTTGGTTCTCCAGGCTCTAGCCACTGGCTTGATTGCCTCTTAGTCTCGGGATCATATCCGTACACCCATGTTTCATCTCAAGTGATAACAATTTTGAGCCAATGGAGATCAGAATTAAACATTTCGACCATGTTTTTGCACGTTTCTTTGCTATGCTCTTACTGCTCATTCGTTAAGAGATGTGGGACAAATTTAGCAGAGGATCATTTAAGATGTAGATCATTCTTTATGATGGTTTGGCATATTCCAAAAGAGATATCAAAATCTTCTGATAGCTCTCTGATAGTTATTCTTGGGTTTTCTTTGATCGGTGACTTGATTTTGAGTGCATTTTCGGTTATTTTTTATCAATAAAGTCTGCCAATGCAACTCATAACTAAGAATAATACATATGAATTTTGTAGCCATATACAGTAAAACCTCATTAACAACATTAATTGAGTTCTAAACACAAGGTAATAAGACCAAATCCAAATAAATAAATAGTGTGTGACGTTTCGGTAACAGCGTTGTTACCATCTTCAGACAAAAGCACTGAATGAGAATCTTCAAGTGATGGCTTAGCATCAACATTGATATTCACTTTGGAATTAATTTTCTTCAGCTCATGGGAAGAATAACTTCTTAGGTCCATTGAAGTCAAATAAAATTGATAAGGCACAATTTGGAGTATAGATTATAAACACAAGGTATAAAGACCAAATCCAAATAAATAAATAGTGTGTGACGTTTCGGTAACAGCGTTGTTACCATCTTCAGACAAAAGTACTGAATGAAGATGGTAACAACGCTGTTACCGAAACGTCACACACTATTTATTTATTTGGATTTGGGCTTATTACCTTGTGTTTATAATCTATAATCCAAATTGTGCCTTACTAATTGAGTTCTAATGATATGGCACAATTTGGATTATGGAGTATAAATATATATGTAATTGAAAGTAAGTGTCAACTAGAGAGTATATAAACATATTTACGGAAATTCCAGCTTATGTTGTATTAGATTTTAATCAGAGTATAGTATTGCTATATTTTTGGTTAATGTGTCCTCTATTACATTATTTCAAAAATATATTTTTCAACAAGGTGTGTTAAAAACACAAAATGATTTGTGGTGCTTTTTATTGAATACATTTTAGCTGTTAGTTTGAATAAAGATACATTGAAATGGCACAGCCTATGAAAGTTGTAAATTTTGTAAAGAAAAAAAAAATTAACCACACTGATTCAACTTACCTTTATCATCTTCATTATCATCATTGGGTACTGCAACAACAGGAATAAATATTATAAAAATCAATACATTTACAAATATATATATACAGTAGAACCTCCCTGTAAAGGACACCTAAGTGTCCTTTAGGGAGAGGTGTACTCTTACCTGAGAGTTGCTAAATAGTAATAATGATAATTTCACAAATGAAAACTGTCCTTTGTAGAGAGGTGTCATCTAGCATGAGTGTCCTCTCATGGAGCTTCTACTTGTATATACAGTTAAACCTCTCTATAGGGCCCAATTTTAAATACGTAGTACGATGCAATTTACATACAAAGTGACCTATCTATAGCCCCCCCCTCTCTATAACACCCTAATTTGGTGAGTCCCAAGAGAGGGCACTATAGACAGGTTCAACTGTACATTTTTAAAAAACTAAAACATACTTTGATTGATTTATATAATTAGTGATATATACATTACAATTGCATCAAATTATTTTATTTTTTTCAAAACAGAAAGGCTAATCTTTGTTAGAGAGAATCTCCTCAATCTACATTTATTGTGGATCTGGGAAGATTCACCATAAATTTCACAATAGTTAGAGATATCAGGGGGGGGAGAAATTACCATTTATTTTAAACCATTTCAACAAACCCATAGCAAACTATAAACCAATTATCAAAGACACAGAAATTTATAAAGCCAGATACATCATATGTATTAAAACATAGTACAGTAAAACCCCTCTATAGTGAACCCCAATGGGACAGAGCTTTTGGTTCACTATAGCCACGGTTTGGCCATTTTTTTAACTTTTCTAAATTTTTAGACCGTATAATTAAAAAACAGCCATACAAACAGAAAAGGCAGCCACTTAATAATGGTCACTTTGTTTTAATTCCCTAAATTGACCTATTTCATTACAGTAATGCTGAATATCAAAATAAGTCATTTAATAATAGGTTCTTCTTATCATTAGCATACATGTTTATATATAAACCTATTGATTATTTAAAAATTATGCCAAATCCCCTAGGCAAAACATTATTAATTATATATTTGAAAGGTATGAGTATTTTAGAACATCTTTCTCAAATAATATAATACTAAATTTATTTGAAAAAATGCCTCTAATGCCTTGTTGTTTGAAAGTGAAAAGTAAAATTAGAAAATCAGAATTGTCTTAAAATATCGTTATTTCCATCAAAGAAATAAAGCTCTGTGTATTCTGAATCAATTGAGGATGAATCAAAAGTATTCCATTCAGAAAAATCGGACGCGAAACATGTTGATACGATAGCGCGATTGGTAAAATTACGAATAAAAAACGCCAATTTGCAAACACCAAATCGGTAGGGAAACGGCCGGCCAGGGGGAATATCCGCGAACACTGAATGAGTCATATACCTAACAAGATTTCCATTCTAAAAATAGAACTGTAGTGGTAGTTTTTGAGAATTTATAAGTCAATTTGTTTGTGGCCCATGACACACTGGGAACTTGGGGGACTGTTTTTTTTTTCTCCTTCCAATTCCAGTTTCCACATATTCTTCTGAAGTGTATATTAAATTTTGTTTTTAACTTGTTATTCAAACCATTTATGACTTTGAAATTATTTGAAATTATTTTTTAGCCTAGGTTAAACTTGATATAGAACGCTTCTAAAAAGGCATGCTGTAACTATTTTTTTTAGAACACCATTCTTTATTTATTTATTTTTTGGAAGCCATTTGTATTTTTCTTCTATATCAAAATTGTCTAATGCAAAGATATTCTATTAAATAAAAGTATAATGTGTAAAAATTTGTACAACATACAGCAAAAATAGAATGGAAATGAAAACAAACAATGCCGCTAAGTTTTGAAATCGCGATCCGTGAGCTGAAACATGCTCAAAATTTTGTTTTTTAAAATTTTTTTTAATTCACAATTTTAAGTTCGTTATAAGCATAGTATTTTTAATAGATTTTATCATTTTGATGAGATCGAGAGCATTTCATTTATTTTTAGTATTTCCAGATCTCTACATGTCCATATATTGGGGCGCCAGTGGCTGCAAAAAACCAGACCACAAATTTATTCATCTATGGCACATGTAGAGACCTAAAGCTGTGCCGGCTAGCAATTATGTTGATGGGGAAATTAACCAATCAATCTTTTTGATTAGACAAATTTTTATTTTTACTAATAAAATCTTTCAATGTACAACATTTTTTATTTATTATACTAATTAATGAAATCACACACATATATATAATTTAAAAATGTATATATATTAAAAAAAAAACTGTAAATAAGGTTAAAAGGGAGGAGTTTCAAACTTTATACAAAAAAAAAAAAAAGAAAAGGCCTATCGTGCCAAAGTCCCATTAACCCCGACCTACCTCTTCATCCCAGCCACCCAGGTCCACCATTCGAAAAAAATGGGCAGCCAAGGCCGCAGCTAGCGGCCTTCGCCCTCCGCAACTCCAAGTCTTCTTTTCTTCTCGGAAAAAAAAATCTAGTTTTTCTTAATAAAAAGAAATATAAAAATCCCAATGTCAATATCAAAAATGTCAATCTTCCAGAATGTAAATATAAATCTCCCCCTTCCTTGTCCCAGTGTTGCTGAACTCACCCCCCCAAGCTATCATCACCTTTCTCTCTATGAAAATAAAAAAATTAAAAAGGCATCTTAAAAAAAATGATAAAAATAAATCAAATATAAAATTATTAAAGAAATATTCACAAAAAATAAAATAAAAATACGAAAATATTGAATAAAAAAAAAAAAAATTAATATTGTAGGATCTGGGCATCTTGGGGTCAGCTTGGGAAAGGTTCAGGGCTCGTGGTGGAGTCAGGTCAAGCACCATAGGTCGGTGGCTTGACTACAGGGAAGGGGCGTCTGGGTCCATCTTGGACTGGCTTGTGGTCAAGTCGGCCACCATCGGACATGTGGCTCGACCAACAGGAAGGGGTGTCTGAGTCCATCTCAGGCTAGCTTGGTGTTGGTGGGGCCAGGTCATCCACCATAGGTCAGGTGTCTTGACCACCAGGAAGGGGTGTCTGAGTCCATCTTGGACTATCCTGGTGTTGGTGGGGCCAGGTCATCCACCACAGGTCAGGTGACTTAATCACCAGGGAGGGGTGTCTGAGTCCATCTTGGACTATCCTGGTGTTGGTGGGGCCAGGTCATCCACCACAGGTCAGGTGACTTGATTACAGGAAGGGGATCTCGGTCTCTGGCTCAGTGCTGCCAGGGCTAAAGGTGGCTTCAGGCTCCATCTCAACACCTCGCAATCACCAGAGGTTTGTGGCTTAGATGGACATATGTGGGATATGGTTAGGTTAGGTGGGGTTCTGGGTTTCTTTGGCATATTATGGTCACGAGGTGTCCTAACAATCCTCCCTGCCAAAAAATTAATTTTACCAAATAAAAAGGAAAATTAATTTCCAACACCGAGTGAGGAAACTTAATAAAATAAAAAAAATTACATAAAAGAAAATATTTACTACAAAAAAATAGTATATCTATACTCAAATATTAATTAATCACTCAAATCCACCCTGGGTGCTAGGGTGAAGTGATGAGAAAAAAAAAAAACTCAAAAATTCTAAAATCATAAATCTACAAATTTAAAAAATATTATGGTATACACGTATGCAAATGCAATTCATTTTCCTTTTCAAATAATAACAATTATCCAATATATGCATTTTTCACAATGTAACAGCCAAAAAAAAAAAAGTCCTAAAATACATAAAGGTATCAGGGGGGAAAAGACAAATTTCAAATCTAATGCGCTTCTTCCTACTAATATTTAATAGGGTAATTCAAATCAGTAATTTAAAACACTTTGATCCCACACACAACTCATTCTGGTAAAACTAATTGAATCTTTGATTAAAAATTGAACTGAAACCTCTTACATGGTTAGACTAGTTGTCTACCTAAACTATTCGGTACATTGACCTCGCATGGCCACAAGACCAAATCTATAATCACAAACTGACACTCAGGTACTTGTTAGTTTACATGGGATTATACCATTTGTCCTCTAGCTGCCCAAAGCTAGAGCTTCTCACACCTTCGGGGCTTTCAGGCGGAGGACAAAGACCTTCACATGGTCTCAACACAACTGCTGCTCCCAGAGCAGTCAGAAGAAAAGGATTCATGGGACTCTCTCCCTTGACATCCAGTGTGTGCTCCGTTTACCTTGCCTCTGGGGTGTGTACAGTTCAGCTACCTCCCCCTTCCAAGAAATTCATATTAATTTCATCTACTAATATACCCTCTATTCATTGACCTGAATCCTATAAATCTACATCTTATAAGTTTGAATTTTTATCAATCTGAAATTTTGGTTCCTTTTACAAATTCCTTCAGAACTCTACTCCCTGTATAACTGCTCTTAATTCTACTGTCCTCAATACAACACTTCTAAATACTTTGACTCACTGGCTTGTTCTGGCGTCTCGTTCGCGGTCATTATAGTTAACTAATACTTTAAAATTTTATCCTAACATGGAACGAGTTTAAACTCGTTGAAGGTCCTAATAATTACTTATTCTGTCTCTCGAATCGGTCTTATGCTCGAATTCATTCCAACAAAACGTATGGCAGGGCGAATCCTTTATTAGAAGAAACTTCCGCTAGCTATGGGGGATCAAACTGGTACCAAAAAAAATTCAACAGACGGAAACACTTCGTCTAGAATAACTGGGCAATCTCTGCCTACTTGCCAATCTTACAGGACCTCCCGTCTGCAACACCCTCGCTCCAGCCACGCTAAAAGCGTCGAAACTACGGTGTCGGATCGGTTACCCAAGGTCGCGCCGTTATACCCCAGGCTATACGGCATGGCTAAAACAAATCCCCCATCCTGCATAAAATTCAATCTATACCTCTTCGCTTCCTCTTGCGAGGAGGAGGTGAGTGGGCTGTCGGCTTGATCCCTGCCTCCCACTATCTCCAAGTCTGAGGGTCGGGATAGGGATCATTTATCCACAATCCTTAGAATTCAAGCTAAACTAAGATAAAAGAAAATCAAAGGGAAATTATACCCCCTAACGAGGGACCTAACAAAAGGGAGCGAATATTTTCTAACTAGATAGAGTTGTAGTTGTCCTGTTTGAGGCTTCTCGGTCCTAACAAAATTCGAAATAAAAAATAAAATAAAATAAAAATCGATCCTATTGAAATCCTTAACCCTATTCTAATGTATTTTGGGCTCACAATATAATAGTTTTTAACCTTCTTACACATTCATTACACCAATTCATTCATACACCCTCCCCCCTATCATTCACGGTGTGCATACAAACTAAAGTTAAAAGCTGCTACAAAGGCCAAAATACTCATTTATCAATAGCAATAGATCCTAACAAATAATAACATATTTCAGGACACAATGTGAAATCAAATAAAATAATAAAATTAAAACAAATTGGGAACTAAAGCCCTATGTTACTCAAAAGAAATGCCTCTGTACAAGCTCTATTTATACTAATACTTTATACTCAATAAGTGAATGTTAACAATAATTGTTAACAATTCTAAATAATCTGGAAGCTAACTTATCTTTAAAAAATGTAATTTCAAAACTGCCCTTGCCTTGACACTAAGCGACTTTTTACGACAATTCTATAAAGACATACACAAATATAAGGGCGAATAAAGAACCATTAAACGTGACACCTCATAAAAACGGATTGAGTCACTCCCCTAGCCACCGTGGGTGAAGTCACTATCTTCTTACTTCATCGTGCGTCTGTCCCCTTTGCAGTAGTCCGACCTCAACACTCTATTGAAAGATGGATTTATAGGGTTTATGATTCACTACCCAACACTAACATTCTCAAGTGCTTTCCAAGGATCGACTACGGTCTGGGCCTACTTAACTTCTACCCCTGGCTTAGGGTCCCTACACTTCACAACTTTACTCTGAAAGATTGACCTTTCATGTCCTCATTAGAAACCTATTTCAAAGCTACTACCTGAAGGCCAGGGATTATAGGGTTTCTGAATTACCCAACACAAGCCATAGGATGCCTCTTAGGTTTGTTGTTTTAGACATAGCCCCCCTCTAAGTTGTGATTTCCTACACCTTTCTTCACCTATTACTCCTGATAATAACTAAAATTTCAGATTTACACTAAATAGTTAATTCACAATGGTATACATTATTCTCATTGGTCTTTGAAACTCGGGTTTTAACAAGAAATAGTTTGTATAGAAAAAAAAAAAGGAATCCTAATGAAGTTCTACTTAAAAAAAAAAAGTTTTTTAAATGAAAAAAAAAAAAGGTTGAAATCTCTAAACTTCTCATTCTATCGAGCTGATTCTCCGTACACACTCCAAAATCCTAGTTATGGTCCACCTCCATAAACTCACAAAAGAAAATAAACTTGTACTAATTACCACCAATTTGGTCATTCGGTACCCAAAAATAGTACTCTAACATAAAAAAAAAAGAAAAGTGTGCAAGGTTCATAAAAAAATAGAAATCCTATCTTCAAATATTCATCTAATCCTATCTATTTAACCTAAAAAAAATATTATCATTTACTGTAAAAGCTATCTAGAGGGCCTGTATCCCGTCCATCCTGTGTTTACAATAAGCGACAAAGAGAAAACAACAAAAAAAAAAAAAAAGGAAAAATCCTCAAATTAGAGCATATTATAAATCCTAGAATCCTATTTAAAAAAAAAAACTACTACACTGACTGTCCAACTAATTCAACATTGCTTCATAAAGATTGCTCACAGTGATGGATACCAAGAGAGCCTAAATCTCGTCTTTTAGGTGCTTCACTGTCCGAGACACAAAATCTTAACTCCTAGTTGAAGAAATGGATATCTCTTTAATCATAAAAGTAGGTCTTAAATCTATACTAAAATAAAAGTTTATAAAATTACAAAAAAAAAAACAAAGGCTGAGTTTTTTTTTAAAAAAAAAAAAGGATGCACAAATGCTCTTACATTTTGATAAATTTACACACAAAAAAATGTTCAAAAAATCTAGAAATTACCCTAAAAAAAAATTAAGTATAAAAACCTTTTACTCTAAAATTAACTTGTTCATACCATGTAAATATTTCCTTTATACTATGAAAAGCTTAATCATGTAGGTCAGCATGTACCTCAAGGGCAGACCATTGGCATGCTAACACTTCTATAAGTGAAAATCATTATTAACCAAAAAGAATGTCAAGAAATGTAATTTTTTTCATACACTCATATGCAATATTCCTGAAATACCTCATTAAGATAATAATAATTATAGCTTTTGTTATTTCAAACACTTGAAAAGAAAACATGCCTTTTTATTCAATAAATTGCCTTAGAAAATTGTTTCAACCAATAAAGATGAAAAAAGAAAAAAAAAAGACATTTAGGCCTAAAAATAAATGAGCTAATTGGTTTAAACTATCAACTGGTTTATAAATAAAGGTAAACTTAATGAAATGTATTTCATGAATTAGATTATTAGATCTGGGTATATGTAACCATATAATAGGAAAACCTCCCTGCCAATTTCTTACATAATGGTAAGTCATTTGAAATTGACATCTGTTATATGTTTATTATATATGACACTGTCATAGTTTCCATATTAAAGTAAATTAAAAATTATTAACATCATATTTTCTTCTAAGTAAATATATTTTTAAACATCTAAATGTTACAAACAGAAAAAGAATTTAAATAAAATATTGTATATAATAAATGTATGAAACAGGTTTATTATTAGTGTATTTTCAATAATATTTGAAAATATAAACGTGTATTCTCTGTATAAAAGAAAGAAATGGTAATTAATTTTAATTAACTATTGTCTGACGTCAGTGTTTCCCATTTCTAGCGCCAAAATTATATTTGGTTCCAGCACATCTGGTGACTCCAGATGTTGTTTTTCTGCACCGAGTCCTAAATTTAAACTAAGCTGCCATCATGGCTCGAATTTCGTCTGAGCCAGCTTTGTTCTTACATTGTTACATTCTTACATTGTTACATACGTTACATTCTTCAAAATTACAAAACACAGCATTAAATATACCAATCGACGAAGCTATAATATTGTAAATAAAAATAACGGTTGTTATTTACCTAACTCCCATATATAATTATACCATAGTTTAAAGTATTAAATATAAATGTTTATTAAAACACGAAAATTAAACTCAACAAAACAATAGTTTTTAGAAGAAGGCATTAGATTTGTTTACTTACTACAGAGTGGATATTGGATAATTTTTATCACTTTAAATAATTCAAAATACAAACTTGCTTGTAAAAATGCAAGTTTTTTTTTTTTTTTTAAATATAAATAATTACCTAAAATAAATGTTCTGTGTACATTGAAAAATATTTTATTAGTCTAATTTCCCTGGGTATTGATTCTTAATTAATCTCAGGATGCGTGGACTACTTCACCAATACTTAAAAATAGTATGGCTTTTCATTAGGTATATATTTCTAAAGTATAGGGGAAGAAACATATACTAAATTCGAGCCCCGCGGCGGGCGACATTGATGAGATCGAGAGCATTTCATTTATTTTTAGTATTTCCAGATCTCTACATGTCCATATATTGGGGCGCCAGTGGCTGCAAAAAACCAGACCACAAATTTATTCATCTATGGCACATGTAGAGACCTAAAGCTGTGCCGGCTAGCAATTATGTTGATGGGGAAATTAACCAATCAATCTTTTTGATTAGACAAATTTTCATTTTTACTAATAAAATCTTTCAATGTACAACATTTTTTATTTATTATACTAATTAATGAAATCACACACATATATATAATTTAAAAATGTATATATATTAAAAAAAAAAACTGTAAATAAGGTTAAAAGGGAGGAGTTTCAAACTTTATACAAAAAAAAAAAAAAGAAAAGGCCTATCGTGCCAAAGTCCCATTAACCCCGACCTACCTCTTCATCCCAGCCACCCAGGTCCACCATTCGAAAAAAATGGGCAGCCAAGGCCGCAGCTAGCGGCCTTCGCCCTCCGCAACTCCAAGTCTTCTTTTCTTCTCGGAAAAAAAAATCTAGTTTTTCTTAATAAAAAGAAATATAAAAATCCCAATGTCAATATCAAAAATGTCAATCTTCCAGAATGTAAATATAAATCTCCCCCTTCCTTGTCCCAGTGTTGCTGAACTCACCCCCCCAAGCTATCATCACCTTTCTCTCTATGAAAATAAAAAAATTAAAAAGGCATCTTAAAAAAAATGATAAAAATAAATCAAATATAAAATTATTAAAGAAATATTCACAAAAAATAAAATAAAAATACGAAAATATTGAATAAAAAAAAAAAAAATTAATATTGTAGGATCTGGGCATCTTGGGGTCAGCTTGGGAAAGGTTCAGGGCTCGTGGTGGAGTCAGGTCAAGCACCATAGGTCGGTGGCTTGACTACAGGGAAGGGGCGTCTGGGTCCATCTTGGACTGGCTTGTGGTCAAGTCGGCCACCATCGGACATGTGGCTCGACCAACAGGAAGGGGTGTCTGAGTCCATCTCAGGCTAGCTTGGTGTTGGTGGGGCCAGGTCATCCACCATAGGTCAGGTGTCTTGACCACCAGGAAGGGGTGTCTGAGTCCATCTTGGACTATCCTGGTGTTGGTGGGGCCAGGTCATCCACCACAGGTCAGGTGACTTAATCACCAGGGAGGGGTGTCTGAGTCCATCTTGGACTATCCTGGTGTTGGTGGGGCCAGGTCATCCACCACAGGTCAGGTGACTTGATTACAGGAAGGGGATCTCGGTCTCTGGCTCAGTGCTGCCAGGGCTAAAGGTGGCTTCAGGCTCCATCTCAACACCTCGCAATCACCAGAGGTTTGTGGCTTAGATGGACATATGTGGGATATGGTTAGGTTAGGTGGGGTTCTGGGTTTCTTTGGCATATTATGGTCACGAGGTGTCCTAACAATTTTGGAACCGAAAATAGGTTCGTTATAGGGGCTGTTGTTGTTTTAAAAATCGCAAAGTTCGTTATAACGATGGTATTCATATCGAAATGCTCCAACTCTTCAACCGAAAATTAACAACAGATTTTAAACTTTAATTTAATATAATAAACGATGGTCATATTTGAATTGTCCTTTTAAATGGTTGTTTGTTTGGTGAAACAAGTGCAATATGATATCAACCAAAGCAACAACAATATCCTAAAAAACAAGGAATAACAAGATAATTATAACACACAATTTTTGTGAATTATAATAATAAAAATATTTTCTTAAAAGATTTGACTTACCTGATGCATCTGTCTCTTTGGGTACTGGAAGCACAAAATGTTTAAGTTTGGTTATCACAATGAAATTATTTATTAATAATTAAATGTTAAAATTCTAAGTGGACACTCTCACAAGGGAATATTTATCTACAAATCCTCACTCAAGATCATTTTCATCACCAAAAAATCTAGAGCTCTAGAGAAGCAGGCTGGTAGATTAAATTGGCGAAACCGCTGAGAGGGTTTACCACTGATGAACCAAGCCCCCCCAATATTTTATCATCGCAGTAAGGACAGTAGAAGTTTGTTTTATTTGTGAAAAGAAACATTCGTGTCTTAATATATTCATTAGTTACTAATATATATATAATGTAGTGCCTCATCGGGTGAATAATTCAGTCCTGAGATTTGTGAAATCAAAACTAATCTGGCCTGAAAATATTCATGCTTCAATAAGAGACCTCCTCAGAGTGAAACAATTCTAACATAATAAGGCCCAATTTGGATTATAGATTATAAACACAAGGTAATAAGACCAAATCCAAATAAATAAATAGTGTGTGATGTTTCGGTAACAACGCTGTTTATTTATTTGGATTTGGTCTTATTACCTTGAATTCTAACATAAGTTCAACCACACCAAATGAGGCTCTGGCACAACTTGCTGTTTTCTACATATGTAGATATGTAGTGCACCTACGACAAAAACAATCAATAACTCCCCTCCAAGATAATCATGGCTTGTAACATTTGTATTTGGGATTAGTAAAAAAATAATTAAAGCTTGAATTTAGAGTAGAATCTTCCAGGAACAAGTTATCTGATGTGAAATCAAACTACAGTCCACTTTTGTAAAATCAAAAACTGAATCAAATGACTTGAGGCAACCTCAAATGAGAAAACATCAAAGTAAGGACCAGGGGTTTCTATTTGGAATATCTTTCACAGAATGTTCCACTGAATTATCTTCATTTTTTGTATCTAACCAAATATCAGCCAACATTTATGTAATTAGAGCATATCTTTTTAGATATGCTCTAATTACATAAATGTTGGCTGATATTTGGTATATTATGATCGAAATATTAATACAACAGCTAAGAATTTTTAAAAATCTGGAAAACAGAGAGAAAAGGAGTTAATTTTATCACAAACATTTTTGAAAAGTCATAAATAAAAATATCTATTTATTTTTATTGAAAAAAAAATATATATTTCTGATTTGCTATCATCTTTAGAATATGTTCACCAAAATAACAAAGTTCAAAGTATTGTAGCCAAGTAATTAGGTAAATTGTCATAAAAGAGTATTTAATGAAAATTACATACCCGCTTCTTCTTTACTGCCACCTTTAGAATCTGTTCACCAAAATAACAAAGTTGTAATTCAAGGTAATCTTAGCACAGATATGGTAAACTGTCATAAAAGAGTATTTAATGAAAATTATATACCCGCTTCTTCTTTACTGCCACCTTTAGAATCTGTTCACCAAAATAACAAAGTTGTAATTCAAGGTAATCTTAGCACAGATTTGGTAAACTGTCATAAAAGAGTATTTAATGAAAATTATATACCCGCTTCTTCTTTACTGCCACCTTTAGAATCTGTTCACCAAAATAACAAAGTTGCAATTCAAGGTAATCTTAGCACAGATTTGGTAAACTGTCATAAAAGAGTATTTAATGAAAATTACATACCTGCTTCTTCTTTACTGCCACCTTTAGAATCTGTTCACCAAAATAACAAAGTTGTAATTCAAGGTAATCTTAGCACAGATTTGGTAAACTGTCATAAAAGAGTATTTAATGAAAATTATATACCCGCTTCTTCTTTACTGCCACCTTTAGAATCTGTTCACCAAAATAACAAAGTTGCAATTCAAGGTAATCTTAGCACAGATTTGGTAAACTGTCATAAAAGAGTATTTAATGAAAATTATATACCCGCTTCTTCTTTACTGCCACCTTTAGAATCTGTTCACCAAAATAACAAAGTTGCAATTCAAGGTAATCTTAGCACAGATATGGTAAACTGTCATAAAAGAGTATTTAATGAAAATTATATACCCGCTTCTTCTTTACTGCCACCTTTAGAATCTGTTCACCAAAATAACAAAGTTGCAATTCAAGGTAATCTTAGCACAGATATGGTAAACTGTCATAAAAGAGTATTTAATGAAAATTATATTCCCGCTTCTTCTTTACTGCCACCTTTAGAATCTGTTCACCAAAATAACAAAGTTGTAATTCAAGGTAATTGTAGCACAGACATTTGGGAAATTGTCAGCATGGAGTATTTATTGAACTCTTTCTGGTCTGTGCGTGCCTTTGTTTATGTGAATCACGTAATACGATCCGCTGGTGCATCTTCCCTTAAATCCCCATATTATCAAATATTGGAAATCATCATGTTTTAAAAGTGGAAATATATTTATTAGTGTAAATAATAATTAAAAGGTATGAAAATAATAGATATTTTAATTTACATTTCAATAAAATATGGTATTTCTGGAAACAAATCCCTCAAATGAACAGCTGGTTTGTCACTAAAGGTTTCACAATGAAAACCTGTTATTTTTCTATTCACCATGTGTGGATTGGGAAGAACAGACCTTTAACTCTGACAGTCTGGATGTTAGCATTGTGGGACTGATTTTCCATCCTTTCCGAGCTTGCTGAAATTGAAGCTTTCATAGGTTTTGGACATTCACTCTGCCATGGTTCCACAAGCTCTTCCACCAAATATTCGGGATATTTTTTTGTGTCTGATTGGCCTAGGTCGATTTAATTGTCAGGTTCTAGGTGTATTTGATCTATGAATTGACAGTAGCCACTTTTAAGACCCAGAAAAATAATTTTCCCCACAATTTTACACTTTTTCTGAGAAAGTTGAATGTTGTACAATAGTAGCCAGCAATATCCACACCTCCCATATTGAAAGTTCTGTCTATAATGCTAGTTGGCTTCAAAAAATCTAGAACGTCTAGCTTTCCTGGTGACTAGCTGTATTGAATCTATACGTTTTTCTTTCTGAAAGCAAGAGTTTGCTCCAACGAAAGATTTTTTTTCAGTTCCTTTAGCATAACTTGTTGGTTTGGCATAATGGTCCCTAATAGGTAACTATGAATTATAGAAAGTTCTTCAATATGGGTGAAATTTGTGTAGAATCTATATGTGAAAATATGAAAACGTTTAACTGTTCAAAATGAGCTAGACTCTTCAAATACATAAATTTTAATAGCTTGGAAACAAATATCAGCATTAGAATCTTGAAGGACACATTCAGCTGATGAAGAATCAATCAAAAAATGAGATTAGAGCATGCGGACGAAGTAGATACGATGTTTGAAAAAAGTTTGAAATGCAAACAAAATAAATAACATATTGAGGTGAGAGGGAATGGAGGATGATTCAGCAAGAATACCACGGATTTCAAGGAAATGCAAAATCGGAGCCAGCCTCCCCCCCCCCCCCCTTGTTTATACAGAAGCCACTGACAGTGGCTTGCAGACAGGAAAGGGTTAATGATAATGACATACCCGCATCTTCTTTACTGCTACCTTTAGAATCTTTTCACCAAATTAGCAAGATTCATGATAATTGTGGAACACATATTTGGGAGATTGTCAGATGAGAGGATTTATTTATTGAAAATGACATACCCACATCTTTACTGCCATCTTTAGAATCTGTTCACCGAAATAACAAATTTCAAGTTAATTAAGAACAGACATTTGCAAAATTGTTAGAATGGAGAATTTATTTAATAAAGATGACATACATTCAACTTCACTGTTACCTTTAGAATCTGTTCACAGAAATAATAAAATTCAAGTTATTTGTAGCACAGATATTTGGGAAATTGTCTGAAGTGAAAATTTATTCAATGAAAATGACATACCTACATCTTCTTTACTGCCATCTTTAGAATCTGTTCACCAAAATAACAAAGTTCAAGTAATTTTGCACAGACATTTGAGAAATTGTCAGAAGTGAGAATTTATTGAATGAAAATGACATACCCACATCTTTACTGCCACCTTTAGAATCTGTTTACCAAAATAACAAAGTTCAAGTAATTTTGCACAGACATTTGAGAAATTGTCAGAAGTGAGAATTTATTGAATGAAAATGACATACCCACATCTTCTTTACTGCCACCTTTAGAATCTGTTTACCAAAATAACAAAGTTCAAGTAATTTTGCACAGACATTTGAGAAATTGTCAGAAGTGAGAATTTATTGAATGAAAATGACATACCCACATCTTTACTGCCACCTTTAGAATCTGTTTACCAAAATAACAAAGTTCAAGTAATTTTGCACAGACATTTGAGAAATTGTCAGAAGTGAGAATTTATTGAATGAAAATGACATACCCACATCTTTACTGCCACCTTTAGAATCTGTTTACCAAAATAACAAAGTTCAAGTAATTTTGCACAGACATTTGAGAAATTGTCAGAAGTGAGAATTTATTGAATGAAAATGACATACCCACATCTTCTTTACTGCCACCTTTAGAATCTGTTTACCAAAATAACAAAGTGGGGGTTATCACTAGTATGTAGGAGATCATAATAAAATTAATTGTTTGAAAACAATTTTATCCTTCATTGATTTGGAGTCCCTTGAAAATCAGTTCCAATTTATTCAGTAGCATTAAATGGGTGAATTATAACCTCTTGGGTGATTTAGAGACATTAAACATACATTTGTAATTAATGGTGTGATGTTAATTGTGAATACTACTTTTTGAAATCAATGAATCATTAGGCCTACCAAGATTTGAAAATGTAATAATTGGAACTGCTGATTATCGGGGAATTTTGATGACTAGAATTAATATTATTGTGACAGATGATGAAGGAAAACTGATACAACAAAACCTGGGACCAATTTAGGTATTCCTAGCAAGTTCCTTCAGAAAAGATTGATTAGAAATACATTGAAAAATGTCCAGAATATTTTTTTAAATAAGTTATTTGAATTACCGAAATCTATCTTTCTGTTTATGGCTTCTATTGATACAAAACACCCTATTGGAACATGGGATCCATTGTGCCATTGTAATTCAATTTCAACAATATAACCTTCAACAAATATTTTCATTGAGAGTGCTGTGTGCTGCAAATTTTTTAACGCTTTGGGTATAGGAGGCACAAGTGTCTCTTAAAAAATTCCGTCTGTAGTGTTGGGATGACACCTCAGTCCATGTGCTATAAAAATTGAATAATTTCAGTGCAGCAGTCTATGCTAGTTACCCAATTAATAGATAATACTACTGACTCTTTCCGCCTGCCCAATTTTTGTGAAACCTCTTTCACAGTAATTTATTCAGGATGCCATGCCATCTATTTCTAACTGAGGCATTTTCGGCCTATTACTTTTATTGTATGTTTCCAGGTGCTAGCCAAGAAACACTAATTCTGCTAAAAGAAAGGCTAGCTCTCCTGTCAAAATAGACGCAAAACATTGCCATCTGTATGAGCTATTATAAATAGGTACTATGCAAATATGTGATTATATTACCTTTGAGATGGGGAACATAGTCAATTTTCTTGCTGGGTTGGCTTGACTAGAACTCTTAATATTTTCCCTCATTTTTATTTAAAAAGAATTTGTACAAGATTTAATTTTTGGAGTTTTAAAATATTATAAAAGGACACCTTCCACAAGCAAATAAAAGAAGTAAAAAGAAGCTTGCCTGTATGGAACTGAGCGTCACTTAGAAAAGAGACACCTTCCTGATCAATTTGATCATCCACTCTTATAAAATCAAAACTGAATAAACATAAAATAACCCAACTTAAAATAAGAAACCAAATTGTACCTAATCGAGAAACCATCTAATGTGAGTCCAGTAGAATATTCCACGGAATTACCTTCTTTTTGCATCTCATCAAACATCAGAAATATATTTCTATAATTGGAAACAATCTAAAATTATTATTGAAAACTAATGTTTTGATGAGAGAGAAAAACAGATATACTCATTTCTGATGTGCTATCATCTTTAGAATCTGTTTACCAAAATAAGATATTTGAGAAATTATATCAGAAGAGGAAGAATTTATTTAATGAAAATCACATACCTTCATCATCTTCTTCACTGCCACCTTTAGAATCTGTTGACCAAAATATCAAAGTTTAATAATAACACAGACATTTGGGAAATTGTCAATAGGGAATATTTATTTAATGAAAATGACATACCCTCATCAACTTTACTGCCACCTTTAGAATCTGTAGTCAAAATAACAAAGTTCAAACTAATTGCGGCACAGTCATTTAGGAAATTATCAGAAGGTAGAATTTATTTAATGAAAATGACATACCCTTATCTTCTTTACTGCCAGCTTTAGAATCTGTTTACCAAAATAACAAAGTTGGGAGTTATCACTAGTACATAGGAGATCAGAATAATTGAATTAAATGCTTGAAAACAATTCAATTCTTCCAATCTTCAGTAGCGCCTAATGGGCGAATTAAAACCCATTGGCTGAATTATGGACATTAAGAGAGTATTTTAAACATATATTTTTAATTAGCAGGGATGTTAATTAGGAATACCACTTATTAAGATGACGATTTTTAGGCCTACCAATAATTAAATTGCGGATTATTATACCTACCAATAATTGGAAATGGTGATAATTGGAAATGCTGTATATCGGCAGTTTTGATGGCTAGAACTAATAATTATTGTGATAACTGGTACAACTAATCTGGGACCATATTTTGTATTTCTAGTAAGTCCCTTCAAAAAGATTGATTATAAATATATTGTAAAATGTTAGGATATTTTTTAAATATGTAAATTGACTTACCAAAATCTATCTTTCTGTTTTCGACTTCTGTTGAAACCAAACAGCAATATCAATACTTGAGGATTAATGTAATACAGTTAAACCTGTCTATAGTGCCCCCTCTTGGGACTCACCAAAATAGGATGCTATAGACAGGTCACTTTTAATGTAAAACTTTTACATTTTAATGTGTTTAAAATCGGACGCTATAGAGAGAAAGGCGCTATTTAGAGATGGCGCTATAAACATGTTTAACTGTATTGTGTAATAATTTTAACAATAACCTTCAACTAATAACTTCATTGAGTGCTGTCAGCTGTAAACATTTTGTAAACCATTGGGTGGGGTAGGCAACGGTAATATCTTCGAAGAATCAGTCTGTATGGTCTGGAAGTAACTTTATTCCACTTGTTATAAAAATTAAATTCTTTCAGTGCAGCAGTTTACGCTAGTTGCCCAATTAATATATGATATTGTTGACTCATTTCTGCCTGCTCTACATGGGTGGAAAATGTGATCTTTTTTTGTTCAGTAAATTTTATGGCTGGATTCACATGAAAACAACTCTGGTAACAATTTCCCTTATTTATAGTTAAAAATAATTCAGAAAAGAAGCCATTATTGGACTTTTAAAGATTATAAAAGCAAACCTTCCAAAAGCAAGTGGAAGAAGTTAAAAGAAGCTTGCATGTTCAAACTGAGCGTCACTTAAAAGAGTGACACTTTCCTGATCAATTTGATCGGCCACTCTTATAAAATCAAAACTGATTCAACATTACATAACCCAGTCTCAAATAATAAACTATATTGTGCCTTATCGAGTAAGACCATGTGAAACTATGTGAGACCAGTGGAATGTTTCACTGAATTACCTTAATTTTGCATCTCATCAAACATCAGAAAACATTTTTATAATTGGAATCAATCTAAAATTATAATTGAAAACCAATGTTTTTAACGAGAGATAGAGACAAAGAGATATAATACTCATTTCTGATTTGCTATCATCTTTTGAATCTGTTTACCAAAATAACCAAATTTAATTGTAGCACAGATATTCAAGAAATTATATCAGAAGATACTATTTATTTAATGAAAATGACATACCCTCATCTTCTTTACTGCCACCTTTAGAATCTGTTCACCAAAATAACAAAGTTTAATAATAGCAGACACATTTGGGAAATTGTCAAAAGGGAATATTTATTTATTGAAAATCACATACCCTCATCTTCTTTACTGCCACCTTTAGAATCTGTTCACCAGATTATCAAAGTTTAACAATAGCACAGACATTTTTGGGAAATTGCCAATAAGGAATATTTATTTAATGAAAATGACATACCCTCATCAACTTCACTACCACCTTTAGGATCTGTTCACCAAAATAACAAAGTTCACACTAATTGTTGCACGAAAATTTGGGAAATTATCAGAAGGAAGAATTTATTTAATGAAAATGACATACCCTCATCATCTTCACTGCTACCTTTAGAATCTGTTCACCAGAATATTAAAGCTTAATAATAACACAGACATTTGGGAAATTCATATAAAAGAGCAAACCTGGATCTGTAAAGAAAAAAAAAACATTTTTTTTCTCAAAATATTTCGAGAGATTGCTCCCTCTTTATTAATTTCCTCCAATTTGGAAAATTGTCAATAGGGAATATTTATTTAATGAAAATGACATACCCACATCTTTACTGCCACCTTTAGAATCTATAGTCAAAATAACAGAGCTAATTGTGGCACAGTCATTTGGGAATTTATCAGAATGGGGATTTATTTAATGAAAATGACATACTGACATCGTCTTCACTGCCACCTTTAGGATCTGTTCATCAAAATATCAAATATCAAGTCAATTGAGCTCAGAATTTTGGGAAATTATCAGAAGGAAGTTATTATTAAATAAAAATGACATACCCACATCTTTACTGCCATCTTCAGGATCTGTTTACAAAATAACAGAGTTCAAGTTAATTGAGCACACACATACATTTGCAAAATTGTAAGAATTTAATTAATGAAAATGACATACCCATATCTTCTTTACTGGCATTTTTAGGATCTGTTCACAAAAAAAAATAAAGTTTGTAGCAGAGTTGTTTGTGAAATTGTAAGAATAGAGAATTCAATTAATGGAAATGACATACCCACACCCTTTTTACTGGCATCTTTAGAATCTGTTCACCAGAATATCAAATTTCAAGTTAATTGAGCACAGATATTTGGTAAATTGTCAGAAGGGAGAATTTATTTATGAAAATGACATACCCTTATCTTTACTGGCATCTTTTGAGTCTGTACACCAGAATAATAAAGTTGGGAGTTATCACTAGTAAGTAGGGATAGGAATAATTGTATTAATTGATCGAATACAGTATTATAATTTTTTGATTTGGAGTTGCTAGAAAATCAGTTTCAATTATCAGTAGTGAAAATGTATCAATTAGAACCAAAGAGGTGAATAAAAGACATTTAGAGAGTTATATTAATACACAAAAATCACACACATATTCACAATTAGTATTGATTTGATTGTTAATATATCAATAAATCAGAATGCTCTTTCTACACCTACCAATAATTGAGATTGATGATTATTAGCATGACAAATATTGAGAAAGCTGATTATTAGGCTAACAATTTTTTAAATTTCTAATTATTAGGTTACCAACAATTGAGAAAGCTGATTATTAGGCCTAACAATAAACATAGTTGTTGAATTTTAAGGCTACCAATAATTAAATATGGTGATAATTGGACCTACTGATTATTGAGAGTTTTGGTGACTAGAACTAATAATTATTGTGAGAGCTGATGAATGATAACTGGTACAACTATTGATTGGAATCAATATTTATATTCCTAGCAAATTCTTAAAAAAAATATTGATTAAAAATACATTGTAAAATATCAAGATTATTTTTATTATAAATAATTGATTTGACTTACCAAAATCTATCTTTTTGATTTTGACTTCTGTTAAAACAAAACAGCAATATTAGAATGTAAGGGTTAATGTAATATTGTGTAATAATTTTAACAATAATAACCTTCAACTAATCTTATTCTTCTTCTTTATTATCTCACTCAATCATATTAGGGTATCAAGTTGTGACCCTTGATGGTGTCTGTTTGACAACAATCATGACTGGGTGAAGTAGAATGTGTCTGCCTTTGTCATTAAGACTGGGAACACTACTCAGTGGCAGGCCGACTTAGCTCCAAAAGAAATGGCCGCCTCTGACATGAGGAACAGACACCATGTGCAGCCGCTCCTAACATGGAGTACAAATGCTGCTCAGCCTGTATCCCTGGATTAGGAGCTCTTACAGGGTACTATCAGCCGGGTCAGCTGAGCCCAGGTTTTTTAGTGAGCTTGTTACTGCTCCCTTTCCTCCTTTTTCATCTGGGCTACTTCAACTATTAACTTCATTGAGTGCTGTCAGCAGCAAAAATTTGTAAACCATAGGGTGGGGGAGGAGACAGAAACCTTTCTAAGATTCAGTCTGTAGAGTCGGGAAAGCAACTTTGGTCCATGTGCAATAAAAATTAAAACCTTTCAGTGCAGCAGTCTATGCTAGTTGTCCAATTAATATATAATACTGCTGACTCATTTCTGTTTGCCTGACATGAGAAATTTGATCTTTGTTTAGCGAATTTGATGGCAGGGTTAGCTTGAGTAGGACTGTGGTAACATTTCATCTCATTTTTTTTGTTGAAAAGAATTTACTAGAGAAGCCATTAATGGACTTTTGAAAGATTATAAAAGCAAATTTTCCACAAGCAAGTGGAAGAAGTGAAAAGAAGCTTGCCTGTTCGAACTGAGCATCACTAAGAGAGACACTTTTCTGATTAATTTGATTGTCCACTCTTAATCAAAATTGAATCAACATGAAATAACCCAACTTGAAATATGAAACACAAGGTAATAAGACCAAATCCAAATAAATAAATAGTGTGACATTTCAGTAACAGCGTTGTCACCATCTTCAGACAAAAGTACTGAATGAGAGAATTTTACCACAGCATGCCTTTAAATAGTTCCTGTTATCAAGTGTGTAAACAAGATAACAGATAAGAAGAAGATATTTATCTGATAAACAGATGAGATAAACACATGGTGATTATTATTCTTAGAATTAAAAGTTTTTTTCAAATATAATTAAAAGCATATCTATAAATATCATTTATGTGGTAAAATTCTCTCATTCAGTACTTTTGTCTGAAGATGGTAACAACGCTGTTACCGAAACGTCACACACTATTTATTTATTTGGATTTGGTCTTATTACCTTGTGTTTATAATCTATAAACCAAATTGTGCCTTATCAATTAAAATAAGAAACCAAATTGTGCCTTATCGAGAAACCATCTAATGTGAGTCCAGTAGAATATTCCACTGAATTACCTTCATTTTGCATATCATCAAACATCAGAAAACATTTCTATAATTGGGATTAATCTAAAATTATTATTGAAAACTATTGTTTTTAAAGAGAGAGAGACAGATATACTCATTTCTGATGTGCTATCATCTTTAGAATCTGTTTACTAAAATAACAAGGTTTATTTGTACCACAGACATTTGAGAAATTATATCAGAAGAGATAATTTTTTTAATGAAAATTACATACCCACAGCTTTTTTACTGCCACCGTTAGAATCTGTTCACCAAAATAACAAAGCACAAGCTAATTGTAGCACAGACATTTGGGAAATTTTTAGAAGGGAGAATTAATTTAATAGAATAGCATACCCACATCATCTTTACTGCCACCTTTAGAATCTGTTCCATAAAAAAAAACAAAGTTCAAGCTAATTGTAAAACAGACAGCGAAATTGTCAAAATGGAGAATTTAACACTTTGAGGACATGATTCAGAGTTGCATGGTCCACTGGGCTGTTTGAAAATCGAGTTTTAATGTAATAAAATGTAATTTTCATTTTAATATAGTATAAGGGGTTTGAAATAATAAATAAAAATATATAAAAATAGTATATTTTATTTTTTAAAATGTTGTTTAATTTTTTATTGAGATTGTACAAAATACATAATTACTCCAAGTACTATATAGCCAGTAAAATGAGAGTAAATGGTGAAATAAATGCTAAATATTATCAAATAAGCTATTTACACATTTCTATAATATTTTAGCAAAGATAAATGTTACTGCCAATAGCTTAGTATGAGAGACTATGTAGCAGCCTTCAAACAAAGAGGCAATTGAAATCAATTATATACTCTATATCAGGTAACAAACTTCCATATTTTAAGTAATATTGAGTGGTAAATGTAGTAGGTACAGGTTTCATCATTGAAAAAGCGATAGGAAGGTGATAAATAAAAAAGCGTGTGAACAAAGAAAAATGAACAAACAAGGAAGAAAGATAGGCTAGCAATAGGGACTCCTGCAGTCTCACGTGACATTTTACATGTACATTCGGTCAGCTGACATCCCCCAACCCACTGATAGATAGACAAGAAGGTATGGGACAAGATCCTGATGGAAGTGGAATCGTGTCGGCCGCCTGCAATTTTATATTTAATTTTGATAATCAAGGACGCAAATTCGTGTTCTTCGGGCTTGGTGAAAAATCGGCATGGACGCGAATTCACGTCCCTTGGGGCGAAAGAGCTAATGAAAATGACATACCTTCATCTTCTTCACTGCCATCATTTGAATCTGTTCACCAAGGTAATTGTGGCACAGACCTTTGGGCTATTGTTAGAAGGGAGAATTTATTTAATGAAAATGCCATACCTACTACATCGTCTTCACTGCCACCTTTAGAATCTGTTCACAAAAATAACAAAGTTCAAATTAATTGTAGCAAAGATATTTGGCAAATTGTCAGAATAAAGAATTTATTTGATGAAAATGACATACCCTTATCTTCACTGCCACCTTTAGAATCTGTTCGCCAAAATACCAAATATCAAGTTAATTGTAGCACAGACATTTGGGAAATTGTCAGAAGGGAGTATTTATTTAACACCTTGACCCAAAAGGTGAAAATACATGTCCTTACCTACTGGGTTTTCAAACCAGAAGGAAGCAAATCTGCATAGCTGAATTCTAAAAATAAATATAAAATCTCAGGCAGCCAAAATGAATTCACATCTACTGGGATCTTGTCCCATACCTTCTCGTCTATTCATCATGAGTTGGGGGGATGTCAGCTGACCTAATGTACAAGTAAAACATCACATGCT
>CP092874.1:13932201-14001338 GCA_030710605.1 Cordylochernes scorpioides
AAATTAATAGTTAAGGGTATTTATTGTTAAAATTATGAAAATGTTACATTAACCCCCATGTACCAATATTGCTGTTTTGTTTCAACACAAACCAAAGGCTGGAGTATAAATGTGTGTAAGTTAATTCAATTATTTAAAATTAACTATTTTGTCATTTTAAAATGTACTATAAACAACTCTTTTTTTTTTTGAAAGGCACTTGTTAGAAATACAAAAAATTGGAACCAATTATTGGTTGTAACAGTTATCATTCATCATAAGTCCCAGTTATTTGGTTTGAACTCCCAATAAAATCAACATTTTTAATTGTCACCATTCTCAATTATTGGTAGGTCATCAGCATTCTCATTTATTGGTTGGAGTGAAATCAGCAATCTCAATTATTGGTATTCATAAGACTAATGTCTTAATAAAGGCTTTGTGTGTGTTGTGTGAAATTATTGGTATTCCCAATTAACATCAGTACTAATTAATACAAGAAAATAAGACCTAATCCAAATAATTTAATAGTGTGTGACATTTCGGAAACAACATTGTTACAATCATTAGACAAAAGAATAAAATGATTACCATCATCAGACAAAAGAATAAATAAAATTATATTAAAAATGGCATATCCTGACCAGGACAATATGCCATTTTTAATATTGATTTCAACACCTGATCTTTTTATCTTTTAAATAAAATTATATTAAATTATTTGGATTAGATCTTAATTTCTTGTATTATAATCTATAATCCAAATTGTGCTTTACCATCAGTACTAATTACAAATGTAAGTTTAAAATAATCTCTTTATGTCACTAATTCACCCATTTTGTTATAATCATTGGAGCTGATTTTCCAGTGAATCCATATCAATAAAGAATAAACTGTATTCAAGTATTTAATTCAATTATTCCGATATGTACTAGTGATAACTCCCAACTTTTTTATATTGGTGAACAGATACTAAAGGTGGCACTAAAGATAAAGGTATGTCATTTTCATTAAATAAATTCTCCCTTTTAACAATTTCACAAACATCTATGCTACAATTATTTGAACTTTGTTATTTTGGTTAACAGATCCTAAAGGTGGCACTAAAGATAAGGGTATGTCATTTTCATAAAATAAATACTTCCTTCTGACAATTTTGCAAACGTCTGTGTTACAATTTTTTGAACTTTGATATTTTGGTGACTAGATCCTAAAGACGGCACCAAAGATGTGGGTATGTCAATTCAATTTATATAAATGCTTCCTTCTGACAATTTCCCAAATGTTTGTACTATAATTAGTTTGAACTCTGTTATTTTGGTGAACAGATACTAAAGATGGCAGTGAAGATGTGGGTATGTCATTTTCATTAAATAAATGCTTCTTTCTGACAATTTCCCAAATGTGAAAAAATAGTACAAATGTGATATTGTACTGGGATAAGGTGCATAAATTATGAAAAAGGCATCTCCTTATGGTGTAACTGAAAGTTTCTGGCACAAGCCATCAGCAACTTTCAGTTGCACGATAAGGAGAAGCCTTTTTCATAATTTCCCAAATGTTTGTGCTATAATTAACTTGAACTTTGTTACTTTGGTGAACAGATACTAAAGGTGACAGTGAAGATGTTTCATTAAATAGTTTCTTCAGACAATTTCCCAAATGTTTGTGCTATAATTATTTGAACTTTGTAATTTTGTGAACAGATACTAAAGATGGCAGTGAAGATGTGGGTATGGCATTTTCATTAAATAGTTTCTTCTGACAATTCCCCAAATGTCTGTAATATTATTAGCTTAAACTTTGTTAATTTGATGTACAGATACTACAGATGGCAGTAAAGATGAGGGTATGGCATTTTCTTTAACACTTTGAGGACAGACAATTCCAGAGTTGCATGTTCCACTGGGCCTTATGAAAATTCTTTTAATAAATAAAGAATTGTTCAAAATGCAAATTTTCATTTAAATATAATCTATAGATTAAGAAAAAGGTATCTACTTATCATGCAATTTCCCAGTACAATTAAACATTTGTAGTATTTTTTCACATAATCTATAGTTTAAAATAATAAATAAAATTTGAAAATCGTATGAAAATTAGTTTGTCTTATTTTTTTTAAATGTTGCTCAATTTTTTGGGATCTTACAAAATACTCTTCTTCTTCTTCTTTCTTATCTTCATGACTGGGTGAAGTAGAATGTGTCTGCCTTTGTCATTGAGACTGGGAGCACTACTCAGTGGCAGGCCGTCTTAGCTCCAAAAGAAATGGCCATCTCTGACATGAGGAACAGACACCATGTGCAGCCGCTCCTAACATGGAGTACAAACGCTGCTCAACCTGTATCCCTGGATTAGGAGCCCATACAGGGTACTATTGGCCGGGCCAGCTGAGCCCAGGTTTTTTAGCGAGCTTGTTACTGCTCCCCTTCCTCCTTTTTCATCCAGGCTTGGGACCGGCAAAGGTGGAGTTTTACAAAATACTAATTAACTCCAATAACTATATAGACTGTGAGTATATATAGATGGTAAAAGGTGAATATATTATCAGATAAGTTAATTACACATTGTTATAATATTTGAGATGAAAGATGAGAGTTACTGCCAAGAGCTTATCGTAATATGATAAACTATGATGCATTCTTTAAGCAAAGAGGCACTTAACATCAATTATATACTCTATATCATCTAAAAGACTTTCAGATTTTAAGTGTTATTGAAAGCTAAACATGTTATGTACAGGTTTATTTTTTTAAAAGTTATGGCTAAGTGATAAACAAGTGTGCGGACAAAGAAAAATGAACAAACAAGGAAGAAAGATAGGCAGGCATTAGGGGTTGCTGGAACGGTGGTAGCATATGATGTTTTACATGTACATTAGGTCAGCTAACATCCCTCCAAATCACTGATGAAGAGACAAGAAGGTATGGGACAAGATCCCAGTAGATGTGAATTTGTGTTGGCCGCCTGAGATTTTATATTTATTTTTAGAATTCAGCTATGCAGATTTGCTTCCTTCGGGTTTGACAACCCAGTAGGTAAGGACATGTATTTTTACCTTTTGGGTCAAGGTGTTAAATAAATACTCCCTTCTGACAACTTCCCAATTGTCTGTGCTACAATTAACTTGATATTTGGTATTTTGGTGAACAGATTCTAAAGGTGGCAGTAAAGAAGATGTGGGTATGTCATTTTCATCAAATAAATTCTCCCTTCTGATAACTTCCTAAATATCTTTGCTACAATTAAATTGAACTTTGTTATTTTGGCGAACAGATTCTAAAGGTGGCAGTGAAGATAAGGGTATGTCATTTTCATCAAATAAATTCTTTATTCTGACAATTTGCCAAATGTCTTTGCTACAATTAATTTGAACTTTGTTATTTTTGTGAACAGATTCTAAAGGTGGCAGTGAAGACGATGTAGTAGGTATGGCATTTTCATTAAATAAATTCTCCCTTCTAACAATAGCCCAAAAGTCTGTGCCACAATTACCTTGAACTTTGTGTTGTGGTGAAAGATTCAAATGATGGCAGTGAAGAAGATGAAGGTATGTCAATTTCATTAGCTCTTTCGCCCCAAGGGACATGAATTCGCGTCCTTGCCGATTTTGCCCCAAGCCCGAAGAACACGAATTTGCGTCCTTGATTTTCAAAATTAAATATAAAATTGCAGGCGGCCGACACGATTCCACTTCCATCAGGATCTTGTCCCATACCTTCTTGTCTATCTATCAGTGGGTTGGGGGGATGTTGCTGACCGAATGTACATGTAAAATGTCACGTGAGACTGCAGGAGTCCCTATTGCTAGCCTATCTTTCTTCCTTGTTTGTTCATTTTTCTTTGTACACACGCTTTTTTATTTATCACTTTCCTATCGCTTTTTCAATGATGAAACGTGTACCTAGTACATTTACCACTCAATATTACTTAAAATATGGAAGTTTGTTAGCTGATATAGAGTATATAATTGATTTCAATTGCCTCTTTGTTTGAAGGCTGCTTCATAGTCTCTCATACTAAGCTATTGGCAGTAACATTTATCTTTGATAAAATATTATAGAAATGTGTAAATAGCTTATTTGATAATATTTAGCATTTATTTCACCATTTACTCTCTTTTTACTGGCTATATAGTACTTGGAGTAATTATGTATTTTGTACAATCTCAATAAAAAATTAAACAACATTTAAAAAAATAAAATATACTATTTTTATATGATTTTTATATTTTTATTTATTATTTCAAACCCCTTATACTATATTAAAATGAAAATTACATTTTATTACATTAAAACTCAATTTTCAAACAGCCCAGTGGACCATTCAACTCTGAATCATGTCCTCAAAGTGCTAAATTCTCCATTTTGACAATTTCGCTAACGTCTGTTTTACAATTAGCTTGAACTTTGTTTTTTTTTATGGAACAGATTCTAAAGGTGGCAGCAAAGAAGATGTGGGTATGTCATTTTATTAAATAAATTCTCCCTTCTAAAATTTCCAATATTTTTGTGCTAAAATTAACTTGTACTTTGTTATTTTGGTGAACAGATTCTAAAGGTGGCAGTAAAGAAGCTGTGGGTATGTCATTTTCATTAAATAAATTATTTCTTCTGATATAATTTCTCAAATGTCTGTGGTACAAATAAACTTTGTTATTTTAGTAAAATAGAGTTTAAAGATGATAGCACATCAGAAATGAGTATATCTGTCTCTCTCTCTCTCTTTAAAAACAATAGTTTTCAATTATAATTTTAGATTGATTCCAATTATAGAAATGTTTTCTGATGTTTGATAGATGGAAAATTAAGGTAATTCGGTGAAACATTCCACTGGTCTCACATTAGATGGTTACTCGATAAGGCACAATAAAGTTTATTATTTGAGGCTGGGTTATGTAATGTTGATTCAGTTTTTATTTTATAAGAGTAGACGATCAAATTGACCAGGAAAGTGTCACTCTTTTAAGTGACACTCAGTTTGAACATGCAAGTTTCCTTTCACTTCTTCCACTTGCTTGTGGAAGGTTTGCTTTTATAATCTTTTAAAAGTCAATTAATGGCTTCTTTTCTGAATTCTTTTTAACAAAAAAAAAAGAGTGGAAATGTTACCACAGTCCTACTCAAGCTAACCCTGCCATCAAATTCACTAAACAAAGATCACATTACATCAAATGCCTGGCAGAAAGAAATGAGTCAGCAGTATTATATATTAATTGGGCAACTAGCATAGACTGCTGCACTGAAAGGTTTTAATTTTTATTGCACATGGACCAAAGTTGCTTCCCAACTCTATAGACTGAATCTTAGAAAGGTTTCTGTCTCCTCCCCCACCCTATGGTTTACAAATTTTTGCTTTGACAGCACTCAATGAAGTTAATAGTTGAAGTAGCCCAGATGAAAAAGGAGGAAAGGGAGCAGTAACAAGCTCACTAAAAAACCTGGGCTCAGCTGACCCGGCTGATAGTACCCTGTAAGAGCTCCTAATCCAGGGATACAGGCTGAGCTGCATTTGTACTCCATGTTAGGAGCGGCTGCACATGGTGTCTGTTCCTCATGTCAGAGGCGGCCATTTCTTTTGGAGCTAAGTCGGCCTGCCACTGAGTAGTGTTCCCAGTCTTAATGACAATGGCAGACACATTCTACTTCACCCAGTCATGATTGTTGTCAAACAGACACCATCAAGGGTCACAACTTGATACCCTAATATGATTGAGTGAGATAATAAAGAAGAAGAATAAGATTAGTTGAAGGTTATTATTGTTAAAATTATTACACAATATTACATTAACCCTTACATTCTAATATTGCTGTTTTGTTTTAACAGAAGTCAAAATCAAAAAGATAGATTTTGGTAAGTCAAATCAATTATTTAATAAAAATAATCTTGATATTTTACAATGTATTTTTAATCAATATTTTTTTTAAGAATTTGCTAGGAATATAAATATTGATTCCAATCAATAGTTGTACCAGTTATCATTCATCAGCTCTCACAATAATTATTAGTTCTAGTCACCAAAACTCTCAATAATCAGTAGGTCCAATTATCACCATATTTAATTATTGGTAGCCTTAAAATTCAACAACTATGTTTATTGGTAGGCCTAATAATCAGCTTTCTCAATTGTTGGTAACCTAATAATTAGAAATTTAAAAAATTGTTAGCCTAATAATCAGCTTTCTCAATTTTTGTCATGCTAATAATCATCAATCTCAATTATTGGTAGGTGTAGAAAGAGCATTCTGATTTATTGATATATTAACAATCAAATCAATACTAATTGTGAATATGTGTGTGATTTTTGTGTATTAATATAACTCTCTAAATGTCTTTTATTCACCTCTTTGGTTCTAATTGATACATTTTCACTACTGATAATTGAAACTGATTTTCTAGCAACTCCAAATCAAAAAATTATAATACTGTATTCGATCAATTAATACAATTATTCCTATCCCTACTTACTAGTGATAACTCCCAACTTTATTATTCTGGTGTACAGACTCAAAAGATACCAGTAAAGATAAGGGTATGTCATTTTCATAAAAATAAATTCTCCCTTCTAACAATTTACCAAATATCTGTGCTCAATTAACTTGAAATTTGATATTCTGGTGAACAGATTCTAAAGATGCCAGTAAAAAGGGTGTGGGTATGTCATTTCCATTAATTGAATTCTCTATTCTTACAATTTCACAAACAACTCTGCTACAAACTTTATTTTTTTTTGTGAACAGATCCTAAAAATGCCAGTAAAGAAGATATGGGTATGTCATTTTCATTAATTAAATTCTTACAATTTTGCAAATGTATGTGTGTGCTCAATTAACTTGAACTCTGTTATTTTGTAAACAGATCCTGAAGATGGCAGTAAAGATGTGGGTATGTCATTTTTATTTAATAATAACTTCCTTCTGATAATTTCCCAAAATTCTGAGCTCAATTGACTTGATATTTGATATTTTGATGAACAGATCCTAAAGGTGGCAGTGAAGACGATGTCAGTATGTCATTTTCATTAAATAAATCCCCATTCTGATAAATTCCCAAATGACTGTGCCACAATTAGCTCTGTTATTTTGACTATAGATTCTAAAGGTGGCAGTAAAGATGTGGGTATGTCATTTTCATTAAATAAATATTCCCTATTGACAATTTTCCGAATTGGAGGAAATTAATAAAGAGGGAGGAATCTCTTGAAATATTTTGAGAAAAAAATTGTTTTTTTTTCTTTACAGATCCAGGTTTGCTCTTTTATATGAATTTCCCAAATGTCTGTGTTATTATTAAGCTTTAATATTCTGGTGAACAGATTCTAAAGGTAGCAGTGAAGAAGATGTGGGTATGTCATTTTCATTAAATAAATATTCCCTATTGGCAATTTCCCAAAAATGTCTGTGCTATTGTTAAACTTTGATAATCTGGTGAACAGATTCTAAAGGTGGCAGTAAAGAAGATGAGGGTATGTGATTTTCAATAAATAAATATTCCCTTTTGACAATTTCCCAAATGTGTCTGCTATTATTAAACTTTGTTATTTTGGTGAACAGATTCTAAAGGTGGCAGTAAAGAAGATGAGGGTATGTGATTTTCAATAAATAAATATTAAATATTCCCTTTTGACAATTTCCCAAATGTGTCTGCTATTATTAAACTTTGTTATTTTGGTGAACAGATTCTAAAGGTGGCAGTAAAGAAGATGAGGGTATGTCATTTTCATTAAATAAATTATTTCTTCTGATATAATTTCTTGAATATCTGTGCTACAATTAAATTTGGTTATTTTGGTAAACAGATTCAAAAGATGATAGCAAATCAGAAATGAGTATTATATCTCTTTGTCTCTATCTCTCGTTAAAAACATTGGTTTTCAATAATAATTTTAGATTGATTCCAATTATAGAAATGTTTTCTGATGTTTGATGAGATGCAAAATTAAGGTAATTCAGTGAAACATTCCACTGGTTTCTCATTAGATGGTTTCTCGATGAGGCACAATATAGTCTTCTCTCTTCTTTCTTTCTTATCTCCACTCAATCATATTAGGGTATCAAGCTTGTAAAGCTTGAGATCATAACTGGGTGAAGTAGAATGCGTCTTCCTTTGTCATTAAGACTGGGAGCACTACTCAGTGGCAGGCCGACTTAGCTCCAAAAGAAATGGCCGCCACTGACATGAAGAACAGACGCCATGTGCAGCTGCTCCTAACATGGAGTACTAATGCTGCTCATCCTGTATCCCTGGATCAGGAACCGTTACAGGGTACTATCAGCCGGGCCAGCTGAGCCCAGGTTTTTAGCGATCTTGTTACTGCTCCCCCTCCTCCTTTTCCTCCTGGGCTTGGGACCGGCAAAGGCGGAGTTTAGTTAGTATAGTTTCTTATTTGAGGTTGAGTTATGTCATGTTGATTCAGTTTTGATTTTATAAAAGTGGACAATCAAATTGATCAAGAAAGTGTCTCTCTTCTAAGTAACTCTCAGTTTGAACAGGCAAGCTTCTTTTCACTTCTTCCATTTTCTTGTGGAAAATTTGCTTTTATAATCTTTTAAAAAATGATAATGTCTTCTTTTCTGAATTCTTTTTAAATGAAAAAATGAGGGTAAATGTTGCCACAGTCCTACTAAAGCTAAACCTGCCATCAAATTCAATAAACAAACAAAGATCAAATTTCTCTTGTTTGGGCAAGCAGAAATGAGTCAGCAGTATTATATATTAATAGGGCAACTAGCATAGATTCAGTACTAAAAGGATTGGATATTTATAACACGTGAACTAAAGTGGCTTCCCATGAACTAAAGACTGAATCTTCGAAGATATTACCGTCACCTCCCCCACCCTATGGTTTACAAATTTTTGCAGCTGTCAGCACTCAATGAAGTTATTAGTTGAAGGTTATTATTGTTAAAATTATTAAACAATATTACATTAACCATCATATATTGATATTGCTGTTTTGTTTCAACAGAAGTCGAAAACAGAAAGATAGATTTTGGTAAGTCAAATTACTTATTTAAAAATAATAATCTCGACAATTCTCAATATATTTCTAATCAATCTTTTTTGAAGGGACTTGCTAGGAATACAAAATTTGGTCCCAGATTTTGTTGTACCAGTTATCATTCATCATCTTGCACGATAATATTAGCTCTAGTCATCAAAATTCCCCGATAATCAGCAGTTCCAATTATCACCATTTTCAATTATTGGTAAATATGTTAGTCCACAATTTCAATTCTTGGTAGGCCTAAAAATCATCATCTCAATAAGTGGTATTCCTAATTAACATCCCTGCTAATTGATAATGTATGTTTAAAATACTCTCTTAATGTCCTTAAATCAGCCAATGGGTTTTAATTGCCCATTAGGCACTACTGAAGATTGGAACTGATTTTCCAGGGATTCCAAATCAATGAAGGATAAAATTGTTTTGAAGCAATTAATTCAATTATTCTGATCTCCTATATACTAGTGATAACTCCCAACTTTATTATTTTGGTAAACAGATTCTAAAGATGTCAGTAAAAAAGATGCGGGTATGTCATTTTCAATAAATAAATTCTCACTTCAAGTTCCAAAATGTATGTGTCACAATTAGCTTGAACTTTGTTATTTTGGTGAACAGATTCTAAAGGTAGCAGTAAAGAAGATGTAGGTATGTCATTTTCAATAAATAAATTCTTACATCTGCTAATTTCCTAAATATTAGTGCTCAATTAACTTGAAATTTGATATTCTGGTGAACAGATTCTAAAGGTGGCAGTGAAGATGATGCGGGTATGTCATTTTCACTAAATAAATTCTCACTTCAAGTTCCAAAATGTATGTGTCACAATTAGCTTGAACTTTGTTATTTTGCTGAACAGATTCTAAAGGTAGCAGTAAAGAAGATGTAGGTATGTCATTTTCAATAAATAAATTCTTACATCTGCTAATTTCCTAAATATTAGTGCTCAATTAACTTGAAATTTGATATTCTGCCGAACAGATTCTAAAGCTGGCAGTAAAGAAGATGCTGGTATGTCATTTTCATTAAATAAATTCTTCCTTCTGATAATTTCACAAATTTCTGTGCCACAATTAGCTTGAACTTTGTTATTTTGACTACAGATTCTAAAGGTGGCAGTAAAGATGATGAGGGTATGTCATTTTCATTAAATAAATATTCCCTATTGGCAATTTTCCAAATATCTGTGCTATTATTAAACTTTGATATTCTGGTGAACAGATTCTAAAGGTGGCAGTGAAGAAGATGAGGGTATGTGATAAAGCACAATTTGAATTATAGATTATAATACAAGAAAATAAGACCTAATCCAATCCATTGTTAATTGGAACAATTCGCATAATTAGTTCTAGTCATTAAAATTCCCTGATAATCAGAAGTTCCTATTATCGCATTTTCAAATCTTGGTAGGTCTAAAAATGCATTAATCTCAATAAGTGGTAGTCCCAATTAACATCACTAATTACAAATGTATGTTTAAAATACGCTCTTAATGTCTCTAAATCACCCAATAGGTAATAATTCACCCATTTAATGCTACTGAATAAATTGGAACTGAATTGCCAGGAACTCCAAAACACTAAAGGACAAAAAATGTCTCGAGCAAATAATTCTATTATGATCTCCTATGTACTAGTGATAACCCCCAACTTTGTTATTTTGGTGAACAGATTCTAAAGGGGACAGTAAAGAAGATGTAGGTATGTCATTTTCTTTAAATAAATTCTCCCTTTTGACAATTCCCCAAATGACTGTGCCAGAATTAGTTTGAACTTTGTTATTTCTGTGAACAGATTCTAAAGGTAACAGTGAAGTTGAATGTATGTCATCTTTATTAAATAAATTCTCCATTCTGATAATTTCGCAAATGTCTGTTCTTAATTAACTTGAAATTTGTTATTTCGGTGAACAGATTCTAAAGATGGCAGTAAAGATGTGGGTATGTCATTTGCATTAAATAAATTTTCCTTTTTGATAATAACCTAAATGTCTGTGGTACAATTCAATTTTGTTATTTTTGCGAACAGATTCTAAAGATGGCAGTAAAGATAAGGGTATGTCATTTTCAATAAATAAATCCTCCCCATCTGACAATCTCCCAAATGTCTGTGCTACAATTAGCTTGAACTTTGTTATTTTGGTGAACAGATTCTAAAGGTAGCAGTAAAGAAGATGTGGGTATGTCATTTTCATTAACTTTTTTCAGTCCGCAAGCCACTGTCAGTGGCTTCTGTGTAAACAAGGGGTGGGGGACGGGGAAGGCTAGCTCCGATTCTGTGTTTCCTTGAAATCTCATGGTATTCTTGCTGAATCATCCTCCATTCCCTCTCACCTCGATTTGTTATTTATTTTGTTTGCATTTCAAACTTTTTTACAAACATCACTTCTACTTCATCCGCTTGCTCTGAATATCCTTTTTTGATTGATTCTTCATCAACTGAATGTGTTCTTAAAGATTCTAATGCTGATATTTGTTTCCAAACTACCGAAATTTACGTATTTGAAGAGTCTAGCTCATTTGAACTCTAAAACGTTTTCATATTTTCATAGAGAGATTCTACATAAATTTCACCCATATTTAATAACTTTCTATAATTCATAGTTACCTATTAGGGACCATTATGCCAAACTAAAAAGGAATGCTAAAAGAACAGAAAAAAAAACTTTAGTTAGGGCAAACTCTTGCCTTCAAAAAGAAAAATGTATGTGCACTCAGTTAGAAGGACAAACATGTGATTTATCTTGCATCTTTATTTCACATAGATTCAACACAGCTAGTAACCAGGAAAGCTAGACGTTCTAGAAATTCAGAAGCCAGCTGCCATTATAGACAGAACTTTGAATATGGGAGATGTGGATGTTGCTGGCTACTATTTTACAACATACAACTTTTAAGAAAAACAAATTCTGGAGAATTAATTTTCTGGTGCCTAGAAGTGGCTACTGTCAACTCATACATCATATACACCCAGAACATGAAAATAAAATAGACTAAGGCCAATCAGATATGAAAAATATTGTGAATATTTGGTGGAAGAGCTTGTGGAACCATGGCAGAGTGAATGTCCAAAACCTATGAGAGCTTCAACTTCAGCATGCTTGGATAGGATGAAAAATCAGTCCCACAATGCTAACATCCAGACTGTTAAAGAATTAAAGGTCTGTTCTTCCCAATCTACACATGGTGAATAGAAAAATAACAGGTTTTCATTGTGAAACATTTAGTGACAAACTAGCTGTTCATTTGGGGGATTGTTTCCAGACATACCATATTTTATTGAAATGTAAATTAAAATATCTATTATTTTTATACCTTTTAATTATTATTTACACTAATAAATATATTTCCACTTTTAAAACATGATGATTTCCATTATATTTGATAAAATGGGGATTTAAGGGAAGATGCGCCAGCGGATCGTATTACGTGATTCACATAAACAAAGGCACGCACGGACCAGAAAGAGTTAAATAAATACTCCATGCTGACAATTTCCCAAATGTCTGTGCTACAATTACCTTGAATCACAACTTTTTTTATTTTGGTGAACAGGTTCTAAAGGTGGCAGTAAAGAAGATGCAGGTATGTCATTTTCATTAAATAGTTTCTTCTGACAACTTCCCAAATGTCTGTGCTACAATTACCTTGAATTACAACTTTGTTATTTTGATGAACAGATTCTAAAGGTGGCAGTAAAGAAGATGCAGGTATGTAATTTTCATTAAATACTCTTTTATGACAGTTTACCAAATCTGTGCTAAGATTACCTTGAATTACAACTTTGTTATTTTGATGAACAGATTCTAAAGGTGGCAGTGAAGAAGCGGGTATGTAATTTTCATTAAATACTCTTTTATGACAGTTTACCAAATCTGTGCTAAGATTACCTTGAATTACAACTTTGTTATTTTGGTGAACAGATTCTAAAGGTGGCAGTAAAGAAGAAGTGGGTATGTCATTTTCATTAAATACTCCTTTATGACAGTTTACCAAATCTGTGCTAAGATTACCTTGAATTACAACTTTGTTATTTTGGTGAACAGATTCTAAAGGTGGCAGTAAAGAAGAAGTGGGTATGTCATTTTCATTAAATACTCTTTTATGACAGTTTACCAAATCTGTGCTAGGATTACCTTGAATTACCACTTTGTTATTTTGATGAACAGATTCTAAAGGTGGCAGTAAAGAAGAAGTGGGTATGTCATTTTCATTAAATACTCTTTTATGACAGTTTACCAAATCTGTGCTAAGATTACCTTGAATTACAACTTTGTTATTTTGGTGAACAGATTCTAAAGGTGGCAGTAAAGAAGAAGTGGGTATGTCATTTTCATTAAATACTCTTTTATGACAGTTTACCAAATCTGTGCTAGGATTACCTTGAATTACCACTTTGTTATTTTGATGAACAGATTCTAAAGGTGGCAGTAAAGAAGAAGCGGGTATGTAATTTTGATTAAATACTCTTTTATGACAGTTTACCAAATCTGTGCTAAGATTACCTTGAATTACAACTTTGTTATTTTGGTGAACAGATTCTAAAGGTGGCAGTAAAGAAGATGCAGGTATGTCATTTTCATTAAATACTCTTTTATGACAGTTTACCAAATCTGTGCTAAGATTACTTTGAATTACAACTTTGTTATTTTGGTGAACAGATTCTAAAGGTGGCAGTAAAGAAGAAGCGGGTATGTAATTTTCATTAAATACTCTTTTATGACAATTTACCAAATCTGTGCTAAGATTACTTTGAATTACAACTTTGTTATTTTGGTGAACAGATTCTAAAGGTGGCAGTAAAGAAGATGCAGGTATGTCATTTTCATTAAATAGTTTCTTCTGACAACTTCCCAAATGTCTGTGCTACAATTACCTTGAATTACAACTTTGTTATTTTGATGAACAGATTCTAAAGGTGGCAGTAAAGAAGAAGCGGGTATGTAATTTTCATTAAATACTCTTTTATGACAATTTACCAAATCTGTGCTAAGATTACCTTGAATTACAACTTTGTTATTTTGATGAACAGATTCTAAAGGTGGCAGTAAAGAAGAAGTGGGTATGTCATTTTCATTAAATACTCTTTTATGACAATTTACCTAATTACTTGGCTACAATACTTTGAACTTTGTTATTTTGGTGAACATATTCTAAAGATGATAGCAAATCAGAAATATATATATTTTTTTCAATAAAAATAAATAGATATTTTTATTTATGACTTTTCAAAAATGTTTGTGATAAAATTAACTCCTTTTCTCTCTGTTTTCCAGATTTTTAAAAATTCTTAGCTGTTGTATTCATATTTCGATCATAATTTTTAGATATGTTCTAATTACATAAATGTTGGCTGATATTTGGTTAGATACAAAAAATGAAGATAATTCAGTGGAACATTCTGTGAGAGATATTCCAAATAGAAACCCCTGGTCCTTACTTTGATGTTTTCTCATTTGAGGTTGCCTCAAGTCATTTGATTCATTTTTTGATTTTACAAAAGTGGACTGTGGTTTGATTTCACATCAGATAACTTGTTCCTGGAAGATTCTACTCTAAATTCAAGCTTTAATTATTTTTTTACTAATCCCAAAAACAAATGTTACAAGCCATGATTATCTTGGAGGGGAGTTATTGATTGTTTTTGTCGTAGGTGCACTACATATCTACATATGTAGAAAACAGCAAGTTGTGCCAGAGCCTCATTTGGTGTGGTTGAACTTATGTTAGAATTCAAGGTAATAAGACCAAATCTCCAAATAAAAAAAAAATAAAAATAAAAAAATAAATAAATAAAAAAAAAAAATAATAATAATAATAAACAGCATTGTTACCGAAATGTCACACACTATTTATTTATTTGGATTTGGTCTTATTACCTTGTGTTTATAATCTGTAATCCAAATTGTGCCTTATTCTGTTAGAATTGTTTCACTCTGAGGTGGTCTCTTATTGAAGCATGAATATTTTCAGGCCAGATTAGTTTTGATTTCACAAATCTCAGGGCTGAATTATTCACCCGATGAGGCACTACATTATATATATATTAGTAACTAATGAATATATTAAGACACGAATGTTTCTTTTCACAAATAAAACAAACTTCTACTGTCCTTACTGAAATGATAAAATATTGAGAGGGCTTGGCTCATCAGTGTTGAACCCTCTCAGCAGTTTTGCCAATTTAATCTACCAGCCCGCTTCTCTAGAGCTCCAGATTTTTTGGTGATAAAAAAATCTTGAGTGAGGATTTGTAGATAAATATTCCCTTGTGAGAATGTCCACTTAGAATTTTAACATTCAATTATTAATAAATAATTTCATTGTGATAACCAAACTTAAACATTTTGTGTTTCCAGTACCCAAAGAGACAGATGCATCAGGTAAGTCAAATCTTTTAAGAAAATATTTTTATTATTATAATTCACAAAAATTGTGTGTTATAATTATCTTGTTATTCCTTGTTTTTTAGGATATGGTTGTTGCTTTGGTTGATATCATATTGCACTTGTTTCACCAAACAAACAACCATTTAAAAGGACAATTCAAATATGACCTTCATTTATTATATTAAATTAAAGTTTAAAATCTGTTGTTAATTTTCGGTTGAAGAGAGTTGGAGCATTTCGATATGAATACCATCGTTATAACGAACTTTGCGATTTTTAGAACAACAACTACCCCTATAACGAACCTATTTTCGGTCCCAAAATGATAAAATCTATTAAAAATACTATACTTATAACGAACTTAAAATTGTGAATTAAAAAAAAATTTTAACAACAAAATTTTGAGCATGTTTCAGCTCACGGATCGCGATTTCAAAACTTAGTGACATTGTTTGTTTTCATTTCCATTCTATTTTTGCTGTATGTTGTACAAATTTTTACACATTATACTTTTATTAAATAGAATATCTTTGTATTCGACAATTTTGATATAGAAGAAAAATACAAATGGCTTCCAAAAAAGAAAAAAAAAAAAAGAATGGCGTTCTAAAAAAAATAGTTGCAGCATGTCCTTTTAGAAGCGTTCTATATCAAGTTTAACCTAGGCTAAAAAATAATTCCAAATAATTTTAAAGCCAGAAATGGTTTGAATAACAAGTTAAAAACAAAATTTAATATACACTTCTGAAGAATATGTGGAAACTGGAATTGGAAGGAGAAAAAAAAAAAGAACAGTCCCCCAAGTTCCCCGTATCTCATGGGTCACAAACAAATCGACTTATAAATTGTCAAAAACTACCACTACAGTTCTATTTTTAGAATTGAAATCTTGTTAGGTATATGACTCATTCAGGGTTCGCGGATATTCCCCCTGTCTGGCCGTTTCCCTACCGATTTGGTGTTTGCAAATTGGCGTTTTTTTATTCGCAATTTTACCGATCGCGCTATCGTATCAACATGTTTCGCGTCTGATTTTTCTGAATGGAATACTTTTGATTCATCCTCAATTGATTCAGAATACACAGAGCTTTATTTCTTTGATGGAAATAACGATATTTTAAGACAATTCTGATTTTCTAATTTTATTTTTCACTTTCAAACAACAAGGTATTAGAGGCATTTTTTCAAATAAATTTAGTATTATATTATTTGAGAAAGATGTTCAAAAATACTCATACCTTTCAAATATATAATTAATAATGTTTTTCCTAGGGGATTTGGCATAATTTTTAAATAATCAATAGGTTTATATATAAACATGTATGCTAATGATAAGAAGAACCTATTATTAAATGACTTATTTTGATATTCAGCATTACTGTAATGAAATAGGTCAATTTAGGGAATTAAAACAAAGTGACCATTATTAAGTGGCTGCCTTTTCTGTTTGTATGGCTGTTTTTTAATTATACGGTCTAAAAATTTAGAAAAGTTAAAAAAATGGCCAAACCGTGGCTATAGTGAACCAAAAGCTCTGTCCCATTGGGGTTCACTATAAAGGGGTTTTACTGTACTATGTTTTAATACATATGATGTATCTGGCTTTATAAATTTCTGTGTCTTTGATAATTGGTTTATAGTTTGCTATGGGTTTGTTGAAATGGTTTAAAATAAATGGTAATTTCTCCCTGATCTCTCTAACTATTGTGAACTTTATGGTGAATCTTCCCACAGTCCACAATAAATGTAGATTGAGGAGATTCTAACAAAGATCAGCTTTTCTGTTTTGAAAAAAATAAAATAATTTGATGCAATTGTAATGTATATATCACTAATTATATAAATATCAATCAAAGTATGTTTTAGTTTTTTTAAATATACAGTTAAACCTGTCTATAGTGCCCCCTCTTGGGACTCACCAAAATAGAGTGCTATAGAGAAGGGGTGCTATAGATAGGTCACTTTTAATGTAAATCGCATTGTACTACGTATTTAAAATCAGGCGCTATAGACAGGTTTAACTGTATATACAAGTAGAAGCTCCATGAGAGGACACTCATGCTAGATGACACCTCTCTTCAAAGGACAGTTTTCATTTGTGAAATTATCATTTTTACTATTTAGCAACTCTCCGGTAAGAGTACACCTCTCCCTAAAGGACACTTAGGTGTCCTTTACAGGGAGGTTCTACTGTATATATATATTTGTAAATGTATTGATTTTTATAATATTTATTTGTGTTGTTGCAGTACCCAATGATGACAATGAAGATGATAAAGGTAAGTTGAATCGGTGTGGTTAATTTTTTTTTTTCTTTACAAAATTTACAACTTTCATAGGCTGTGCCATTTCAATGTATCTTTATTCAAACTAACAGTTAAAATGTATTTAATAAAAAGCACCACAAATCACTTTGTGTTTTTTAACACACCTTGTTGAAAAATATCTTTTTGAAATAATGTAATAGAAGACACATTAACCAAAAATATAGCAATACTATACTCTGATTAAAATCTAATGCAACTCAAGCTGGAATTTCCGTAAATATGTTTATATACTCTCTAGTTGACACTTACTTTCAATTACATATATATTTATACTCCATAATCCAAATTGTGCCATATCATTAGAACTCAATTAATGTTGTTAATGAGGTTTTACTGTATATGGCTACAAAATTCATATGTATTATTCTTAGTTATGAGTTGCATTGGCAGACTTTATTGATAAAAAAAACCCGAAAATGCACTCAAAATCAAGTCACCGATCAAAGAAAACCCAAGAATAACTATCAGAGAGCTATCTGAAGACTTGGATATCTCTTTTGGAATATGCCAAATCATCATAAAGAATGATCTGCATCTTAAACGATCCCCGGCTAAATTTGTCCCACATCTCTTAACGAATGAGCAGTAAGAGCATAGCAAAGAAACATGCAAAAACATGGTCGAAATGTTTAATTATGATTCCCATTGGCTCAAAATTGTTATCACATGAGATGAAACATGGGTGTACGAATATGATCACGAGACTAAGAGGCAATCAAGCCAGTGGCTAGAGCCTGGAGAACCAAGATTCAAGAAAGCAAGGATGATCAAATCGAAGCTTAAGTGTCTTCTTATCACTTTCTTTGATGTAAAGGGATTGGTACATTATGAATTCGTGCCCGAGGGTCAGACCATTAATCAAAATTACTATCTTGATGTATTGCGACGTTTAAAGGAGGCTGTGCATCAGAAACGACCCGAAAAATGGCATCAGAAAAATTGGATCTTGCATCATGGCAATGCACGGCCACATACGGCTGTCACTGTACAACTTTATATGGCTAACCATGGAATTGCTTTATTATCCCAGCCACCCTATTCTACTGACCTTGCTCCCAACAACTTTTTCCTTTACCCTAAAATTAAAAAAAAGTCTTAAAAGGACGTCCTTTTGACTCAATACCTGAAATAAAGGAAAATCTGAAGAATATTTTGAAAAGCCTGAAAGATGAGGATTTTCAGAGGTGTTTTAATATCTGGAAAAAAAGATGGAACATGTGTATAGATAGTGACGGTGATTATTTTGAGAAATTTCAAATAAAACTTCATTATACTTTTGTATTTCTTTAAATATTTAACATTCCTGGAAATTATTGATCACACTATGTATATAATATTATTAACTAGGAATCTCTCCCTTTAGAATTTAACCCACTTTCCTATTATAAACAACCATCTTTATTGAGAGTTCACTATCGAGGTTCAAACTCAGTTCCGCTGAGAACTTATTGTAGTCATAAAACAGGAATAAACAACCTTAATTTTTTCACCTTGGTTTCTACAGAACCTGAAAAAGTCTATTTCCTATCTGTGTACCTCCTGGGATAATTTATTACAGAAATATTTGTGTACAATTGTTTATCTATTGAAATCAGGGAATGACAGAGCATTTCTTCATTTCTATAATTACATTGGGTGGGATTTAACATGCAGAAAACCCTCTTCTTTATTGTGATTTTCTATTTAATCCACAATCTACTATATAGTAGATAAAAGGCCAGTCCTTTTACTCAAATGAACATTAAGGTGGTAAAGCACCATCTATCAGAATAAATATAGAGTAGAACATCCATGAGATGACACTTGAACTAGAGGACACCTCTCTACAAAGGACAGTTTTCATTGCCACAAATGCCATTTTTACTATTTAGTAACTCATTAGTAAAAGGACACCTCTCTTTAAAGGACAGTTTGGCTCTGCAATTAGGTGTTGTCCTTTACAGGGAGTTAGTTCTACTGTATCATCTAAACATTGACTCAGATTTTATTTCCAGACCATTGGCAAAAATCTCATTCATGTTTATATAAAAGCACTTAGACCCTCCGTGGTGACTGGTACACCCAACATTGTGGATGAATTGGGCCAACAGTTTGAGGTGCATATCTAGATGGATTTTTTTGATGAACCCAAAAAAAAAAGTTATTTTAAAATATTGATAATAAAATAAAATAAAATGCTAAATTGATATTTATTCTAATAATTGGCAGTTTTTTTTTAAGAAATAAAGCATCATCACAATTAGTAAAATATGAAATTATATTCATTTTTGTCATGTTCTTCTTCTTCTTTCTTATCTCCACACTGGGTGAAGTAAAATGCGTCTGCCTTTGTCATTAAGACTGGGAGCACTACTCAGTGGCAGGCCGACTTAGCTCCAAAAAAAATGGCCGCCTCTGACATGAGGAACAGACGCCATGTGCAGCCGCTCCTAACATGGAGTACAGACGCTGCTCATCCTGTATCCCTGGATTAGGAGCCCTTACAGGGTACTATCAGCCGGGCCAGCTGAACCCATGTTTTTTACCGAGCTTGTTACTGCTCCCCCTCCTCCTTTTTCATCCGGGCTTGGGACCGGCAAAGGCGAAGTTTATTTTTGTCCTTAATTTTAGAAAGACAATAAAATTATGATAAGGCACAATCTGGATAATAGATTAGAATCACAAGATAATATGACCAAATTTAAATAAATAAATAGTTTTTTACGTTTCGGTAACAGTGTTAACATCATCAGCCAAAAGTACTGAATGAATTTGTCTTGTGATGGTTAAAAACACTGTTACCGAAATGTCACACATTAAATAATGCATTAATTATTTGGATTAGGTCTTATCAACTTGTGTTTATAATCTACAATCCAAATTGTGCCTTATTATTAGCCAAATTCTTTAAACTTTACCTCTTTAATGTCCACAGAACCAGAAGCGTAGATGTGTATCAGTTAAGTCAATTTTATCAAATAAACATTTCATTCTGGGTTTTCTAAAATATGGTGTTATAGATTCCTTGTTTCCTAGGGTTTTATTTGGCAGATTTCACATGACACTTGTTTCAATCCAAACAAACAACCTCAAAGCTATTTTAAATATTAAATTTTAAACATACATTTTTATTTATATAATGATAAAGCACAATTTGGATAATAGATTATAATAAAAGAAAATAAGACCTAATCCAAATAATTTATTAGTGTGTGACGTTTCGGCAACAGCATTGTCACCATCATCAGACAAAAGAATAAATGAGAAAACATGTTACAGCAAGTTCTTATATAGTCCTGTTATCAAGTGTTTAAACAAGATAACAGATAAGGAAAATAGTTTTTAAGTCAACTTGAAATATTCTTCTTAGAATTAAAATTGGATTTTTTTTTTTTTTAATATAATTAAAGGCATATCTGTAAATATCATTTATATTTCCCCTTTCTTCCATTCTATTAATTGAAGCACATGTCTTTTGGATGAAAAAGGCTTCTTTGAACTGTCTTTTATAATAATTTTTTTCATAGTCCAGTGTCCTTGGGTTTTCTAAATTGAATTTATTGTGTCCTGTGTCCCTTCTGTGTTCTACAAGAGCAGAATTTTGAATTCTATCCCACTTCAGAGCATATTTATGGTTTTCCATCCTTTCTTTTAATGTTCTGGATGTCTGTCCCACATATCTTTGTATAAATATAATGTAACCTTGTAATAACAGCCTTTTTTAAAATCAATTTGTTTATAGCATCATAATCCTGAAGTTCTGAGTTTTTTATACCAATGGCTTTAACCATTATGGTAACAAGAATGTGGTTATAACCCTATATAAGCCTGATTTTTGCTTATCCCTAGTACACCACATGTAAGTGTACCACATGTCTACACATGTGAAAAGCAGTTCGACTTTGCACTTACAAATGTGCCAGAGCCCCGTTTGGTTACTTGCACTCGCTGGTGGGGTTGGATTTTGCAAGAATAAGGGGCCATTGGAGCATTTTTTTATTTATTCATTTTTTTCATCAGAAAAAATTGCCCAATGCGGGAATCGAACCCGGGTCGTAGTGGTCGAAAACCAACGGTTTAGACCATCCTTCCACCGACCCCTTCGTGGATTTACTGTATATGGTAACAAATGTCATATGTATTGCTTTTAGTTGTTATGTATATATTATTAACTAGGAATCTCCCTCTAGAATTCCCACCCACTCTCTCCTCGTATAAACAACCCTCTTTATTGAGAGTTCACTATTGAGGGTTTAAATCTCAGTCCCACTGAGGACTTATTGTAGTCATAAAACAGGAATAAATAACTTTAATATTTTCACCTTGGTTTATACAGAACCTGGAAAAGAAAGTACAGAGAATAAAATTAAGTCAATACTGAATATTCAATTCTATATGTTTCTTATCTGTTTACTTCCTGTTTAACCATGATTATAACAAGAATATGGTTATAACTATATATATATATATATATTAAAAATAAAGAAGGCATCTCCTGACCACGAGCACATCAGGAGATGCCTTCTTTATTTTTAATATCAACACCTGACCCACTTATCTTTTATTTTTTTCTATTGTTTTCTCATATACAGTAAAACCCCTCTATAGTGAACCCCAATGGGACAGAGCTTTTGGTTCACTATAGCCACAGTTCACTATAGCCACGGTTTGGCTATTTTTTTTTTTTTTTTCTTTTCAAAATTTTTAGACCGTATAATTAAAGGACAGCCATACACACAAGAAGAGGCTTCCTCTTAATAGTGGTCACTTTGTTTTAATTCCCTTAATTGACCAATTTCCTTACATTAATACTGAATAATAATAGAAATCATTAGATGATAGGTTCTGCTTATCATTTAACATACATGTACCTCTATGTCTAATTTAAAAATCAAGACAAATCCTAGGCAAAGTTTTATTAAATATATATTCAAAGATATAAAATGATTTTAAAGCATCATTATCAGATTATATAATACATTGTTTACTTGGGAAAATGGCTCTAACACCTTGTTGCTTCAAAGCATTCTTCAAGCATTGCACCATTCAAATAAAGTTAGTGTTTTTCTTCCATTTCATTTTCCCACATATTCTTCTAGGTGTAGATTTTTTTTTAACCTGTCATGCAAAACATTGCTGACTTTAAAATCACCATAGTTAATGGCATAAAAATAATTTTTGTTTCATCACGGGACCGTTTATTTGGACTTTTTTTTTTTTAAGCCCTAAAACGTACGATCGCGATCGCGGCAAAAGTTGAGATTGATTCCTCTTTGTAACAATTTTTAATAGCTTTATATTTTATCTTTTATAATATAAAATTTATATTCTCTTATTTTAATATGTTCTTAACATTTTGCCTATGTTGTTTCACTTTGAAAAGTTCTGAAAATGGCCTTTTTTTTTTTACGTGACAACGTCTTAAATTAGGTTGCGGCTGGGAGTCACTTATGAAAAAGTGTAACGCCCGGTAACGTTACGATGAGTCATCGAACGAGAGTGCTGCGCGCGCAGCGCTAGAGAATTAGGCGCATTGAATCGGCGCATGCTTGTCTCTGTCTTTGTCTTTCTCGAACGTTCTTGGCGTTGGAAAAACAAGAAAGCGTCATAATACAAGTTCACTTGTGTGGTTAAAGTATCGTCAGCTGTGTCTGTAGTGAAAATGTGGAGTGCTTAGATTCGTCATTTACAACAACTACAACAATAAAGGTAAATAATTGTACACTGATATTTCATTATCGTAAACTATGATTGATTGATTAATTGTTAGATTGACACAAAAGTTGAGAAACTGAGTTTATAGGTTATGTCATACTATTGATAAATGTTGAAAGTGTTAAGTAAATTATTAGTTTAAAATTAATTAATTAATTAATTATTATTTTACAAATTTTAAATAGTTTCAAATTTATTTAGCAAAAATTTGAACCTTCGATCTGAATAAATGTTTTGATTTTCGAATTGATTCTTTAAAATTACAAATATTAAGAAAAAGTGGCAGATATAAGAAAACTTTAGAAAACAAATACGAGAATCATGGGACGAGTGTCTTTTGTAGGAAGCTTTATTTTAAATCGCTCAAGCTTTCGGGCTGACCGGCCCTTCTACAGGAGATGGTTCTCCTGTAGAAGGGCCGGTCAGCCCGAAAGCTTGAGCGATTTAAAATAAAGCTTCCTACAAAAGACACTCGTCCCATGATTCTCGTATTTGTTTTCTAACTGTATTGAATGGGATTCCAGTACTTATAATAAGAAAACTTTATTTAAACTGTGTTGAGCAAGAATTTTAACATCTAATTTAAGTAAATGTTTTAATTTTCAACTTCATCATTTACAATTACAAATTTTATTTAATTTCAAATTTATTTAGCAAAAATTTGAACCTTCGATCTGAATAAGTGTTTTGATTTTCAAATACCAACGCGGCTGGTGGAGTGGCGATCTATCGTAAATTATCATCGACATCTACGGCGGAAGTGTTCCAAGTTGCGATTACAGACGTAACTCGTGTCATTAAAACCAAGGGTGACATGTGCATGACTGAAGTTACTTGCTTCGCCGCTAATACTAGCTTCAAGTTTATACTCGGTGCTGTATATATTCATCCAGGAGCTAGTATGCAGGATATTGGAATGTTACTATGGCAAGGACTCGGTCCGTACATTCACAACAGCCAGTACGTGCTACCGTTCGTGCAAGTTGATTCTAGTATACCGATTCTTCTGTGTGGTGATTTTAACAAAAACGTAAAGCCTGACAACTCGTTTCTTAAATTCATGAAAAATACGTATAATCTTGAATGCGTATCAAACGTTTCTAAGTCAACTACGTTAAAAGGAACAACTATCGACTTGACTTTCGCAAGACACATTACAGCAGAAACACTTCCTTTCATTTCATATTTCTCCTATCATCGTCCTATCCTCAACAAAATCACTCAAATAGGAATTAGTTAAGTTTAAGTTTACATGTACAATGTTTTAGTAAACAAAATATATTTCTATAGTTAAAATTTGTGCAATTCTTATTTTCATTCAATTCCTTGTTCCTATTGTGCAATTTAATTATATTCATATCAATAAATATTCTACCGTTGTCACGTAAAATCTTCGCCCGTAAAACCGACTTTACAGGCAACCATTTTTTTTTTTTTTTAAAGAAATAACGCTTTTGTTTTTAAAATGCTTTGTTTTCTTCATTTTGGAAGCCATTTGTATTTTTATATTTCAAATTTAATGGATGCAAATATATTCTATTTAATAAAAAGTATAATGTGTTAAAATTTATACAACATACAGCAGAAATAAAGTGCAAAATTCAAAACAAACAATGCCGCTAAATTTATTGTTTTGAAATCGCGATCCGCGAGCTGAAACATGCTCAAAATTTGGTTGTTTTAATATTTTTTTAAATTACAATTCTAAGTTCGTTATAAGTATAGTATTTTAAATAGATTTTATTATTTTGGGACCGAAAATAGGTTCGTTATAGGGGTAGTTCGTTATTCTAAAAATCGCAAAGTTCGTTATAACGATGGTATTTTCATTGGAATGGAATTGGGAATCGGCGTGGGTTCGTTATAAGGGAAGGTTCGTTATATCCAGGGTTCGTATTAGCGGGGTTTTACTGTATATATATATAAGCCTGATCCTAATTAATGTTTTTATAATGAGGTTTTACTGTATATGTGGTAACAAATGTCATATCTTAGTTATATATATACACACACACAGTTAAACCTATCTATAGCGCTGCCTCTTGGGACTCACCAAAATAGGGTGCTATAGAGAGAGGGTGCTATAGACAGGTCACTTTTAATGTAAAATGTTTACATTTTTATGTTTAAAATCGGGCGCTATAGAGAGGAAGGTGCTATTTAGAGGGGGCACTTTAGACACAGGTTCAACTGTAAATATTAATAACTAGGAATCTCCCTCTAGAATTCCCAGCCATTCTCCTCATTCCCTCTTTGTTGACCTTTTGTAGTCATAGAACAGGAATAAACAACCTCAATATTATAACCTTGGTGTCAACAGAACCTGGAGAAGGAAGTACAAAGGATAAAAGTAAGTCAATGCTGAAATTTTTCTTCTGTATATTCCATATCTCTATGTACCTCCTTGGATAATTTATTACAGAAATATTTGTGTACAATTGTTTATCTATTGAAAACAGAGAACCATAGAACTTTTCTCCATCTTTATAATTATATTGGGTGTTATTTAACATGCAGAAAACACTCTTCTTTATTGTGATTTAGTATTTAATCCAAAATCAACTATATATACATAGGATATAATACATTAAGGTGGTAAAGCACCAGGCCATTCAGGCCATTGGCCAAAAATCCTATTCTTAATTTATACAGAAACTCCTTGGTAACTTGTAAACGTACAGCTTCACTGTGAATGAAGTGGGCCAAGAGTTCTTGATAAATCCAGAAAAAGTGCCAAATGCCTGATTGATATCTATACTAAAAAGAGAATCATTTTTAACGCTTTTCCAAATGTTTTAATTTTTGTTCGCCCCTGATGAGAACAAAATATTTTTGTTGTAACGTTGAGATAATAAAAAGATTTACTGGCTGAAGTATCTTTAATTTGAAGAACTATGAATGCCGGCCAGGCAGCCTCTATCTTTACTATAAAAATTTGTAATTTTTATCTATATATATAAAAATGAATGTATGTGTGTCTGTTTGTTTGTTTGTTTGTTTGTTTGTTTGTCCTTTATGCCTGACCAAACCACTCATTGGATCGCCATGAAACTTTGGGAAGTTATTTAGTATAGTACTGGGAAGGTTTCTAGCGAATAAAATTTTTGAAATAACTTTTCGTCTAGAAATAATCAAGATAAATATTCTAATTTATCTGTTATAATTCAACAATCTGCTCAAAATATTATCATGATGATACGATGATTTTGTAATGTAGAAAATTAGGAAAGACAAAATTCAGGATGACACGGCAATTTATTTGAGACAAGAATAATGATACAATTCAAAGGCAAGATACTATTCCTTTAACTTCCAATTACCGAGGGAACCAATTAATATTGATTTTATTCAACTTATCGAGTATTTTTCAAGGGACCGGGAAAAAAATGTTCACTTTATCGAGAGATTCGTTAGACAAACTTTTACTCGGGTAAAACCCGGGCGAAGCCGGGTAAGTCCGCTAGTTTTAAATAAAAAAGGCCCTATATTTGTGTAAATGGGACATTTTAATCATTATTAGCATTAATTTATTTTTTTCTACTTTTTTCAGTACAATAAAGCTACTAAATTTTATATTATAAATGAGGCCTGTAAATGTCTTAAAATTAAATTTATATGTAATCATTTATAGTCATATATCTATCTTATTATGTTCTCTGTATGTTATAACAGAATTACAGAATTTTGATAGTCCTGGTAAGTTAAATAAATGTCCCTCGCTTACATTGGACATTGCTGTGAAATAAATAATTAGATCAACATTCCCTTAGAGTCCCACACAAAAAAAAAAACCTTCAATATTGTTCCATGGTGTTGCAACTTTGTAGGGTCATCTATCTTGATTCCCTCCTTCTGGGTGTTATACACATTTCCCAAGCGGATTTCATAATTAAAACAATGATAAGGCAAAATTTGGATTATAGATTTTAAACACAAGGTAATAAGACCAAATCAAAATAAATCGTGTGTGATGTTTCAGTAACACCGTTGTTACCATCTTCAGACAAAAGTGCTGAATGAGAAATTTTACCATGAATCATGAAAATTTCTCTTATAGAATTGTAAATAGTTATAAAACGAAGAGAAAATTTTTTATTAATATGCATGGGCTACAAGCTTTCGGGCTTCACGCCCTTCGACGGGTACAACATATTGGGGGAGAAAATAACGCTATATATAGTATCGATATGTGAGAAATCTGCATACATAACCATATATGAGTTAACAATATCAGATTAAGTTATGGAAATAAGGCTTTTTTATAGAAATATTTGACGAAAGGTGGATGTGATGCTAATTAAAAATTAAAAAATTAAAAACTAAAAAAATTTTTTTTTTTTTTTTTTTATGACAGATTTAACATAACTAAGACTATTGCAATTTATAGAAGAACATATGATCATCTATGGATGTCAATCAACTTAAACCAATGTGATGTTATATTAAAAAACCAACAACAGTGAGGAACTATGGCATGGCCCGCCATCAGCATGTTTTAAATAGTTACTGTTATCAAATGTGTAAACAAGATAGCAGATAAGAAGATATTCTGTTTTTCTCAGAAAACTATCTTCTTCTTATTTGCTATCTTGTTTACATACTTGATAGCACTAACTATTTAAAACATGCTGTGGTAAAATTTCTCATTCAGCACTTTTGTCTGAAGATGGTAACAACACTGAAACATCACACACTATTTATTTATTTGGATTTGGTCTTATTACCTTCTGTTTATAATTGAATCAAATAAGATGCAAATAAAAGTAAATAACTTTTAAAGTTATTATGTTTATTTATTTATTGTCTTCCTCGTAGTTTGTGATCCAATTGACATATGACAATTCCTACATATTGCTGTTTTGTAGCTTTACGTGTCACTCAATACAGGATAAGAGATGAGGTAGCAATCTGTATAAGGGAAATGTTACTTTTCAATACAATATTTTTCCTTAAATACTTGAATTAATAATTCCTCAAAGCAACTAAATATAAAAGTAAAACAGCCCAATATATTATTCAACCAATAGGGGAGACCAGCAAAACTGCTGCATTGGTTCCCCACTGATGAGCCAGGTTCTCCCAATATTTATTCATCACAATAAGGATAGTGAGAAATTTTTTAATTAAAAAAAATAAAAATCATGCCATTAGGTTTTTTCTCCTCATATTACACAGTAGCTCATTATCATTTTTTCACTTTGTTACTTGGTGTGTGGATATAATATATAAATTTTCAATGTTATATTACATCAATATTATGATATATTTTAATAGTATTTTATGTGTTTGTGTAATAACAGAAACTGTGATCCGCAAGATAGTTGTTAAAGGTAAGAAAATTTAAAATTATACCGCATAAGTTTCTTTTCTATGAAAAATCAATATTTATTTTAAAGAGAAATATTTACTATTTCTAACTTTTTTGAATGAAGTATGAGAGGGTGAAAATATGAAGAGTAATGGCGAACGGGAAAAATAAAAGTGTCCAGGGGCGGGAATATATGCGGTATAATTTTAAGTATTGTTTATAATCACACGCCGCAGTCCTTTATAATGTATTATAAGTTACTTTAAGTATTATTTACGAACGGAGAAATAACGTCCAGGGTAGCCTAGTGGACATGGCACCTGCCCGGTAAGCAGAAGGTTGTGGGTTCGTTTCCCGCCCCTGGACACTTTTATTTTTTCCGTTCGCCATTACTCTTCATATTTTCACCCTCTCATACTTCATTCAAGAAAGTTAGAAATAGTAAATATTTCTCTTTAAAATAAATATTGATTTTTCATAGAAAAGAAACTTATGCGGTATAATTTTAAGTATTGTTTATAATCACACGCCGCAGTCCTTTATAATGTAAGAAAATTTGGTTAAATTTATTCTTTTATATATCCTTATATATAAAAGTCAATGTCTGTTGTCTTTTTCACGATAAACTCAAAAACTACTGAACCAATTGGTACCAAATTTTGCATGTCGCTTTTTATAAACCCGAGGAAAATTTTCGGCTACTTTAGTATTTTTGGCTTTTTTTTTTTTTTTCATTTGAAGAACTTTATTTTTTATGCGGAGTAAATACGAGATGAAGTAACAACACCAGGCCAATTAAGCGACCAATGAGCGTTCTTCCATTTTTTTTTCAAGTTGTTTGCATACCTTTTTTGAAATATCTTTTTATAAGAGTGGGTTTTTTTTGCAAAAGTATTGAGTAGACAAAGAATTGCTATAAATTTATTAAATAAAAACAAACGATAGCATTGCGTCTCTTTATATAAAGAGACGCAATGCTATCGTTTGTTTTTATTTAATAAAAAGTATTGAGTATTGAGAGAGAAATTTCTATTACTAAGTTATGGTAAGTGCACACAATGCAATTAAAAAAAAACTTTAAAAATTAGCGTTGCTGTATGTAAATAATGGCTTTCATATTTTCTATTAATTTTTGTTCTGGGCTTTTTTTTTTTTTTCTTTTTTTTTTCAAACCGTTTAAAATGCAGTCGCAGTCATTAGCAAACACATATGTCCAAACACATCCAAAGAGACCATAGTTTCAGGCTTATGGCCCTCGTCAGCTTAGGGCGGACCTTATTCCAAGAGACCCACACAGGATCTAAGTGAATCTTCACAATCTGACAAAGAGGTGTTTAGCTAGCAAAGTGGCTGGGCCAAATCTATGGCCAGAAAATAGATGGTGTCAGGTTTTGACATTTATTTGGACAGGAGAAGCGCCCTATGCTTCTATGGATCAATTTCCTCCCGCCAAATTTTCCATCTAGGTTAATGATGATGTTGGTAATTTTTTTATTGATCATTTTTCTCATTTATTCTTTTGTTGGATGATGGAACAACGCTGTTATCCAAATGTCACACACTATTAATTTATTTAATTTAGTCTTATTTTCTTGTAGCTAATGATGATATTGTAAATGAAGTGTGTTGTATGTATATGTTTATATCTATTTGAACATATATATATTATAAAAAAGATTTTATGTTGATCTTGATTATCCCAAGGACTAAGCTATGGTAATGCAGTTGTGGTTAAAATCTTGAAAATAAAAATAGTTAAAATAATGATTAGAAATAGCTTTAATTGAGCTTATGGAATATAGAAAACATAATTTTGTAAAAGTACTGCCTGGCTTAAGGCGTAAGAATAAAAAAAATGAAAAACTTATTTACATAATATACAAAAGTCTGAGCCGGCCATCAGGAAACAACAACAATCGTTTTTTTATAGGGGAAAGTTCCGACATCTGGTGGTAGATAAACACAGAATATTTGGATCTATGAATATAATTTTAAATAGAATAATATTTTTATATAACATATGTATAATTGTAGATATGAAATATATAGATTTCTGTGTTTACAGTACCCAATGATGACAACGGAGATGATAATGGTAAGTTGATTTAGTGATTTATCTTTTTTTCTGTTTTCAAATTTTTACAACTTTTTGGTAGGCTCTGACTTATCCCTGTGCCATCCCAATGTATCTCTGAGCTAGCTAAAATATGCAAAGTTTATTTGATGGCACACTAGTAGTTTATTTCATTACACTACCTAATACCTCCTTTATTTTTATACCTCTTTTTAGCATTATTTATGTTATTTTTAACACCCCACACATGTATGTTGAAAAATAACTTTTTTGAAATGGTGTAATGATAAGGCACAATTTGGATTATAGATTATAAACACAAGGTAATAAGACCAAATCCAAATAAATAAATATTGTGTGACGTTTCGGTAACAGCGTTGTTACCATCTTCAGACAAAAGTACTGAATGAAACAAGGCAACAAGACCAAATCCAAATAGATTCAGTACTTTTGTCTGAAGATGGTAACAACGCTGTTACTAAAATGTCACACACTATTTATTTATTTTGATTTGGTCTTATTACCTTGTGCTTGAAATTGTGTAATGTGGAAGCCACTTGAACCAATAAAAGAGAAAATCTCTACTTTGATTCAAAATCTGAAAATCAAGAGGCCCATTATAATAACACTTCACTATTTAATTGAAATTGTGTAAATTGAATTTTTGGTTATCACTTTCACCCATTTCAGGAGAAAAATACTAAAATATCAGAATAAAAAGTATATATAAAGGTTGATGTAATTTGTTGGTTTAAAAAAAATTACAACCTATAAATATGATTTTTTTCATCCTTCTAATGTATGAAAAGATAGTTTTAATTATATAGGAATGATAGGGCACAATTTGGACTATAGATTATAAACACAGGGTAATAAGACCAAATCCAAATTTTTTATTTTTTTTATTAATATCCCAGCACCCCTGATGTACTCTTCTTCTTCTTTCTTATCTCCACTCAATCATATTAGGGTATCAACCTTGTAAAGCTTGAGACTTGACAACCATCATGACTGGGTGAAGTAGAATGCATCTGCCTTTGTCATTAAGACACGGAGCACTACTCAGTGGCAGGCTGACTTAGCTCCTAAAGAAATGGCCGCCTTTGACATGAGGAACATACGCCAAGTGTAGCTGCTCCTAACATGAAGTACAAATGCTGTTCATTCTGTTTCCCTGGATTAGGAGCCCTTACAAGGTACTATCAGCCGGGCCAGCTGAGCCCAGGTTTTTTAGTGAGCTTGTTACTGCTCCCCCTCCTCCTTTTTCATCTGGGCTTGGGACCGGCAAAAGCAGAGTTGGATGTAATCTAATTAGAGAGGTAGGTTTGTATTGACCCAGGTGTATTGTATGTTAATGTAGATACTGATAACAAGGGCAGAGGAAGTAAGTAGAAAAAGGAAAATTTGTTTTATCAATAATTTGAAGGTTGAGAAGTAGTGTAGAACCAGTTTTTTTTTATTTCAAAAAGTGACCATTAATAATATTTTGCTGAAGTTTTCTAAATCTATTTATTATTTCAAATATACCTAGCTCTACTCTCCTTTACTCTATTCTAGAATAGCTTATTTGCATAGAAGATTTCTACCTTATCTCTCTACATGTTAGTTATGTCAACATTTGATTTGTTTGTCAACAGAAATAAAATACCGAAGTCCAAATATGAGTGGTATGTCTTTTTTATTTTTTTTTTTCACTACTAATCTCATAAAATTTTGCATAAACCTAATGATAATACAAACTCCCTGAGAGGACACCAGTCTACAAGGGATGGTTTTAATTGCCAAATTCAGATATCAGGTAGATAAATTTAATAAAAAGGCATCTCCTAATCATGATCTAAAAGTTTCTGATGGCTTGGGAAATATGTCGGAATAAAAATTATTTTTTTTTTTTATTCATCAAGAAAGGATATTTGAACATTAATGATAAAGCACAATTTGGATTATAGATTATAATAAAAGATTATTCTTTTGTCTGATGATGGTGACAATGTTGTTGCCGAAACGTCACACACTAATAAATTATTTGGATTAGGTCTTGTTTTCTTTTATGATATTTGAACAATTCTTGAATAATTAAAAATCAATGGTTAATTGATATTTATTCTGACAGATGGAATAAGCCATCAGTTACTTTTATTTGCACAATCTGGAGATACCTATTTCTCATATCACTATATATGTTTATTCAATGCTCTTTTTCTTAATTGTTTATTTTCTTTTTGATAATTCTGTTACCCCTACTCTACTACAATATGAATTATTGTAAATAGTTTCACGTGCATTTATCCAGATCGGATATAGCGAGACTTGTTTGCAACTGGTAATAAATAAATAAATGTATTTCATTAAATGTAATAATTTTTGTATTTAAACAGGTTTTTCTGATAGTGAAGAAGAAGATGATGGAAGTAGTAAGTTCTTTTTATTTCAGAGAAAAATTATATTTATGTTCACAAATTTTTGTTTTCTCAAGTTTAGTTCATATAACCCATTGGTAGAGTAAAAAATAGTCCCAAAGCTCTGTCTTTTATGCAAATTTGTGTGAGCAAAGAGAGCTCTTTAAATACAGGTAAACCTGTCTATAGTGCCCCCTCTAAATAGCGCCTTCCTCTCTATAGCACCCAATTTTAAACATTAAAAAGTAAATATTTTACATTAAAAGTGACCTGTCTATAGCACCCCCTCTCTATAGCACCCTATTTTGGTGAGTCCCAAGAGGGGGCTCTATTGTCAGGTTTAAAAAACTATACATACTGTGTACTCTTTAAATACATACTGTTGTTATAACCAAGTTGATGTTATAACAAGGCTATAATATATTATAGCAACAGTTATTTTGACTTTACACCATGCTGTGAAAAAGAAAATAATTAAAATTTTTATATATATAAAAATGAATGTATGTGTGTGTGTGTGTGTCTGTCCTTTATGCCTGACCAAACCACTCATTGGAACGTCATGAAACTTTGGGAAGTTATTTAGTATAGTACTGGGAAGGTTTTTGAAAAATAATTTCTTGAATATCTTGAATATCCTTAGAGTTATTTGCAGATTTGTAGATTTAACTCGAAAGCAGCGCCCCCATTGCGACAATGATAACAAGTTTTTTTATCTATAAGTTTTATTATCACTAAGTTTATTATCTTAAAGATTATTTATCAGAAGTAAGATTTCTACCTATTAATTGCGCACAAGTCAAAGTTAGTTTTATCATTTATCTACAACATATATATTGGGAGAATAGATAAAATGATGATTTTGTAATGTAGAAAATTAGGAAAGACAAAATTCAGGATGACACGGCAATTTATTTGAGACAAGAATAATGATACAATTCCAAGGCAAAGATACTATTCCTTTAACTTCCAATTACCGAGGGAACCAATTAATATTGATTTTGTTCAACTTATCGAGTATTTTTCAAGGGACCGGGGAAAAATGTTCACTTTATCGAGAGATTCAAATTTACGAGTTCCAAATTATCAAAATATATCTATTATTTTTTTTATAAGTTTATAGAGAATTGTTTTAAAAAATGTTCGTTAGACAAACCTTTACTCAGGTAAAACCCGGGCGAAGCCGGGTACATCCGCTAGTTTTTATATAATTTTATAAATTTATACAATGATTGGATTGATGAAATTCTGAGTGAATGACATTGGGATATAATGTATAATGGAATCTTGTTATAACAAGCTCTCTTATACATTAGAACCTCTATGTAAAGGATAAAATCTAGTTTCAGAGTAAAAGTGTGCTTTAGGGAGAGGTGTCCTCTTACCTTATAATAGCAAATAGGATGAGTATCCTCATAAAGAGAACACCTTTTTACAAAGAACAGTTTTCATTTGAAAAATTACCATTTTTACTATTTAACAACTATCCTTTATTCTTTATTTTAACTTAGAGCGCTATGTCCCCCTAGGGGCACTTGCACTTTTGGATCAACTTGCACAACTCTCCAGTAAGAGGTAACTTCACACTAAAAGGCACTTTGGTTGTGAAATTAAGTGTTTTCTTTAAATAGTTGATATTTTCAAATAGAACCACTTCCTACTGCGAGTGAAAGAAAAATATTGGGATGGCATCAAGGGTGATTCCATGAACCTATTTTTTTGTTTTTCAATAATCAGATTATAAACACAAGGTAATAAGACCAAATCCAAATAAATAAATAGTGTGTGACGTTTCAGTAACAACGCTGTTACCGAAATGTCACACACTATTTATTTATTTGAATTTGGTCTTATTACCTTGTGTTTATAATCTATAATCCAAATTGTGCCTTATCAATAATCAGATTATTCAACCATCTTGCTAAAAGAACAAATTATATATAAAATATATTTTTTTTAATTTTGATTCAAACTTTGTACAATTTTAATTATTTGTGCTTGAAAGTTATTGAATATAAAGTATATATTTTCAATCACATTCTGTGTGTGCATGGATTAGCAAAAGTCCAGAAGATAGTCATTACGGGTAAGTCAATTGTATTTTTTAACATGTTTATATTATTATTAGTTCTTTTCACTCTGGATTATAAACATCATATACATAACACCTCCTTTCCCAATTGACTATTTTTAACAGTTCCTTTGCATTTTGTAGTGCACCTATTTATTTATTTAGATAACCTGGGCTGTAATAAATGGTAAATAGTTATATGCTGTAAATAGCTCTAAATTTCTGTTCTTATCTGTGATGTTCACTAATATTCATTATAAGGTAATTAAATCGTTAACTAACTGACAAATACATTAATAATTTCTATTATAATTGTTGGAAAGCCTAGGCAAATTTTACAAGATTAAAAGAAAGAAGACTATGCAAACTAGGCTTTGGGAAAAAGATCTATGTAAATCGGCTTCCACAGATTAAAAATTAGGCACAGCGCGTTTCCTATAAAAACTAGGATAGCATCAGGTGCCGTGTGTGTGTCCACAAGAAGTCGGAGCTCTATGCGTTTTGAGACGACAGCTGGGATTGCCGCTGTCCTTGTTTGGTTCCTTCAACTTTGACTGTTATTAATTGTTTTAACTTTACTTCTTTAAAATATTAGGGCGATCAAGTAGTGAGCCTAATAAATAATTTTACGAAATTTATCTCTGATATTTTTACAGCAGGACACTTAATTGTTATAAGAAGGTGGCGGACTTATCTTGGTATTCTCGTGCCGCTACATTTTTTGGTGAGCCTCGGACGTGATTCTGCTCAAGTGGATTATTGTTTATCGGAGATATATTTTAAAGTGAAGTAGAGTTCAAGAAGTTGAAAGGATACAATGGCTCTAAGTTTATGTATCAGGAAGCGAGCCCCTGTGAGAAGTCAAGTTACAAAGATTCACAAGGAAATTGTTTCTAATTTGGAAAGTGAATCTAAGAATTATTCTAAGGCAACAGTTGGAGTGAGAAGAATTCAGGATGTACAGAAGGTACTGTTGTCGTCTGATAAAGAGATAATCGACATTTTGGCAGAAGATGATGAAGCGAATCTAGAAAAGGAAATGGATGATTGTGCATATTATCAAGAAATCATAATTGAAGCAATTGTTGCATATGAAGATGCTCAAAAACAAGTTGCAAAAGAAGTTGTAGTTCAAGATTCTTTTCTGAATACTACAGAGAAAATAAGGCTTCCCACCATTGAATTACCGAAGTTTAGTGGTAATTTGATGGATTGGTTAACTTTTTGGGCTCAATTTGAGAAAATTCATCTTGATATCAGACTAAAGGATAGCGACAAGTTCTATTATTTGCTTCAAAGTCTGAGTGTAGACACTGAGGCCTATAAAATCGTATCCATTTATCCGCTTACTGAGGAAAATTATTCTAAGGCGATTGATGCTTTAAGAAGACGTTATGCTAATCCTGATTTGTTGTTACAAGTATATGTGAGAGAACTGCTCAAGTTGGTCATCGATAGTGCTAGCGGAAAGAACAAATTATCTTTTCATGAACTATATTATAAAATTCAATCTTATCTTGGTTCTTTAAAAAGTTTGAATTTGGAAAGTGGAATCGTGTCTATCTGACGAACTATTGCTAGCGTGGCAGAGAAGATCTCAGTTCGTTAAGCTTGATGTTGAACATCAGACGAGACTGGATCAACTGATGGACTTTTTGGAAAGGGAGATTTTGATTCAACAGAACATCCAGTTAGCTAAAGGCGGTTTCCAAAGTGCTGAAACTTCCGACCAAGAGAGAAGGAAAAGGATTTTATAAGAAGAAAAATGATATTCCAACGGTGACCGGATTACAACAAATAGAATTAGGCGGATGTATATTTTGTGAAAAGAAGCATGCGAGTCAAAATTGTTTTGCCGCTAAAAAGATGTCTTTAGAAGAAAAAAGAAAAGTCATCCGTGAAAAGAAGGTTTGCTTCAAATGCTTAAAAGGACGCCATCTTGCTAGATATTGCAGAACAAGGGTTAGGTGCTACAACTGTGGCTCGTCTCATTTTTTAATTATGTGCACTCGAGGAGATAGAAATAATAAAGAGGCTGCTCAATTGGGAATTGAACCAGAGTTGACTAGTCAAAATTCAGAAAGGGTTAAACAACGGGTTTCACATCGCAAAAATTCTGAAACTTTTGATGCTACGGTGAAACCAAACGAAATTCTGAAAAAGCATAATGATTGTTCCAACCAAGTTTGTCAGCGGAATGTTGCTCTTCAGACTTTGATGTTGAATGTTATTGCACCAAAGGGGAGGAAATTAGTGCGCGCCTTTTTTGATTCGGGTTCTCAACATACTTATATTTTGAAGACAACAGCGGAAGAATTAGGACTGAAACCTGTGACGAAAGAGATTGTTCATCATGCTTTATTTGGCGGAATACAAACAACGGCTGTTACGCATAATTTATATGAGGTTCAGTTAAAGGCAGACGATGAAAATTTTGTTTGCAAAGTCACTGTTCGTGATCAGTCAAAGATCTGTCAAGCCCTTCCAAGAATTCCCAAAACAAGTTTAATTTCTAAAGAGTTGGAACAAAGAAAGATTAAAGTTACAGATCTTGGAAATGACAACCCACCTATAGAGCTCCTCATCGGTGCAGATATTTATGGAAAATTGATGACTGGAAAAACGCTGCAACTGGATTGCGGTTTAACAGCTATGCTTACCCATTTTGGTTGGACGTTATTAGGCAGCTTGAAGGAGTGGTCTGATGAGGAAAATTCTATGCTAGTTATGTCCATGAATGCTATGTTTGGAGATTCAAGACAGGATTTTTCTATCTCGCAACTGTGGATTTGGATACTATTGGAGTGAGAGATCCGGTAGAGGTGAAATCTTCAGTAGAACAAGAAACTGCTTTTAAGGATGAATTTTTGAAGAACATCTCCAGAAACAGAGATGGACGATACGTGGTTCCATTGCCTTGGATCGAGGGTCATCCTCCACTACCTACAAACGAAATTGCTGCGCATAAAGGAATGGGTCGAAGGAAGCCTAAGAAGGCATTGCAAAGTCCTGCGGAAAAGGATGCTCAGGCCAAGACTTCTCAAATTCCACTAGGGGCGTCTAGTGCCTCTCCGAATTCAGAAACCGATAATCAGAAAGTTATCAAACTTCAGACTACTTCTACGTCTCTATCGAAAAGCCCGGAAGAGTCCATGAAAAATGAAATTGAAGGCGTGGAAAAAGAGGTTTCTGTAAAAACTGCTAGAGCTACGGATGTGAAGCCTGCTCTAGCTAAAGCTAGAATGCTAAAGGAAGCTTGTTCAGCTCCCTCTATAATAGATATTGAATATGAGGGCAAAAAAGGTACTGTGAGTGCTATTAAAGAAAAGAAGGAATTGAATGCGGCAGTTGAAGGCGGTGAAGGGAAGGAAACAGAAGCGGCTTGGTGGGAGCATTTAATTCGCTCTATGAAGAATTTGTTGAAAAGAACTGTATCCAGGAAAGGATGGCATTGTTCGAGTTGCCAAATTAAGGACAGGAGACGGGATTATAATAAGACCTGTACAACGTCTTTGCCCAATGGAGTTGGATTTTTCGAAAGAATTTTCAAATCGATTCCAGGATAGTGTTGGATGCTGATTTGGAAAAATTATTGTCAATAATTTTTGTGGGGAGTATGTTGGAAAGCCTAGGCAAATTTTACAAGATTAAAAGAAAGAAGACTATGCAAACTAGGCTTTGGGAAAAAGATCTATGTAAATCGGCTTCCACAGATTAAAAAATTAGGCACAGCGCGTTTCCTATAAAAACTAGGATAGCATCAGGTGCCGTGTGTGTGTCCACAAGAAGTCGGAGCTCTACGCGTTTTGAGACGACAGCTGGGATTGCCGCTGTCCTTGTTTGGTTCCTTCAACTTTGACTGTTATTAATTGTTTTAACTTTACTTCTTTAAAATATTAGGGCGATCAAGTAGTGAGCCTAATAAATAATTTTACGAAATTTATCTCTGATATTTTTACAGCAGGACACTTAATTGTTATAAGAAGGTGGCGGACTTATCTTGGTATTCTCGTGCCGCTACAATAATAACTAAAATCATATTAATAATTACTGTAAAAGCTCCCAAACTTGTGTATACATGCAAATATCCAAGACGGATATCGCGTGCTTTGTAAATGATAATAAATAAATAAATATTTATTTATTTATTACAAAACACACATTATATCCTATGTGGATATTTGCGTGTAAATGTTTAATCTATTTTATGTACATAGTTTTAAGTATATATACAAATTATTTATAGTTTTAGAAAGAGAGAGTGAAAGTTATTTAAATTTACATTTTAGAGCAATAAATTATACAAGAAACAAAGATTATTTACATACATATCATTAAAAGTCCAATATATCTTTAGAATTACAACCACTAAACCAGTGGCACAAATATAGAACATTCCAAAATAATAACATCAATAAAAAAACTATACTAATTTAGACTAGAAATATCAATTCTTAATGTAATTCAGGTCCACGGCATTTGAAATAGTCTAGAGAATTTGTTAAATTTTCTATATTCATCTTTACTGGAAACCATTTGGCTTAAACTAGAACTGTTCATTTGACATTGTACTCTCAAATCTGCAACAAGTGGGCACCAGATTAAAATATGCTTAGGGTTGTGATCTTCTTGGTCGCATAAGCTGATTGAAGAATCATATCTGTAGTACAGTACTCGATTCCAGAGAGGGAGCCTGAGGAAGGCACCAGGCACGCAAATTACCCACTGGGGAGAAAGTGACGTAAAATAATAATTCGGGACTCTTAACGAGGATCCGTAATTGGAATGAGTGCACTCTAAATCTTTTAATGAGGATCTATTGGAGGGCAAGTCTAGTGCCATGGTAACTCTAGCTCCAATAGCGTAAAGTTGTTGTAGTTAAAAAGCTCATAGTTGGATCTCCGACTGCACTCCCTTCGATACATTGCAAAGCACTTATCATTGGGGCTGACAGCACGTTGGTAGCCTAGGTACCGATTGGGGTGACATTCGGTGTAGAGCAACCACCACATTGCGATCACCTGTAGTACATGTCTGCACATATAGTACCAGGCCATGAAAACCATGTGGGTAGAGGGTTATGACAATTTATACTGTAGGTACACCACACATCTATACATATATTTAGTACAAGGTTATGATAACCATGATGGGTAAAGAGTTATGACAGTTTATACTGTAGGTACACCACACATCTATACATATATTTAGTACAAGGTTATGATAACCATGGTGGGTTGAGGGTTATGACAGTTTATACTGTAGGTACACCACACACCTATACATATAGTACGAGCTTATGATAACCATGGTGGGTTGAGGGTTATGACAGTTTATACTGTAGGTACACCACACACCTATACATATAGTACGAGCTTATGATAACCATGGTGGGTTGAGGGTTATTACAGTTTATACTGTAGGTACACCACACATCTATACATATAGTACGAGCTTATGATAACCATGGTGGGTTGAGGGTTATGACAGTTTATACTGTAGGTACACCACACATCTATACATATAGTACGAGCTTATGATAACCATGATGGGTAAAGAGTTATGACAGTTTATACTGTAGGTACACCACACACCTATACATATAGTACGAGCTTATGATAACCATGGTGGGTTGAGGGTTATGACAGTTTATACTGTAGGTACACCACACATCTATACATATAGTACGAGCTTATGATAACCATGGTGGGTTGAGGGTTATGACAGTTTATACTGTAGGTACACCACACACCTATACATATAGTACGAGCTTATGATAACCATGGTGGGTTGAGGGTTATGACAGTTTATACTGTAGGTACACCACACACCTATACATATAGTACGAGCTTATGATAACCATGGTGGGTTGAGGGTTATGACAGTTTATACTGTAGGTACACCACACACCTATACATATAGTACGAGCTTATGATAACCATGGTGGGTTGAGGGTTATGACAGTTTATACTGTAGGTACACCACACACCTATACATATATTTAGTACAAGGTTATGATAACCATGATGGGTAAAGAGTTATGACAGTTTATACTGTAGGTACACCACACACCTATACATATATTTAGTACAAGGTTATGATAACCATGATGGGTAAAGGGTTATGACAGTTTATACTGTAGGTACACCACACACCTATACATATAGTACGAGCTTATGATAACCATGGTGGGTTGAGGGTTATGACAGTTTATACTGTAGGTACACCACACATCTATACATATAGTACGAGCTTATGATAACCATGGTGGGTTGAGGGTTATGACAGTTTATACTGTAGGTACACCACACATCTATACATATAGTACGAGCTTATGATAACCATGGTGGGTTGAGGGTTATGACAGTTTATACTGTAGGTACACCACACATCTATACATATATTTAGTACAAGGTTATGATAACCATGATGGGTAAAGAGTTATGACAGTTTATACTGTAGGTACACCACACACCTATACATATATTTAGTACAAGGTTATGATAACCATGATGGGTAAAGAGTTATGACAGTTTATACTGTAGGTACACCACACACCTATACATATATTTAGTACAAGGTTATGATAACCATGATGGGTAAAGAGTTATGACAGTTTATACTGTAGGTACACCACACACCTATACATATAGTACGAGCTTATGATAACCATGATGGGTAAAGAGTTATGACAGTTTATACTGTAGGTACACCACACACCTATACATATATTTAGTACAAGGTTATGATAACCATGATGGGTAAAGAGTTATGACAGTTTATACTGTAGGTACACCACACACCTATACATATAGTACGAGCTTATGATAACCATGGTGGGTTGAGGGTTATGACAGTTTATACTGTAGGTACACCACACATCTATACATATATTTAGTACAAGGTTATGATAACCATGATGGGTAAAGAGTTATGACAGTTTATACTGTAGGTACACCACACATCTATACATATATTTAGTACAAGGTTATGATAACCATGATGGGTAAAGAGTTATGACAGTTTATACTGTAGGTACACCACACACCTATACATATAGTACGAGCTTATGATAACCATGGTGGGTTGAGGGTTATGACAGTTTATACTGTAGGTACACCACACACCTATACATATAGTACGAGCTTATGATAACCATGGTGGGTTGAGGGTTATGACAGTTTATACTGTAGGTACACCACACATCTATACATATAGTACGAGCTTATGATAACCATGGTGGGTTGAGGGTTATGACAGTTTATACTGTAGGTACACCACACATCTATACATATAGTACGAGCTTATGATAACCATGGTGGGTTGAGGGTTATGACAGTTTATACTGTAGGTACACCACACACCTATACATATATTTAGTACAAGGTTATGATAACCATGATGGGTAAAGAGTTATGACAGTTTATACTGTAGGTACACCACACATCTATACATATATTTAGTACAAGGTTATGATAACCATGATGGGTAAAGGGTTATGACAGTTTATACTGTAGGTACACCACACACCTATACATATAGTACGAGCTTATGATAACCATGGTGGGTTGAGGGTTATGACAGTTTATACTGTAGGTACACCACACACCTATACATATAGTACGAGCTTATGATAACCATGGTGGGTTGAGGGTTATGACAGTTTATACTGTAGGTACACCACACACCTATACATATAGTACGAGCTTATGATAACCATGGTGGGTTGAGGGTTATGACAGTTTATACTGTAGGTACACCACACACCTATACATATATTTAGTACAAGGTTATGATAACCATGATGGGTAAAGAGTTATGACAGTTTATACTGTAGGTACACCACACATCTATACATATATTTAGTACAAGGTTATGATAACCATGATGGGTAAAGGGTTATGACAGTTTATACTGTAGGTACACCACACACCTATACATATATTTAGTACAAGGTTATGATAACCATGATGGGTAAAGAGTTATGACAGTTTATACTGTAGGTACACCACACACCTATACATATATTTAGTACAAGGTTATGATAACCATGGTGGGTTGAGGGTTATGACAGTTTATACTGTAGGTACACCACACACCTATACATATATTTAGTACAAGGTTATGATAACCATGATGGGTTGAGGGTTATGACAGTTTATACTGTAGGTACACCACACACCTATACATATATTTAGTACAAGGTTATGATAACCATGATGGGTTGAGGGTTATGACAGTTTATACTGTAGGTACACCACACATCTATACATATATTTAGTACAAGGTTATGATAACCATGATGGGTAAAGGGTTATGACAGTTTATACTGTAGGTACACCACACATATATACATATATTTAGTACAAGGTTATGATAACCATGATGGGTTGAGGGTTATGACAGTTTATACTGTAGGTACACCACACATCTATACATATATTTAGTACAAGGTTATGATAACCATGATGGGTAAAGGGTTATGACAGTTTATACTGTAGGTACACCACACATCTATACATATATTTAGTACAAGGTTATGATAACCATGATGGGTAAAGAGTTATGACAGTTTATACTGTAGGTACACCACACATCTATACATATATTTAGTACAAGGTTATGATAACCATGATGGGTAAAGGGTTATGACAGTTTATACTGTAGGTACACCACACATCTATACATATATTTAGTACAAGGTTATGATAACCATGATGGGTTGAGGGTTATGACAGTTTGTACTGTAGGTACACCACACATCTATACATATATTTAGTACAAGGTTATGATAACCATGATGGGTAAAGGGTTATGACAGTTTATACTGTAGGTACACCACACATCTATACATATATTTAGTACAAGGTTATGATAACCATGGTGGGTTGAGGGTTATGACAGTTTGTACTGTAGGTACACCACACATCTATACATATATTTAGTACAAGGTTATGATAACCATGATGGGTAAAGGGTTATGACAGTTTATACTGTAGGTACACCACACATCTATACATATATTTAGTACAAGGTTATGATAACCATGGTGGGTTGAGGGTTATGACAGTTTGTATTGTAGGTACACCACACATCTATACATATATTTAGTACAAGGTTATGATAACCATGGTGGGTTGAGGGTTATGACAGTTTATACTGTAGGTACACCACACATCTATACATATATTTAGTACAAGGTTATGATAACCATGGTGGGTTGAGGGTTATGACAGTTTATACTGTAGGTACACCACACACCTATACATATAGTACGAGCTTATGATAACCATGATGGGTTGAGGGTTATGACAGTTTGTACTGTAGGTACACCACACATCTATACATATATTTAGTACAAGGTTATGATAACCATGATGGGTAAAGGGTTATGACAGTTTATACTGTAGGTACACCACACATCTATACATATATTTAGTACAAGGTTATGATAACCATGATGGGTAAAGGGTTATGACAGTTTATACTGTAGGTACACCACACATCTATACATATATTTAGTACAAGGTTATGATAACCATGATGGGTTGAGGGTTATGACAGTTTATACTGTAGGTACACCACACATCTATACATATATTTAGTACAAGGTTATGATAACCATGATGGGTTGAGGGTTATGACAGTTTGTACTGTAGGTACACCACACATCTATACATATATTTAGTACAAGGTTATGATAACCATGATGGGTTGAGGGTTATGACAGTTTGTACTGTAGGTACACCACACATCTATACATATATTTAGTACAAGGTTATGATAACCATGATGGGTTGAGGGTTATGACAGTTTGTACTGTAGGTACACCACACATCTATACATATATTTAGTACAAGGTTATGATAACCATGATGGGTTGAGGGTTATGACAGTTTGTACTGTAGGTACACCACACATCTATACATATATTTAGTACAAGGTTATGATAACCATGATGGGTAAAGGGTTATGACAGTTTATACTGTAGGTACACCACACATCTATACATATATTTAGTACAAGGTTATGATAACCATGATGGGTTGAGGGTTATGACAGTTTGTACTGTAGGTACACCACACATCTATACATATATTTAGTACAAGGTTATGATAACCATGATGGGTAAAGGGTTATGACAGTTTGTACTGTAGGTACACCACACATCTATACATATATTTAGTACAAGGTTATGATAACCATGATGGGTAAAGGGTTATGACAGTTTGTACTGTAGGTACACCACACATCTATACATATATTTAGTACAAGGTTATGATAACCATGATGGGTAAAGGGTTATGACAGTTTATACTGTAGGTACACCACACATCTATACATATATTTAGTACAAGGTTATGATAACCATGATGGGTTGAGGGTTATGACAGTTTATACTGTAGGTACACCACACATCTATACATATATTTAGTACAAGGTTATGATAACCATGATGGGTAAAGAGTTATGACAGTTTATACTGTAGGTACACCACACACCTATACATATATTTAGTACAAGGTTATGATAACCATGATGGGTAAAGGGTTATGACAGTTTGTACTGTAGGTACACCACACATCTATACATATATTTAGTACAAGGTTATGATAACCATGATGGGTAAAGAGTTATGACAGTTTATACTGTAGGTACACCACACACCTATACATATATTTAGTACAAGGTTATGATAACCATGATGGGTAAAGAGTTATGACAGTTTATACTGTAGGTACACCACACACCTATACATATATTTAGTACAAGGTTATGATAACCATGATGGGTAAAGAGTTATGACAGTTTATACTGTAGGTACACCACACACCTATACATATATTTAGTACAAGGTTATGATAACCATGATGGGTAAAGAGTTATGACAGTTTATACTGTAGGTACACCACACACCTATACATATATTTAGTACAAGGTTATGATAACCATGATGGGTAAAGGGTTATGACAGTTTATACTGTAGGTACACCACACATCTATACATATATTTAGTACAAGGTTATGATAACCATGATGGGTAAAGAGTTATGACAGTTTATACTGTAGGTACACCACACACCTATACATATATTTAGTACAAGGTTATGATAACCATGATGGGTAAAGAGTTATGACAGTTTATACTGTAGGTACACCACACACCTATACATATAGTACGAGCTTATGATAACCATGATGGGTAAAGAGTTATGACAGTTTATACTGTAGGTACACCACACACCTATACATATAGTACGAGCTTATGATAACCATGGTGGGTTGAGGGTTATGACAGTTTGTATTGTAAGTACAACACTTGTCTACATATGTAATATCAGATCATTTGATAATCATAATGGGTAGAGGGTTGTGACAGTTTATACTGTAGGTAAACCACACATCTACATATGTAGTAGGAGGTTATAATAACCATGGTGGATTGAAAGTTATGACAGTTTGTATTATAAGTACACCACACATCTATACATGTAGTTCTACTTTGACGCTTACAGTGTGGCAGATATCATATTTTATAACCTTTGATTAAATTGATAAGGCACAATTTGGATTATAGATTATAAACACAAGGTAATAAGACCAAATCCAAATAAATAAATAGTGTGTGACGTTTCAGCGTTGTTACCATCTTCAGACAAAAGAATAAATGAGAAAATATCCCAGCATGTACTGATACAGTACTATTTAAGAACTTGCTGTTGGTAACAACGCTGTTATCGAAACGTCACACACTATTTATTTATTTGGATTTGGTCTTATTACCTTGTGTTTAATTAAATTGTTTCCCTGTCCGCCCATCTGTCTGTCTGTCCACAAATATGGCAATCAATTTTTAATATACTTTTATAGCACGTAGGAATCTGAAATTTCGTATACTTTTCAGAACCCGATGACAATCCAAGTTGACAAATTTTTCAGATTTCTGGGTTGTCAGGGTGGCCGTAAATGGACAAATTTCCAAATTGCCTTTCAAATTTTGTAAATTAATTTTGATATACTTCCAGATCACATAGAATTATAAAACTTTTAACATTCACTCAGTCCAATGAACAATGCAACTGTACAAATTTTCAGACGTCAGGGCATTCGGAATGGCCAGGAATGAACAAATTTCTATATTTATTTTTAAGTCTTATGTACTCCCCTTACATTGACCAATCCGCCGCGAGCAGGCTTCCATCATTTAAGGCCTAATCCCCAGTGAACTAGTGATTCTAAGTATTGTAAATTCATGACTAAAAACTCTCTAAATAATTAATAAGTGAAAATACATTTTTAAAAAAAAGCTTTTATTTAAATGCACTAAAAAGGAAAAAAATATATATATATTTTATCTTCTGTCATTGAGCAATTAGACGTATCAGAGTGTAAATAAAAGTGGCGGGGGACGATCATATTCAGAGAAGAGGTAAAAATATAGCAAACACTTATAAAAATCGCTAATCAGTTGCTACATATTAAATCACATTAGGTTCAAAATTCATGATGATCATTTCCGCCGCTTTATTTTCACTCAGATACATATAATTGATCAATGATAGAAGATACAATATTTTATTTTTTCCCTTTTTAGCGCATTTAAATAAAAGATTTTTTTTTTAATATTTTTACTTATTAATTATTATAAGTTCAACTCACTAGTGGAATTGAACATGGGAAAGAATCAAGGAAAGAGTAGAAAGGAGAGGAGATTGAATTAAGTTTGGAATTAATTTGGCGTTCAGCCAACCGAAATATTGGCAAATAAATCTTTTATTCAATCCAATATATGCTTTTTTATTATCTAATGATTTAAATATGGATTGCTCTATTTTCATAACAACATAATATTGATTTATTTATTTATATTTGGTGTTATCTTGTGGCCCTCTTGTTATAGAGACTGTATTGACCCAGGTTTGTTATGTGTTAATGTAGGTGCTAATGACAAGGGCGGTGAAAGTAAGTACAAATTGTTTAACACTAGATAGAAGTGAAAAATAGTACAAATGTGATATTGTACTGGGATAAGGTGCATAATTATGATAAAAAAGCAACTCCTTATCATGCAACTGAAAGTTGCTGATGGCTTGCGCCATCTATTGGAATAAATCAACGAGAATAGTTGATATTTATTCCGATAGATGGCGCAAGCCATCAGCAACTTTCAGATGACAGGAAAAGGGAATTCACTAAAGAAATATTCTTCGGTGGTAAACGTAGTGTATATATGTCTCTATAGTGGGAATATAACTTTGATTGGGTTATTCTTGTTAAGTCATTTTGTATTGTTTGCTCTATCGCAGTTCTTAATATTCCTGGGATCTCATTCCTTAATGAATCAGGATCATTACAATAAGTAAGCCACGAGGATCCGTTATTATTGAGTAAATTGCTTAATTGTTTTATAAACCCGATGGGCGCACCTGTAGTACAGGATATTTATCTCATTCTATTTAAACATATTCGAGACAATCTATCTGTATCCATACTCAGCACCCTCAGCCAGTATTTTAAGGTCAATTCACAGAGCTGTTATTATTAATGAGACGCGGCCTGTTTCTGGTCTTATTATGTATCCTGGTGTGTATCTAGGCAAATTCAAGAACCTACGAATAAATGTATCTTGTATATGATCTAATAAATCTTTATGCTCTGTTGCCCAAATTGAAGCAGCATACATCAAAACAGCCATCACAATAGAATCAAACAGTTTCATTGCAGAGTTTAATGAATTAATTTTTTATTTTGCCAATGAATGGCTTATTTACATAGAAGTTTTTACTATCCTTTCTACATGATAGTTATGTCAACATTTGACCTGTTTGTTAACAGTAATGAAACTCCTAAATCCGAATAAGGGTGGTAAGTTCTTTTTTTTTTTTCACTACTAATCCTATAAAATGTCACATAAACCCATAATACAAATTCAATGAGAAGACAATCGATCTAAAAGACACCTCTCAATAAAGGAGAGTTTTCATCCCCTAAATTACCATTTTTTACTAATTGGCAAAACCCCACCTTTGCCAGTCCCAAGCCCGGATGAAAAAGGAGGGGGAGCAGTAACAAGCTCGCTAAAAAAACCTGGGCTCAGCTGGCCCGGCTGATAGTACCCTGTAAGGGCTCCTAATCCAAGGATACAGGATGAGTAGCGTTTGTACTCCATGTTAGGAGCGGCTGCACATGGCGTCTGTTTCTCATGTCAGAGGCGGCCATTTCTTTTGGAGCTAAGTCGGCCTGCCACTGAGTAGTGCTCCCAGTCTTAATCACAAAGGCAGATGCATTCTACTTCACCCAGTCATGATGGTTGTCAAACAGACACCATCAAGTTGATACCCTAATATAATTGAGTGGAGATAAGAAAGAAGAAGACTAATTGGCAACTCTTTTGTAAAAGGATATCTCTCTCCCTAGCAGATACTTTGGCTCTGCAACCAAATATAGTTCTTTGAAGAGAGGTTCTACTGTACAATAACAAGGCCAGTTGGCCACTTGAATTCTGAGTACATGAAGCTCTCTTCAATAAGAACTCTCAGTTAGACATCTAAGAGATAGAAAACTTAGATTTCAAACTTATGAAAGATTTAGAGCCTTGATTGTCAGGTCTTCTATAAAAGGCCGCTCTAAACGTAAACCTTTATTTAGTTCTAGTGGCCCAATTAGGTACAATTAGAATAATAGATGGGGGTCAGTGGAGGGATGGTCTAAATCGTCCAGGTTCAATTCCCTCATTGGGCACTTTTTTTCTGATTTAAAAAATAGAAATAAAGCTCCAATGGCCCCTGATTCTTGCAAAAGTCCAACTCCATCAGCGAGTGCAAGTAATCAAATGGGGCTCTGGCACATTTGTAAGTGCAAAGTTGAACTGCTTTTCACATGTGTAGATATGTGGTGCATTTACAGTAAAAATCAGTCACCTACTTCTACCCACCATGATTATCATGGCCTGTACCACGTGTACTAGGGATAACCTTTTAGCACATTATGTGTTTAAAATTTTATTTACATATAGATTCTCTTCTAGTTTTACAGAAATGTGAAACTCTTTCCTCTCAAAGTTCTTTTTTTAGTCCTATAAGGGTTTCTTTTATATGTTTATGCAAATTGTCGATACTCTTTGTATAGTAGAGATATCTAAGCTATATTTTATGACTATGATTTGGATTAGATATTTTAAACATAGAGGTTATTAGAATCCAAATTTAAATTAATAAAATATCAGAAATTTTGGTAACAATTTTTTTACCATCATCATCTGGCACAAAAATTTTAATTTGTATTTGGTCTTGTTACCTTGTGTTTCCAAGACATATTTGCAAATTTAAATATAATTAACAAAATTTCAAACCTAATAATTTACTACTTCATAATTCAAAGTAAAAAAAAAAACAAAATCCACTAAATGTGAAAATTTAGTAAAAAAGTTAAATTTTATTGGGATCAGGTGGATAGATTTAAGAAAAAATACATCTCCTTGTTTATGTAACTAAATGTTGCTGATGGTTTGCACCATATGTCGAAATAAATAAAGCATTTTTTTTTTTTTATTAATCAAGAAAGGGTATCTAGCCAATTCTGGAATAATTAAAAATCAACAATTAGCTGATTTAGAAATTCTGACAGATGGCAAAAGTTATCAGTAACTTTTACTTGCACATCAGGAAATAACTTTTTCTTATTTAACTAAATGTCTCACAAAAATATTTGTGTTTTTCAACAGGTTCTTCTGATAGCGAAGAAGATGATGGAAGTATTGGTAGTAAGTTCATTTTATTCCAAAGAAAAAAGTTTTTATGGTTAGAACATTTTGTTCCCTTTCTCTCTCTCTTATCATTATATAATCTTATTTATTCATATTTATATTTATCTGTATTTACCTTTATATAATCTTATATGGACATTGTAATAAATCAGTTTCAATCTCAATCTTTCTCTCTCTCTGTGTCAAATTTCAGTAATTGTAGCCGATTGGAGAAGTAAGAATCAGTCCCAGTAGAAGCTCCTTTAGAAGACACCTCTCTACAAATGACAGTTTTCATTTGCATCAGTACCAAATTTACTAAACACAAGGTAATAAGACCAAATCCAAATAAATAAATAGTGTTTGGCATTTTGGTAACAGCATTGTTACCATCTTCAGACAAAATTACTGAATGAGAAATTTTACCACAGCATGTTTTAAATAGTTACTGTTATCAAGTGTGTAAATAAGATAGCAGATACGAAGAAGATATCTTCTTCTTACTTTACACACTTGATAACAGTAACTATTTAAGACATGCTGTGGTAAAATTTCTCATTCAGTACTTTTGTCTGAAGATGGTAACAACGCTGTTACTGAAATGTCACACACTATTTATTTGGATTTGGTCTTATTGCCTTGTGTTTATAATCTATAATGTAAATTGTTCCTTATTACCAAATTTACTATTGAACAAATATTCTGTAAGAGGACACATCTCCATAAAGGGGACACTTTGGTTCTGCAATCAGATGTTGTTATCTACAGAGAGATTCTACTGTAATTTCCTCATGATTTAAAAAATTTCTACTCGAAATCTACAAAAAATAAGTCCTAATCCAAATAAATTGATAGTTTGTGACACTTCGGTAACAGTGTTGTTTACACCATCAGACAAAAGAATAAATGAGAAAATATTATCACAGCATGTTCTTAAATAATACTTTTTTTCAAGTGTGTAAACAAGATAGGAGATAAGAAAAAAAATTGATATTTTTTTATCATTTATTCTTTTGTCTAAAGATTGTAACAACACTGTAACTGAAATGTAACACACTATTAATTTATTTGCATTAGGTCTTATTTTCTTGTAGCTATAATCTATACTCCAAATTATGCCTTATCATGCTATTCAACATATACAGTTAAACCTGTCTATAGTGCCCCCTCTTGGGACTCACCAAAATAAGGTGCTATAGAGAGGGGGTGCTATAGACAGGTCACTTTTAATGTATATCGCATCATACTGCGTATTTTAAATCGGGCGCTATAGAGAGGGAGGAATTATTTATAGGGGGTGATATAGACAGGTTAACCTATATAATAATTTCTGACAAAACACTTTTATTTAAGTATTTACATGTAAAACAAACTTTTGAGCATAATGCTCTTCAACAAAGATCACAACTTTGTGTTATAAAGCTTGATTCATTAGGGGGAATTTGAAAAACCAATCATTTTTTCAAAAATCAGCTTTTTCAACCCTCTTTCCTAAAGATCAAAATGAGTATAAAATAATTTTACAAATTTTGACTAAATTTTGGGGAATTTTGATTATTTACTCATGAAAGTTGAAATATATGAGTTTTCAATTATATGTTGTGTGTGTGTGCATGGATTAGCAAAAATCAGCAAGATTATGAGTAAGTCAATTGTAATTTTTAAAATGTTTATATTATTTGTGCTTTTCACACTCTACAATGCCCTTGTTGGTCCCAAGCCTGGATAAAAGAGGAGGAGGGGGAGCAGTAACAAGCTCACTAAAAAAACCTGGGTTCAGCTGGCCCGGCTGATAGTACCCTATAAGGGCTCCTAATCCAGGGATAGAGGATGAGTCTGTACTCCATGTTAGGAGCAGCTCCACATGGCGTCTGTTCTTCATGTCAGAGGCGGCCATTTATTTTGGAGCTAAGTCGGCTTGCCACTGAGTAGTGCTCCCAGTCTTAATGACAAAAGCAGACGCATTCTACTTCACCCAGTGTGGAGATAAGAAAGAAGAAGAAGACACTCTACAATATAAACAATATATAACACCTTTTTCCTCATATGACTATTTTTTAACAGTTTCTTTGCACTCTGTAGTGCACATGTAGAGTGTTGAACCATATATAGGTGATAACAATGGTGAGTAGAGAGTTGTGACAGCTTGTACTGTAAGTACACCACATGTCTACACATGTAGTACCAGGCCATGATGGGTTGTGACAGTTTGTACTGTAAGTACACCACATGTCTACACATGTAGTACCAGGCCATGGTGGGTAGTGACAGTTTGTACTGTAAGTACACCACATGTCTACACATGTAGTACCAGGCCATGGTGGGTTGTGACAGTTTGTACTGTAAGTACACCACATGTCTACACATGTAGTACCAGGCCATGGTGAGTAGAGAGTTGTGACAGCTTGTACTGTAAGTACACCACATGTCTACACATGTAGTACCAGGCCATGGTGGGTTGTGACAGTTTGTACTGTAAGTACACCACATGTCTACACATGTAGTACCAGGCCATGGTGGGTTGTGACAGTTTGTACTGTAAGTACACCACATGTCTACACATGTAGTACCAGGCCATGGTGGGTTGTGACAGTTTGTACTGTAAGTACACCACATGTCTACACATGTAGTACCAGGCCATGGTGAGTAGAGAGTTGTGACAGCTTGTACTGTAAGTATACCACATGTCTACACATGTAGTACCAGGCCATGGTGGGTTGTGACAGTTTGTACTGTAAGTACACCACATGTCTACACATGTAGTACCAGGCCATGGTGAGTAGAGAGTTGTGACAGCTTGTACTGTAAGTATACCACATGTCTACACATGTAGTACCAGGCCATGGTGGGTTGTGACAGTTTGTACTGTAAGTACACCACATGTCTACACATGTAGTACCAGGCCATGGTGAGTAGAGAGTTGTGACAGCTTGTACTGTAAGTATACCACATGTCTACACATGTAGTACCAGGCCATGGTGGGTTATGACAGCTTGTACTGTAAGTATACCACATGTCTACACATGTAGTACCAGGCCATGGTGGGTTGTGACAGTTTGTACTGTAAGTACACCACATGTCTACACTTGGCCGTGCGGCCACGCGTCGCGCGAGCTCCCGAGTTTTTCGCCTCTAGCGAGCGGAATAACGTCGCGGATGGCGACGAATTTGGCACGGGCTGAAAGCCCGTCAAAAGCCGAAGACAAGCCTGTAAGGCTCGGCTCTAAAGCACAGCCCAGTGCGGAAATAACAGCAAAAGATGTTTTGCAGAACAAAAATCCAATAGTTTCGACTAAAAATCAAAACTATGTAAATCCCTCCGCCGGCAGCCAGGATGCAAATTCTGCCGCGCCGGTCGACCTTGCGGCTATTCCAACTTCTGACGCCGCTGCTCAAGTCCGGAGAAACTGGGCTGACATCACAGAAGAGGTGAATCCTGGAGCTGAGGAAGGATTTACCCTCGTCCAGGGTAGGAAGAGGCGCCGTGGCTCGGCAAATTCGCCTACGGCGGCTGCACCATCCTCCAATCCCGGAGGCTCTAGGACCATTCGCCGACCTCAACCATCGGCGGGTTCGGTGCCGCGGGCCCAAGAGATCAGGGTCACCAGAGCACACATCGCGGAAGCCAGGGCGCGGCAGGCGTCCTCCTCCGAGGAACACTGTGTGTACATCGAACACAGCCCCGAACTGGAGCCCTTCCACTACCTTAGGGCACTGGACAGGATGCTCGGAGGAACTGCCGGAGTCATCCAGATCACCAAGGTGAACGGCCACCAGCTCCTGGGACTGACCAACAGAGGCCTGGCCGAGCGCCTCATAAGTGAGGGCCTCGAGGTTGAGGGAACACTCCTCAGAGCATTCCCTTTCCGCAAAAGAGCGGAAAGGATTACAGTGGGTAACCTCCCCTTCTTTGTGGCGGACTCTGCTGTCATCACCGCCCTCTCTCCATATGGGCGGGTTACGTCCATCGCCCCTAAGCAGATGAAGGCGGGCCCCTACGTCTACGTCGATGGCCGGCGTGACGTCTTCATCACCCTACATGAGGGGATCACCATCGAGAGGCTTCCAACCCGCCTTGACATCAACATCAAAGGCCAAGCCTGGCCTGCATACCTATCCTCGGGCATCAGATGTTCCAGGTGCCACGGACAAGGGCATCGGAGGGCCATCTGCCCCCTGCTTGCAGGGCTGGCCAACAACACCAGAACGGCCCCACCGACCACTCCTGCTGGCGTCCCACCACCGACCACCCCTGCACCGCCTCAGCGGTCAGCAACCCAGCCTCCTGCGCCGACACCCTCCAATCCAGCCATGGAGGTTTGCAGCGCTCCTCCCGTGGCCCGAGATGCGCTCCACTCATCCGCACCTCGGCCATCTCCACCAGCGGCCTCAGCCTTTCCTATGGAGGAGACGCCTCCTGCCCCTCCACCAGTGACCCCTGCTCCGTCCCTACAAACACCTGGGAGTCGCGAGCCTGCGGCCCCAACTCCGGACGTGGAGATGTCCATCGTGGAGGAGACCTTTGCGTCCTCCACGTCATCGGCAAAAAACGCAACGAGAGTCGACCTCGATGCTTTCATCGAGGGGCTCCCCGGCGTGTCATTCGCTAAGACGGACGCCCTTGGTCTTGGGCGGGAGGAGGTCCTGGACCTCCTCTCCTCGAGGACCAAGGCGCAGAGGAAGGGACCCCTCCTGTCGCCTCCGCAGTGCGACGCCCTCGTCGGCCTGATCGGTCAAATTCTGGACCTGAAGCCCGGACACACCTCTAATTTATATAAGGTCCTCGGACAAGTCAAGGCCGAGCTCAGGACAACACCAACAGTGCCTCCAACACCCCCACTGCCTGCGCCTCGGCCTTCTGGACCAACGCCACCTACTTCCCACAGCGAAGAACTGATGCCTGCTGTGATGACACCTCCGCCGCCTGCCCTGGAGGATGATCCGGACCTGACCCAATGGCAGATGTCACTATCTCTGTTTCAGATCTTCATGAAAGAACCCGACTTGGGGCCTACGTCCAAATCGGGTATCGACCAATCAGAACTCACGGATGCGACCCTTAACCCCAGGGACAGGGAGGAACTCATCGAGCAACTTTTGCCTAGGCAAAGGAACATTCTGGCTCAGATCCTTGACGCTCTCTTGGAGCGCGCTCTGGACTTGGATCCTTTTCTTCGCGGGAAGCTTTCTGAGCTCAGGGCCTCCTTGCCTCCCTAACCCAGACCCTCTTTGAGGGCACCCCCTGTTGTTTTGTTGCTGTAAATACTTTTCATTGCTTAACTCTCCGGAGTGTTCTTAATTGACTAAGAGGTCAATAAAGCAATTTTAATTGTCAAAAAAAAAAAAAAAAAAATTGTCACATGTCTACACATGTAGTACCAGGCCATGGTGAGTAGAGAGTTGTGACAGCTTGTACTGTAAGTATACCACATGTCTACACATGTAGTACCAGGCCATGGTGGGTTGTGACAGTTTGTACTGTAAGTACACCACATGTCTACACATGTAGTACCAGGCCATGGTGAGTAGAGAGTTGTGACAGCTTGTACTGTAAGTATACCACATGTCTACACATGTAGTACCAGGCCATGGTGGGTTATGACAGCTTGTACTGTAAGTATACCACATGTCTACACATGTAGTACCAGGCCATGGTGGGTTGTGACAGTTTGTACTGTAAGTACACCACATGTCTACACATGTAGTACCAGGCCATGGTGAGTAGAGAGTTGTGACAGCTTGTACTGTAAGTATACCACATGTCTACACATGTAGTACCAGGCCATGGTGGGTTATGACAGCTTGTACTGTAAGTATACCACATGTCTACACATGTAGTACCAGGCCATGGTGGGTTGTGACAGTTTGTACTGTAAGTACACCACATGTCTACACATGTAGTACCAGGCCATGGTGAGTAGAGAGTTGTGACAGCTTGTACTGTAAGTATACCACATGTCTACACATGTAGTACCAGGCCATGGTGGGTTGTGACAGTTTGTACTGTAAGTACACCACATGTCTACACATGTAGTACCAGGCCATGGTGGGTAGAGGGTTGTGACAGCTTGTACTGTAAGTACACCACATGTCTACACATGTAGTACCAGGCCATGGTGGGTTGTGACAGTTTGTACTGTAAGTACACCACATGTCTACACATGTAGTACCAGGCCATGGTGGGTAGAGGGTTGTGACAGCTTGTACTGTAAGTACACCACATGTCTACACATGTAGTACCAGGCTATGGTGGGTAGAGAGTTGTGACAGCTTGTACTGTAAGTATACCACATGTCTACACATGTAGTACCAGACCATCATGGTGGGTAGAGGGTTGTAACAGCTTGTACTGTAAGTACACCACATGTCTACACATGTAGTACCAGACCATCATGGTGGGTAGAGGGTTGTAACAGCTTGTACTGTAAGTACACCACATGTCTACACATGTAGTATCAGGCCATCATGGTGGGTAGAGGGTTGTGACAGCTTGTACTGTAAGTATACCACATGTCTACACATGTAGTACCAGGCCATCATGGTGGGTAGAGGGTTGTGACAGCTTGTACTGTAAGTACACCACATGTCTACACATGTAGTACCAGGCCATCATGGTGGGTAGAGGGTTGTGACAGCTTGTACTGTAAGTACACCACATGTCTACACATGTAGTACCAGGCCATGGTGGTGGGTAGAGGGTTGTGACAGCTTGTACTGTAAGTACACCACATGTCTACACATGTAGTACCAGGCCATCATGGTGGGTAGAGGGTTGTGACAGCTTGTACTGTAAGTACACCACATGTCTACACATGTAGTACCAGGCCATCATGGTGGGTAGAGGGTTGTGACAGCTTGTACTGTAAGTACACCACATGTCTACACATGTAGTACCAGGCCATGGTGGTGGGTAGAGGGTTGTGACAGCTTGTACTGTAAGTACACCACATGTCTACACATGTAGTACCAGGCCATCATGGTGGGTAGAGGGTTGTGACAGCTTGTACTGTAAGTATACCACATGTCTACACATGTAGTACCAGGCCATCATGGTGGGTAGAGGGTTGTGACAGCTTGTACTGTAAGTACACCACATGTCTACACATGTAGTACCAGGCCATCATGGTGGGTAGAGGGTTGTGACAGCTTGTACTAAAAGTACACCACATGTCTACACATGTAGTACCAGGCCATGGTGGTGGGTAGAGGGTTGTGACAGCTTGTACTGTAAGTACACCACATGTCTACAAATGTAGTATCAGGCCATGATGGTGGGTAGAGGGTTGTGACAGCTTGTACTGTAAGTACACCACATGTCTACACATGTAGTACCAGGCCATCATGGTGGGTAGAGGGTTGTGACAGCTTGTACTGTAAGTACACCACATGTCTACACATGTAGTACCAGGCCATGATGGTGGGTAGAGGGTTGTGACAGCTTGTACTGTAAGTACACCACATGTCTACACTCGGCCGTGCGGCCACGCGTCGCGCGAGCTCCGTGTTTTTCGCCTTTGGCGGGCGGTAAAATACATTTAGGCATGTCGAGTTCGGCATCGCCAGGGAGCTCGGAATCTGCTGGACAAGAGCCTGGAAGGCCCAGCATCCCAGCTCCTACTGGTGGGAGGATTTCAAGCGAAAACGGAAATCAGAAAATCTTAAAAGAAAACTCAGAAAATCGAGTATATGCAAATCCGCCGGCAGGCGTTAAAGATGTAAATCTGGCCGCCGCGCGTGACGTCACGCTCAACTTGCCGGCCGGTACGTCATCCAATGGCGCTGCCCGTGTCTTGGGAAACTGGGCGGACTGCATTGAGGATTTGAGCCCCGGAGCGGAAGACGACTTTACCGTCGTGAAAACCAAGAAGAGGCGCCGCGAATCACCAAATTCGCCTACAGCCGCTACACCATCCTCCAACAGCGGTGGCGCCAGGAGCAGTCGCCGATTGCATTCATCGGCTCGATCGGTACCCCGGGCACAGGAGATCCCGACAACCAGGACCCATATCACAGAGGCCCGGGCGCGGCAGGCATCCTCATCTGAGGACCACTGTGTGTACCTGGAGCACGGCCCCGAGCTACAGCCCTTCCACTACCTGAGGGCGCTGGACAGGACGCTTGGAGGTACCGCCGGAGTCATCCAGATCTCCAAGGTGAACGGCCACCAGCTCCTGGGACTGGCGAACAGAGGCCTGGCCGAGCGCCTCATAAACGAGGGCCTCGAGGTTGAGGGCACACTCCTCAGGGCCTTTCCTTTCCGCAAAAGAGCGGAGAGGATAACAGTCGGCAACCTCCCCTTCTTCGTGGAGGACTCCGCCATCATCAACGCCTTAAAACCTTATGGGCGCGTAACATCAATTGCGCCCAAACTGATGAAGGTCGGCCCATACACATACAACGACGGCCGTCGCGAGGCTTTTATTGTCCTCCGCGAGGGAATGACAACAGAGAGGCTCCCCACTCGCCTTGAAATCCCAATTAAAGGCGAGGCCTGGCCCGCATATCTGTCCTCGGGCATCAAGTGCTCCAGGTGCCATGGCCAAGGACATCGCAGGGCCAACTGCCCCCTGCTTGCAGGACGGGCCAACAACTCCAGACTGGCCCCACCAACCCCTCCTGCTGGCGTCCCATCAACGCCCACCTCTGCCCCGCCTCAGCGGTCAGCGGCCCAGCTTCCTGCTCCGGCGCCCTCCAGTACTGCCATGGAGATTTCCGGCTCCTCTCATGCGGCCCGAGCTATATCTTCATCTACAGCACCTCGGCCATCTCCACCAGTGGCCCCGGCCGTACCTATGGAGGAGGCGCCCCCTGCCCCTACACCTGTGACCCCTGCTCCACCCCTGCAGGTACCCAAGAATCCCGTGGGCCCTCGCTCGGCGACGCCGCGTCATCCAGAGCCGACGCCTCCCGCTCGACCTGACTTCGCTGCCCCGCGTGGCCCTCCGCCCATCCAGGAGGCCCTCGGGCCTGCAGCCCCAACACAGGACGTGGAGATGTCCATCGTGGAGGAGACCACTGCGTCCTCCGCGTCATCAACAAGAAACGCAACGGGGATGACCTCGTGGCGTTCATAGAAGGAAACCCCAACGTGTCCTTTGCTAGGACGGACGCCCTTGGTCTTGGGCGGGAGGAGGTCCTGGACCTCCTCTCCTCGAGGACCAAGGCCCAGAGGAATGGACCCCTCCTGTCGCCTCCGCAGTGCGACGCCCTCGTCGGCCTGATCGGTCAAATTCTGGACCTGAAGCCCGGACACACTTCTAATTTATATAAGGTACTTGGTCAGGTTAGAGCTGAGCTAACGAAAACACCAGCCGCAGCACCTACACCCCCACTGCCTGCGCCTCGGCCTGCTGGGCCGACACCGCCCGTTCCCTACGAGGAACAGATGACAGAAGAGCAAGAGGATGTCATGATTTTTAAAATCTTCAGAAAACTGAAGCACATGACCTGCCTGAGGCCCTTATATGATACAGGGATCGATGTTAATGACCTCAAGGACGCCATTTTATTCACCGAAGACAGAGCGTCCCTCATGACGAGACTTTCACCTGCGCTGAAGGGGGTCCTCGCTGAATTCCTCGGCGCGGCCATAGAACTGGCTCGGGGCTACCATCACGATGTTGGCACCGATATGGACACACTTAGGCGGCGATGCCTTGATTCCTGACAACTTATAAATGTAAATATTTCTTTTCACCCTCCTGGTTGAGTTGTAACATTGACTAACAGTCAATAAAAAATTTTTTAATTGTCAAAATTGTCACATGTCTACACATGTAGTACCAGGCCATCATGGTGGGTAGAGGGTTGTGACAGCTTGTACTGTAAGTACACCACATGTCTACACATGTAGTACCAGGCCATCATGGTGGGTAGAGGGTTGTGACAGCTTGTACTGTAAGTATACCACATGTCTACACATGTAGTATCAGGCCATGATGGTGGGTAGAGGGTTGTGACAGCTTGTACTGTAAGTACACCACATGTCTACACATGTAGTACCAGGCCATCATGGTGGGTAGAGGGTTGTGACAGCTTGTACTGTAAGTACACCACATGTCTACACATGTAGTACCAGGCCATCATGGTGGGTAGAGGGTTGTGACAGCTTGTACTGTAAGTATACCACATGTCTACACATGTAGTATCAGGCCATGATGGTGGGTAGAGGGTTGTGACAGCTTGTACTGTAAGTACACCACATGTCTACACATGTAGTACCAGGCCATCATGGTGGGTAGAGGGTTGTAACAGCTTGTACTGTAAGTACACCACATGTCTACACATGTAGTACCAGGCCATCATGGTGGGTAGAGGGTTGTAACAGCTTGTACTGTAAGTACACCACATGTCTACACATGTAGTATCAGGCCATCATGGTGGGTAGAGGGTTGTGACAGCTTGTACTGTAAGTACACCACATGTCTACACTCGGCCGTGCGGCCACGCGTCGCGCGAGCTCCTGAGTGTTTCGCCTCTGGCGGGCGAAAAGTGTCGCGGATGGCGACAAATTTTATACGGGCTGAAAGCCCGTCAAAAGCCGAGCAAAAGCCTGTAAGGCACGGCTCACTAGCACAACCATGTGCAGAATTATCTGCAAATCAAGATTTGCAGAACGAAATTCCAATAGTTTTGAGAAAAAATCAAAACTATGTAAATCCGCCCGCCGGCGGCCAGGATGCAAATTCTGCCGCGCCGGTCGACCTTGCGGCTATTCCAACTTCTAACGCCGCTGCTCAAGTCCGGAGAAACTGGGCTGACATCACAGAACAGGTGAATCCTGGAGCTGAGGAAGGATTTACCCTCGTCCAGGGTAGGAAGAGGCGCCGTGGCTCGGGGAATTCACCTACGACGGCTGCACCCTCCTCCAATGCCGGAGCTTCCAGGACCATTCGCCGACCTCAATCATCGGCGGGATCAGTGCCCCGAGCCCAAGAAATCAGGGCCACCAGGGCTCACATCGCGGATGCCAGGGCGCGGCAGGCGTCCTCTTCCGAGGAACACTGTGTGTACATCGAACACAGCCCCGAACTTGAGCCCTTCCACTACCTTAGGGCTTTGGATAGGAAACTCGGAGGAACCGCCGGAGTCATCCAGATCACCAAGGTGAACGGCCACCAGCTACTGGGACTAACCAACAGAGGCCTGGCCGAGCGCCTCATAAGTGAGGGCCTCGAGGTTGAGGGAACACTCCTCAGGGCATTCCCTTTCCGCAAAAGAGCGGAAAGGATTACAGTGGGTAACCTCCCCTTCTTTGTGGCGGACTCTGCTGTCATCACCGCCCTCTCTCCATTTGGGCGGGTTACGTCCATCGCCCCTAAGCAGATGAAGGCGGGCCCCTACGTCTACGTCGATGGCCGGCGTGACGTCTTCATCACCCTACATGAGGGGATCACCATAGAGAGGCTTCCAACCCGCTTCGACATCAACATCAAAGGCCAAGCCTGGCCTGCATACCTATCCTCGGGCATCAGGTGTTCCAGGTGCCACGGACAAGGGCATCGGAGGGCCATCTGCCCCCTGCTTGCAGGGCTGGCCAACAACACCAGAATGGCCCCACCAACCACTCCTGCTAGCGTCCCACCACCGACCACCTCTGCACCGCCTCAGCGGTCAGCAGCCCAGCCTCCTGCGCCAGCTCCCTCCAATCTAGCCATGGAGGTTTGCAGCGCTCCTCCCATGGCCCGAGCTGTGCTCCATCCATCCGCACCTCGGTCATCTCCACCAGCGGCCCCAGCCTTACCTATGGAGGAGACGCCTTCTGCCCCTCCACCTGTGATCCCTGCTCCGTCCCTGCAGGTACCCAAGAATCCCGTGGACCCTCGCTCGGCGACGCCGCGTCATCCAGAGCCGACGCCTCCCGCTCGACCTGACTTCGCTGCCCCGCGTGGCCCTCCGCCCATCCAGGAGACCTTCGGGCCTGCAGCCCCAACACAGGACGTGGAGATGTCCATCGTGGAGGAGACCACTGCGTCCTCCGCGTCATCAACAAGAAACGCAACGAGAGTCGACCTCGATGCGTTCATCGAGGTGCACCCCAGCGTGTCCTTCACTGAGACGGACGCCCTTGGTCTTGGGCGGGAGGAGGTCCTGGACCTCCTCTCCTCAAGGACCAAGACGCAGAGGAAGGGACCCCTCCTGTCGCCTCCGCAGTGCGACGCCCTCGCTGGCCTGATCAGGCAAATCTTGAATCTGAAGCCCGGAGCAGCCAGCAACCTCTACAAAGTCCTCGGGCAAGTCAAAGCTGAGCTGAGGACAACACCAGCTGCAGTGCCTCCAACTCCCCCACTGCCTGCGCCTCGGCCCGCTGAGCCTATGCTGCCCACTACCCACAGGGAGGAACTGACACCTCCTTTGATGACACCTCCGCCGCCCGCCCCGACGGACATGGAGGAGGACGATCCAATAACGGAGGAGGAGCGCTGTGCACCCCCACCGCCTGCGCCTCGGCTCGCTGGGCCAATACCACCCGTCCCCCATGGGGACACGACGACACCTCCGCCTCCACTGTCCTTGGACAGGCGCTGGAAGATGACAGGAGACTTAATTCACGAATTGAGTCGTGAAATCGACTTGGAGCACACGTTCCAAACGCAAGTCGACATGGATGACATCGTGAGAGCAGTCCTGTACCCCGGGGATAGGGAGCCCTTCATCAAGCGCCTACCCACTCGGGATAGGTACATCCTCAGTGGATTCATCCACACCGCCATCTGGCGCGCTCGGGACGGCGATCCCTCTATGCTTGAGAGTATGTCCGAACTCAGGAAGTTATTGCCTGATTGAGTCCAGACGACCCTCGGTGAGGACACCGCCTTTGAAAAAATTGTAGCTCTTTCTACTTAGCTCTTTTGAGTTTGCCAGTTGTCTAAGATGACAATAAAATATTATTTAATTGTCACATGTCTACACATGTAGTACCAGACCATCATGGTGGGTAGAGGGTTGTGACAGCTTGTACTGTAAGTACACCACATGTCTACACATGTAGTATCAGGCCATCATGGTGGGTAGAGGGTTGTGACAGCTTGTACTGTAAGTACACCACATGTCTACACATGTAGTACCAGGCCATCATGGTGGGTAGAGGGTTGTGACAGCTGGTACTGTAAGTACACCACATGTCTACACATGTAGTACCATGCCATCATGGTGGGTAGAGGGTTGTAACAGCTTGTACTGTAAGTACACCACATGTCTACACATGTAGTACCAGGCCATCATGGTGGGTAGAGGGTTGTGACAGCTGGTACTGTAAGTACACCACATGTCTACACATGTAGTACCATGCCATCATGGTGGGTAGAGGGTTGTAACAGCTTGTACTGTAAGTACACCACATGTCTACACATGTAGTACCAGGCCATCATGGTGGGTAGAGGGTTGTGACAGCTGGTACTGTAAGTACACCACATGTCTACACATGTAGTACCATGCCATCATGGTGGGTAGAGGGTTGTAACAGCTTGTACTGTAAGTACACCACATGTCTACACATGTAGTACCAGGCCATCATGGTGGGTAGAGGGTTGTGACAGCTGGTACTGTAAGTACACCACATGTCTACACATGTAGTACCATGCCATCATGGTGGGTAGAGGGTTGTAACAGCTTGTACTGTAAGTACACCACATGTCTACACATGTAGTATCAGGCCATGATGGGGGGTAGAGGGTTGTGACAGCTTGTACTGTAAGTACACCACATGTCTACACATGTAGTACCAGGCCATGATGGGGGGTAGAGGGTTGTGACAGCTTGTACTGTAAGTACACCACATGTCTACACATGTAGTACCAGGCCATCATGGTGGGTAGAGGGTTGTGACAGCTTGTACTCTACATACATGATCATGAGATGCCTTTTACTTTATTCACTAAATGTGTTGCAATAATTATTTGTTGTATTCCAACAGGTGCTGATATTGAAGATGTTGGAAGTGGTGGTGGTGGTGGCAGTAAGTTCAATTTATCCCGGAGAAAATTGTATTTATGGTTAGAAAGTTTTCCCTTGTGTTAAATTTTATTGATTGTAACCCCCATATGTCAAGTAAAAATTAGCCCCGAAGCTTTGTCTTTCATACAAATTTTTGGGAGCTAGGAGAGCTCTTTAAAAACACATTGTGAATAACATCTCTAATTTTGATGTTAAAACCAAGTTGCTGTTATAACAAGGTTCTATCATACTATAGCTACAGTATTTTATGATGCATTAGCGCACCATCTGTTATGAAAATTCAAAACTATAATAGACGTGTATAACTCTTTTTAAAAATAAACTAATTTCTACTGCCTTTACTGCAATGGAAAAATTAATGGGAGGGCTTGGCTCATCAGTGGTGAACCCTCCCAGCAGTTTCGCCAGTTTAATCTACCATACCGCTGTTATATTGTATTTTTCGATCTTCCTTTTATAGTGATACTGATGTTAGACTCTTGGAATGGGTATTTTAGATGAACTATGGACATAAACTTTGAGGACAGCAGAATTACATATAATTATAAATATATAATATGCTTCGAGCAATCGCTCTTCCACAAACATCAATTTGTGTCTTTTATTAGAACAATTATATTATGATGCATTTAGTGGGCCATCTTTAATGAAAATTTGAAACTATTATATATGTGTATGATTCTTTTTAAAAATAAAACAATTTCTACTGTCCTTACGGAAATGGGAAAATTAATGGGAGGTCTTTATCCTGACACCTTTCTGTGAAAGGTAACCTTTTTTTTTCAAATATCAACACAAGGTAATAAGACCAAATCCAAATAAATAAATAGTGTGTGACATTTCGTTAACATGTTGTTACCATCTTCAGACAAAAGTACTGAATGAGAAATTTTACCACAGCATGGTTTAAATAGTTACTGTTATCAAGTGTGTAAACAAGATAGCAGATAAGAAGATGATAGTTTTCTGAGAAGCACAGATAATTATTCTTAGAATTAAAAGTGGAAAAAAACCCACTTTTTTTAGATATAATTAAAAGCATATCTATAAATATCATTGATATTTCCTCTTTCTTCCATTCTGTTAATTGTAGAACATTTCTTTTGAATGAATGATTGAAAGCAATGATTGAATTGACGAAATCCATCTTTGTGATATTGACCGAATGAGATGGGGATATCAGATATTTTATATGATGGAATCTTGTTATAACAGTCTCTTTTATACAGGAGTATAACCTATCTGTAAAGGATAACATCTAGTTGTAGAGTAAAAGTGTTCTTTAAGGAGAGGTGTTCTCTTACCAGAGAATTGGTATTTGTAAAAATAGTGAAGGTTTTATGATAAACATTTTAACTTCTTCATTACCTTCAGCTATTAATTCTCCATTTGATTTTTTACTCCTTCTTTCTCAAATAATATGTTGTTACTATTATTAATTAGACATCTAACAGAAAGAAGATTAGATTTAAGTCTAGGAACATAGAGTACATCCTAAATACAAATATCTCGCTTTCCTTCACTTGTATATGTTGACAATTTCACGTCACCTTGTGCTTCAGCTTTTATGGACCTTCCTTTTTCTGCAAGGTTAATGTCACTGTCAATAGGAATCTTGTTGATGAGACAATCTTCTCTATATGTGAAGTGTGTGCATTCTGAGTCAAGGTTCCAAATGTCTTTATCCTCTTCAGGTAGATATAGAGAAGTGTAGGTCATTTCCGCCGTAGTAAATGCATGCTCAGTGTTAGCACAACTATTCCCCACATGTTTCCTTGAATTATTTTTCGAAGATGGACTTTGTTTTCTTATTATTTTGTGGAAATTTGAAATTTTTGTTTATTGAAGTTTGCTTTATCTTGACTATAACAACAATTTATCTTCCGTATTGATGGCCTTTCCATTTAAATTCTATGTTTTTGAAACTCGCATCGGTCATCTCCAACTTTAAATGTTTTTTATTCTCCACGTTATAACTTCCCCGACAAACACCATCAACAAGATTTACAAGCTTGATACCTTAATATGATTGAGTGGAGATAAGAAAGAAGATTAGAATTTCTCACTGAGTTTAGTCTTAGTTTTCTCTTTAAGTGTGTGTGTTAATAAAACTTCCTCGAGACTCCCAGATTGTTGTGGTAGTAAAACACAGCTGCAATAGTTTCAAATCTTGTCAATAAACCTCTCATATTATACACCTTGAAGAAATGGGCTGTCCTAAATTAGCATTGTTTTACACAATATTTGTTGCCCTTGTATGTAAACTTCACACAATTCTTTCATTATTTTTCATTCGAATATTTTCTAACTCAAGTTCAATGTCAATGATTTTTTCTGCAACATTTCCAGTATGGATGCTTTTCAATTCATCAGAATCAGAAAATTTCTTTTTTTTGTTTACAATTTAGTAGCTCACTGTGTGTGTTAAGGGGTAACCTCTCTCTAAAAGAGACTTTGGCTCTGTAAATAAGTGTTGTCCTTTACAGAGAGGTAGTTCTACTGTATTTAAAGAGTGGATGTTTCTGTAATAGAATAATTTACTTATGTCCTTACAGTGAATGAACAATATTGAGATGACTTGATACATTAGGGTGATTCCATGTGAGCCTATATTTATGATAAATTATGATAGGAATATTATCAAATGTCTTGCTAAAAGATCAAATTAAGCATAAAATAACTTTTCAAATTATGATTTGAAATTTAGACAATATTATGATAAGGCACAATTTGGATTATAGATTATAAACACAAGGTAATAAGAGCAAACCCAAATAAATAAATAGTGTGTGACATTTCGGTAACAGTGTTGTTACCATCTTCAGTCAAAAGTATTGAATTAGAAACGAGTGGTAAAATTTCTCATTCAGTACTTTTGTCTGAAGATGATAACAACGCTGTTACCGAAACATCACACACTATTTATTTATTTGGATTTGGTCTTATTACCTTGTGTTGGATAATATTAATTATTTGCTACTAAAAGTTAAAATAATATAAAGTGTATATTTTCAATCATCTTGTGTATGTGTGCATGGATTAGCAAAAATCCAAAAGATTACCGTTACAAGTAAGTCAATTGTATTTTTCAATGTGTTTATATTTTTTGTGATTTTCACTGCAGTATAACACCTCTCTCCCCATATAACTATTTTTGACATTTCCTTCACATGTTATAAGGCACATGTTGTGTAGAACCATGTATTGAGTATAACCAATGGGGGATAGAAGTTTGTGACAGCTCATAGTGTTAGTACACCACATCTCTAGACATGTAGTACCAGGCCATGGTTGTGACAGCTTGTACTGTAAGTACACCACATGGTGGGTAGAGGGTTGTGACAGCTTGTACTGTAAGTACACCACATGGTGGGTAGAGGGTTGTGACAGCTTGTACTGTAAGTACACCACATGGTGGGTAGAGGGTTGTGACAGCTTGTACTGTAAGTACACCACATGGTGGGTAGAGGGTTGTGACAGCTTGTACTGTAAGTACACCACATGGTGGGTAGAGGGTTGTGACAGCTTGTACTGTAAATACACCAATGTATAGAGATGTGGTTCAACCTTTACACTTAAAAGGTGGCACAACTCCTATTTTAATTATTTTCACTCACTGGTTGATTTAAACAGAAATTAAGGGAAGAGTGGATGAGTAGGGGGGGGGGGGCAATTAATGTATTACTCTATATAATGCTGCTCTCTCTCCAATATAGAAAAAACACTAAGTAGATGAATTTACTGCCTCTACTTGTTAAATTGTTGTGTTCCTACATTCACTCTATTGTTTGAGGAGGTGATGATGGTCCTTTGTAGCAAATACATTTTTACTTTGATTAGGTACAGTTTGGATTATTGATTAGAGACACAAGGTAATAACGCCTCTCTGACACCTCTCTCTACAATGTTGCGTGCTCGGGACAATCCTTTGGTATTCTATTTTCCTGGTGGTAAGATTGTTGTTGCTGGAATGATGAGATACAACTGGATTATTGATAAGAATCATGAGGTAACATTTCCAAATACAGTTAAACCTGTCTATAGCGCCCCCTCTAAATAGCGCCTTCCTCTCTATAGCGCCCAATTTTAAATATGTAGTACGATGCGATTTACATTAAAAGTGACCTGTCTATAGCACCCTATTTTGGTGAGTCCCAAGAGGGGGCGCTATAGCCAGGTTTAACTGTAAG
>CP092874.1:14001438-14104884 GCA_030710605.1 Cordylochernes scorpioides
AATAATACATTTAAAAAAATCTATGGAATGCAAAAACTTGGTAATCTTTTTTTACAAATGCTTATCTACAAGAATGTGGTAAGGGGTAGTGACATAGCCAAATATTTTATTTGATAAACTGACAACAGAGTATTCACAATAATTATTCAGTGACAATACTTCCCTATGCAGTTGACAGAGGGCACAAGCCAATTGAAGAAGGGTTATTAGAAGATATCCTAGCCATAATATATACACCCTAGCTTAACACTTTGTCTTTATAAAGAAAGATAGTTTTAATGGTAGATATAAGTAATTTAATTTTTAATTAAAAAGGCATATATTGGATCAAAATATAATTTATTTTACCAATTTTTCAGTTGGCTGAACGCCAACCTTTATCAAGGTGTTATAACACATTAAATATGTTATAACACCTTGTTAAAGGTTGGCGTTCAGCCAACTGAAATATTGATAATATAAATTATATTTTGATCCATTGGATATATGCCTTTTTAATTAAATATTTATTTATGGATTGCTCTATTTTCAAAAATATAAGTAATTGTATGTGCCTTCTTAAATTACAAGTAATAATACTATGTATCATACATAATCACTATGTGTGGAGGGATGATATATCAAATATTGTTATTAAAAAACCAAGCATCATATATTTTGAAGAACATTTTAGCACTTTTATAACACAGTTTTTTTTCAAACTCTATGATTAAAAATGATTTCTACTAATGACCTTTTATGGTAAAGAGGGTAGGATATGGCTAATCAATGGTAATCTTTTGCAAGCAGTTTTGCCAGAATAGGATTTTTTGTTGGGATTTTGGAAGTCTGAATTGAGAGAGAATTTACTCTCCTATTTTATATACACCTAATGTTTAGTTTTGGTTCTTTTTCCAATACTCTGAGGACTAATATTTTTTTTTTACAGAAACCACAACAAAACCTGAAAACACCACAACCTGCGGTGAGTATGTAATTAATATATCCCCCCCCCCCCCCTATTATCTTGATATGATAACTATTCAGCCTCAATTTTTCTTTTTACAAATTTAATAAACTTTTTTTTTACTGCCCTTATATACTGGGATGAAAAATAAATAAGGAGAGTTTGACACATTTAAATCCTCTACCAGCGGTTTCACCACATTAATTCACCATTTTTACAAATCTATATTTACATATCCTTTAACACTTTTGACCCGAGGAACGCAAATTCGCATCCTTGCCGATTTTGCACTAAGCCTGAAGGACACGAATTCACGTCCTTGATTTTCAAAATTAAATATAAAATCTCCGGCGGCCGACTCAAATCCGCTTCCACCAGGATCTTGTCCCATACATTCTTGTCTATCTATCAGTGGGTTGAGGGAGGGGGGAGGGGATATCAGCTGACCCAATGTACATGTAAAATGTCACGTGAGACCTCCGTTCCAGCAGCTCCTATTGCCTGCCTATCTTTCTTCCTTGTTTGTTCATTTTTCTTTGTTCACCCGCTTTTTTATTTATCACTTTCCTATCACTTTTTTCAGATCAAACCTGTACCTAGTACATTTACCACTCAATATTACTTAAAATATGAAAGTTCATTAGATGATATAGAGTATATAACTGATGTCAATTGACTCTTTGTTTGAAGGCTGATTCAAAGATTATCATATTATATATATATATATATATAAGATAAGCTATTGGCACTAACTTTTATCATTTTATCTTTGATAAAATATTATAGAAATGTGTAAATAGCTTGTTTGATAATATTTCGCTTTTATTTTACCAGTTATTCTCTACTTACTGTCTATATCAGTGTCGGGCAACCGGTGTGCCGTGGCACACTGGTGTGCCGCGAAGAATTCTAGGTGTGCCGCGAACATTTTTGTAGGTATTTAGAACTTTTGGTTAAATTTAAAAATAATGTTTCAAAAAATATTTTTTATAATTTTTATTCAATTTTAATAATTTTTTCAAAAATTTTCATATAAAAAATGAAATAAAAAAAAGCAAATATCATTTTATATAAAACCGTATTGATCCCCGTATTGATTTGATATGCTCTCAAAAACAATCGCAATGCTCGCATTGATTATGCTAATTTAATATTGAAAATTAATAAAATGTGATATATATGTTTAAATTTTTACTCTAGTATTTATTGTTGTATTTTAATTACCTACGAGGAAATTTATAGTGAGAACCACAGGTGCGCCGCGAAAAAAAAGAAATTAAGCTTAGTGCGCCGCAACTCGAAAAAGGTTGCCCGACACTGGTCTATATAGTACTTGGAGTGATTTTGTATTTTGTATGATCTCAATAAAATTTAAGCAACATTTAAAAAATAAAACTTACTATTTCTATATAATTTTTAAATTTTTATTTATTATTTCAGACCCTATAAATAATATTAAAATGAAAATTGCATTTTTAAAACGATTTTTTATTAATACAGTTTTTTTTTTAAAACAACTTGATTTTCATACGGCCCAGTGGACCATGCAACTGCAGAATCATCCATCCTCAAAGTGATAAAAAACAAAAGTGGAAATGTAAAAAGTCACTACATTCATATAAATATCCATTTACCTAATGTGCCATATGTTATAAGAATTTTAACTATTTTTGATACAATGTTTCTTTTCAAAATAATTTTCTACTGTTCTTACTGGAATGTAAAATAATGGGAGGTACTCACTCATCATTGGTGAATAACTGGAATGATTCACATCTGATGAGCCAGATTCTCCCCCATTATTTTATAATGGGAGGTCGGTGGAAGGCTGGTTAAACCGTTTGGTTTTCGACCACTACGACCCAGGTCCCGCATTAGACACTTTTTTCTGTTTAAAAAAAAAAATGCTCCAATGGCCCCCGATTCTTGCAAAAGTCCAACCCCACCAGTGAGTGCAAGTAATCAAACGGGGCTCTGGCATATTTGTAAGTGCAAAGTCAAACTGCTTTTCACATGTGTATACATGTGGTGCGCTTACAGTAAAAAGCAGTCGCTAACTACCCACCATGATTATCATGGCCTGTACCATATGTACTAGGGATAAGCAAAAAAATAATAATAATAATTGCAGTAAGGACAGTATAAGATTATTTTATTTTTAAAAAGAAACATAGTGTCAAAAATAGTTTAAATTCCTTATAACCATCTATAATTAATAATTTTTATATCCATCAAATACCCTAGTTTCATTATACACCATCACCAAGAATAAATCTTCAACTACAAGCTATATAAGCCTGTATAAACATACAGTAGTTGTAGAGATCTGGTGGATCGAATTTACATACTTACTCCATAGATTCACTACTGAAAAGCCAAGCTTTCTCAATTCTTTTTCTCATAATCAATAGAACCTCCCTTCAGCGGACACCCCGCTAACAGACATCTCTCCACAAAGGACAGTTTTCATATATAAATTTATCATTTTTATATTTTAGCAACTCTCCCGTAAGAGGAGACTTCTCCCTAAAGGACACTTTAGCTCTGTAATTAGGTGTCCTTTACAGGGAGAATCTACTGTATTTTTAAATATATGGATTTTTTCATTCTATAAATAAAGGTGAAATAATTGGTGCATTAAAAAATCATATTTGAATAGAATATGAATATATCTCAAAGTCAACAAATTTACAAACTAACCAATAAAATTTTGTAAATGGCTTCAAAATTGGAAAAAAAAAAAGATACAATTCAAATGTGGGCAGAACATATTTTGAATGGCCATTTTATTTTCATATAAATGGCCATTTAAATATATACGGTAAAACCCCTCAATAGTGAACCCCAATGGGACAGAGCTTTTGGTTCACTATAGCCACGGTTTGGCCTTTTTTTTTAATTTTCTAAATTTTTAGACCATATAATTAAAAAAAGCCATACAAACAGGAAAAGGCAGCCACTTAATAATGGTCATTTTGTTTTAATTCCCTAAATTGACATATTTCTTTACAGTAATGCTGAATATCAAAAGAAGTCATTTGATATTAGGTTCTTCTTATCATTAGCATACATGTTTATATATAAACCTATGTATTATTTAAAAATTAAGCCAAATCCCCTAGGCAAAACATTATTAATTATATATTTAAAAGGTATAAGAGTATTTTAGAACATCTTCCTCAAATAATATAATACTAAAATTATTTGAAAAAATGCCTCTAATACCTTGTTGTTTGAAAGTGAAAAATAAAATTTGAAAATCAGAATTGTCTTAAAATATGGTTATTTCCATCAAAGGAATAAAGCTCCGTGTATTCTGATCCATTGAAGATGAATCAAAAGTATCCAATTCAGAAAAATCAAACACGAAACATGTTGATACGATAGTGCGATCGGTAAAATTGCAAATAACAAGGCTTCCGTTCTAAAAATAGAACTGTAGTGGTAGTTTTTGAGAATTTATAAGTCAATTAGTTTGTGGCCCATGAGACACGGGACACTGTTTTTTTTTTTCTTCTTCTTCCAATTCCAGTTTACACATATTCTTCTGAAGTATAGATTAAATTTTGTTTTTAACCTGTTATTCAAACCATTTCTGGCTTTGAAATTATTTGTAATTATTTTTAGCCTAGTTTAAACTTAATATAAAAAGCTTCTAAAAGGGCATACTGCCACTGTTTTTTTTCGCACGCCATATTTTGTTTCTTTTCTTTATTTTGGAAATATTTGTATTTTTCTTCTATTTCCAAATTTTTGAATGCAAAATTATTCTATTAAATAAAAGTATAATGTGTAAAAATTTATACAACATACAGCAAAAATAGAATGGAAATGAAAACAAACAATGCCGCTAATTTTTTGTTTTGAAATCGAGATTCGTGAGTTGAAACATGCTCAAAATTTTGTTGTTTTAAAAATTTTTTAAACTCAATTTTAAGTTCATTATAAGCCTAGTATTTTAAATAGATTTTATCATTTTGGGACCGAAAATTGGTTTGTTATAGGGGTAGTTCGTTATTTTAAAAATCTCAAAGTTCATTATAACAATGGAATGGAATTTGGAATCGCCGTGGGTTCGTTATAAGGGGAGGTTCGCTATATCCAGGGTTCGTATTAGCGGGGTTTTACTGTACTAAGAATATCATCAAATTTTCATAAAATAAAATTTAAATGTTTTTTTTTTTCAGAATCTTCTAGTGGAACACTACCTACTGGGGGTAAGATATTGAACTCACTAATCAGTATACCTTTTCCAATTTGGGTTGTTGGCATAATAAATTATCGATTTTTAAAAATTTCTTACAAATCTTAATCCTAAATGGGTTACAAATTCAAAAGGTGTTTTGATTTTCAGAATCTTCTAGTGGAACACCAGCTACAGGGGGTAAGATATTGAGCTCACTAATCACTATACCTTAGACAAAATTTGGCTTGTTGGCATAATAAATTAGCCATTTTTTATTTCTTACAACACTTAATCCTAAATGGGTTACAAATTCAAAAGGTGTTTTGATTTTCAGAACCTTCTAGTGGAACACCACCTACAGGGGGTAAGATATGAAGCTCACTAATCACTATACCTTTTCCAAATTGGGTTGTTGGCATAATAAATTAGCGATTTTTAAAAATTTCTTACAAATCTTAATCCTAAATGGGTTACAAATTCAAAAGGTGTTTTTATTTCCAGAACCTTCTAGTGGAACACCACCTACAGGGGGTAAGATATTGAACTCACTAATCACTATACCTTTTCCAAATTGGGTTGTTGGCATAATAAATTAGCGATTTTTTAAAATTTCTTACAAATCTTAATCCTAAATGGGTTACAAATTCAAAAGGTGTTTTGATTTTCAGAAGCTTCTAGTGGAACACCACCTACAGGGGGTAAGATATTGAACTCACTAATCAGTATACCTTTTCCAATTTGGGTTGTTGGCATAATAAATTAGCAATTTTTTAAAATTTCTTACCACTCTTAATCCTAAATGGGTTTCAAATTCAAAAGGTGTTTTGATTTTCAGAAGCTTCTAGTGGAACACCACCTACAGGGGGTAAGATATTGAACTCACTAATCAATATACCTTTTCCAATTTGGGTTGTTGGCATAATAAATTAGCGATTTTTTAAAATTTCTTACAACTCTTAATCCTAAATGGGTTTCATATTCAAAAGGTGTTTTGATTTTCAGAAGCTTCTAGTGGAACACCAGCTACAGGGGGTAAGATATTGAACTCACTAATCAATATACCTTTTCCAATTTGGGTTGTTGGCATAATAAATTAGCGATTTTTTATTTCTTACAACTCTTAATCCTAAATGGGTTACAAATTCAAAAGGCGTTTTGATTTTCAGAAGCTTCTAGTGGAACACCAGCTACAGGGGGTAAGATACTGAGCTCACTAATCACTATACCTTTGACAAAATTTGGCTTGTTGGCATAATAAATTAGCGATTTTTTATTTCTTACAACTCTTAATCCTAAATGGGTTACAAATTCAAAAGGTGTTTTGATTTTCAGAAGCTTCTAGTGGAACACCAGCTACAGGGGGTAAGATACTGAGCTCACTAATCACTATATCTTTGACAATTTGTCTTGTGGGAATAATAAATAGGCTTAAAATCCTGAAAAAAATATCAGGCTTAAACTGGGGTGCAAATGCCAATATCTTACGCACAACTAGGGCTTCCAATCCCGGTGCATATTTTCAATCCCGGGATTTGGGATTACTTTTTTCTCAATCCCGGGATCCCGGGATATCCCGGGATTGAAAAACATTTTCGTCTTTCTACGCCAAGAGGTATATCGTTTCGTTCGTTATATTTTTAAATTTTTCTTTTATATAGTGCCAATGACGTGGCACTTCGATGAAAACAACCTGAAAGCCATATATTTTGCGCCTGCTTATGAACTAAATCATTGCTTTTGAGTTACAGTATCTGTCAATTACTGTACACACATCTGGAAAAAAATTACTGTTCTTGGAACTCTTAGACCACATCTCTTAATGCAGTGTTGGGCAGTAATCCATTCAAAGTAATACATTACCTAGTAATTACGATTACTTTGCAATGCATTACTTTGCAAAAAAAATTAATTGCATTAGAATGTAAACATAATTACTCGTAATTCTATATATAATGATAGCAATTGTGATTAAAATTACTTGTAATTGTAATTGGTGTACATGCAGCCCTTTTGTAGACCCACCGACGCATTTCAAAATCCTTTTGCACGCTATACACTGTGCATTTTGGCCAGATCCGTCTCGTAGGTAATAGCACCAGATTCCTTCTGATTTAAAAAAGGAATAAACTTCGCCATCACAATCAAGAAGTGATAAGCTTACCAAAAATGTCCGACGCGTTTTCTATTGAGAAATAACAAGGTCCGATAATATTGTTTTAGAGACTTTGTTTTATGTTCGTATAAGTTGAAAACTGCTTTAGGCTGATGCTTGATAGTGACGAAGCATTTAATGAAATGACATTAAATAAATTTAATTTAAATTAAATGACAAAAAAGCTAGCGAGGGCTTCACAAAATGAGCAGCAGAGCAGTGCGTTCATGGTGACCCATGCATACAGAGTACAGGATGGAGAGTATAAACATAGATAACAAAAAAATATATATATATAAAACAATTTGGAGCCCAGATAAGAGGTTAGTGGCGAGTTCATGTTACACGCAGGTCCGCCACAAAAATAAAGGGATGCCGCTACTATCAAAGAAGCCACTATTTGCATGTCAACAAAATAATTTCAAATCTCTCAGAAAAAAAAAAGACCCGAAATGCAGCTGTATAAACAAAACGTCAAAAGTGTGCTATCTCATCATCTGTTTGATTACCAAAATGCTAGAAAGAAAAAAATATTTTTGAGCTGGTTTCCATGCACAAACCAGTAATCCCGGGATTTTTCTAGCAGAATCCTGGGATTTCGGGATCATTATTTGGCTCCGGGATCCCGGGAAACGGGATTGGAGGCCCTACGCACAACATACCTTGCACTCGAAAGACCTATTTTGGAATATGCTACACCAGCCTGGATCAATGCAAGTAAAACTAACCTATCCAAAATAGACAGAATCCAAGCAAGCGCAGCTAAAATCATCAGCGGACTTCGAGAATCCTGCCCAAATCGCATTGATGAACTCGAATCAACCTTCTTCCCCTTCACCTAAGGAGAAAAATCTGCTTTTCAAAATTTATAACAAAAAAGATTAACTCTCCAAAAGAACATCTTACAGTAAAATATATTAGAAATTGGGTCCCAAACCAAAGATTAAAATGCCTCACTCCTCTTAACCTGACTCACAACTCTAATCTTTTAGACATCCCAATTAATCCCAAACACAGAACTTCCTATCCCCCACACAGAACTCGCAACAAACTCATCTGTTTCCCGCATCTACCAGACAATCCCCACAAACATGAAACCTAGCCAGAATTACTTAAAGCTCTTGGCTTCCAAATCATTGAGGAAAATAGGTCCCTCTTCGATATCACAATTTACACTGATGGTAGCCAACTTGAAACTGGAATGTCTGGCAGTGGAATTGCTATCTACAAAGATAAGATCCTGGAAAAAAGCTCCCACTCCCACCCTAGACACCTTTCAGTTTATAAATCGGAACTCTCTGCAATAGATACGGCTCTAAAAGACATCAACATCAACTCACCAAGCAAAATAATAATCTACTCCGCCTCAAGAGAAGCCATTTATACCCTTCAAAGCTGATCTCCAACCGACTCCCAGCCAACAGCTGAGTCACAGTGCAATAGCTTCCAGCTCACTTTGGAATTCCTGGTAATGAGCTGGCAGACTCTCTGGCAAAGGCTGGAGCTCTTGGCCTACCTGAAGCAAGAGAATCTACCACCCAACTAGATGAAAGAGACCTCCTCCATACCATCAAAACCCAATGCCTGCAGGAATGGTAATCTGATGCTGCACATGACTGGTACAGAGCAGGAGGGACAAGCACTGGTTCTGTCCTTCCAAGAGAACAACAGTCTTTGATTTCCAGACTTAAGTCGGGTCATTTACGGACAATGACTTTCCAGAATGGTTGCAGGGTTTTCCCACTATGTACTAAGTGCAATTCTCAGCCTGCAAACCCAAGACATATTATTGACTGTATTGACTCATCCATTGATGAGATCTACTCTTCCCCGGCAGACACCATCAAAAATCTCAAGCTTTACAAGCTTGATGCCTTAGTGTGATTGACTGGAGATAAGAAAGAGAAGAAGATAAATTGATGATTTTTTTTTTATTTCTTACAACTCTTAATCCTAAATGGGTTTCAAATTCTAAAGGTGTTTTGATTTTCAGAACCTTCTAGTGGAACACCACCCACAGGAGGTAAGATATTGAGCTCACTAATCACTATACCTTTGACAATTTGGCTTGTGGGAGGATAATAAATTGTTGATTTTTTTATTTCCTACAACCCTTAATCTTAAATGGGTTTCAAATTCAAAAGGTGTTTTGATTTTCAGAACCTTCTAGTGGAACACCACCTACTGGGGGTGAGATTTTGAGCTCACTAATCACTATACCTTTTCCAATTTGGGTTGTTGGCATAATAAATTTGCGATTTTTAAAAATTTCTTACAACTCTTAATCCTAAATGGGTTTCAAATTCAAAAGGTGTTTTGATTTTCAGAACCTTCTAGTGGAACACCAGCTACAGGGGGTAAGATATTGAACTCACTAAAAACTATACCTTTGACAATTTGGGTTGTGGAGATAATTAATTGGTGATTTTTTATTTCTTACAACTCTAATCCAAATGGGTTTCAAATTCAAAAGGTGTTTTGATTTTCAGAACCACCTAGTGGAACACCACCCACAGGGGGTAAGATATTGAGCTCAATTATCTCTTTGCTTTTGAGAATTTGTCTTGTGGAGGTTGGAAAGTAGTGTAAATTTATATATTTCTTCAACCTCATATTCCTATTAAGGTTTAAGTCTAAAATATCAAATGTTATGGGTTTGGTTGTCAGAGCCAACTAGTGGGATACCTACGGGGTGCAAGATTTTGATCCCAATAGTTTGTGTGCCCTTGAGAATTTAACTTGTGGATGTTGAGAAGTAATTCATTTTTTCTTTCTTTCATCTATTAATTCTATTATGGCCAAATCCAAAAAGTGTTTTTGTTTTCTGAAACACCTAGTGCGACAACAACTACAGAGGGTAAGATTTTGATCTCACTAGTTTGTGAGTCCTTTAGAATATAGCTTGTGAATGTTATAAAGGGGTAAATTTTTCTTTCTTTAACCTCCTATATGGCATAGAGAGGGGAGTAGCAGCGGCTTTTTAGAGTCGCTGAAACTAGCTGAGGTCGAGGTATGTCCTCCCAATGACACAGTCCTCCCTAGACGAGAGACGCCCCGAAACGAGAAGACGGAGTAGCCCGCAAGGTCCGGGAGTTACTGCCCTGAAGTAGAGGGAGACCCGGTTCAAATACCAATCTAAGACGAGAAGGCTGTTCCGCCATCTCCCCCAAAACAACCTGTTCACACAAGGAACAGCGAGATTTCCTAACGTCAAATCCAAAATTTTAAATGTTTTTTTTGTTTTCAGAAACATCTAGTGGGACTCCACCTACAGGAGGTAAAACTCTACTCTTTCATTATTGAAAACTCAGGATCATATATTGAAGAAATTTGAAACTATTTTTCAACAAATTTATTTTTCATACTCTATTATTAAAATAATATTTCATGTCTCGGTTGTCAAAAATTGTGTGCGATTCCTCTATTTACTCCTTTCTAATTACTCTTAATTTTCAATTAACTTATATAAAGCAATTAATTTTGTTAATTGGATAAATTCTTCTTCTTCTTCTTTCTTATCTCCACTCAATCACACTAAGGTATCAAGCTTGTAAAGTTGATGGTGTCTCTCGGGGAAGAGTAGAGCTCATCAATGGATGAGTCAATACAGTCAATAATATGTCTTGGGGTTGCAGGCTGAGAATTGCACTTAGTACATAGTGGGAAAACCTTGCAACCATTCTGGAAATTCATTGTCCGTAGATGACCAGACTTAAGTCTGGAAATCAAAGACTGTTGTTCTCTTGGGAGCACAGAACCGGTGCTTGTCCCTCCTGCTCTGTACCAGTCATATGTGCAGCATCAGATTTCCATTCCTGAAGGCATTGGGTTTTGATGGTACGAAGGAGGTCTCTTTCGTCTAGTTGGGTGGTGGATTCTCTTGCTTCAGGTAGGCCAAGAGCTCCAGCCTTTGCCAGAGAGTCTGCCAGCTCATTACCAGGAATTCCAACGTGAGCTGGAAGCCATTGCACTGTGACTGAGCTGTTGGTACGGAGTCAGTTTACAGACTTAGCAATGCTCTTGAGGAGAGGTTCTTGACTGGAGAAGCAGCTTTGAAGGGTATAAATGGCTGCTCTTGAGTCGGAGTAAATTATTATTTTGCTTGGCGAGTTGATGTTGATGTCTTTTAGAGCCGTATCTATAGCAGAGGGTTCTGATTTATAAACTGAAAGATGTCTAGGGTGGGAGAGGGAGATTTTTTCCTGGAGGATAAATACTAGTTTTTCTCAGCAAATCTTATAATAAAAGTTGCATTTATATAAATCATTTTTTTTTTTACATTTATCTCTTAATGAGTTATTAATGAATTATTTTTATGTAATTATTACAAATTTTTTAATATAAGATAGAACTCATTTTTTTCCTTTAATATTTTAAGATATTTTACATATTTGATTGCATTTTTATAATAATTTTTTCATGCACAAATTTCTCCCACCTACTCTGTATTTTAATTGATTTCAACTGTGATATTATGACACTATGCGGCGCTGAGTTTGTGTATACAAAAATGTGATGCCTCAATAAAGGTTGGCGTTTAGCCAGCCGAAATATTGGCAAAATAAATATTTTATTAAATCCAATATATACCTTTTATTATCTAATAAATCAAAATTCATACTTTTTATAAAAATTGTAGAAAATACAACAAATATATAGGATTGAAGATGTTGGGCACTACCACAAATTACATTACACAATGTTTTGCTTTTATTTACTTCTATTTCCAATACTCTGTGTGGACTAATACATTATTTTACAGGAACCACAACAAAACCTACCAAAACCACAACACGCAGTATGTAATTAATACATCTCCTTCCCTATTATCTAGATATATCTATTTTGCCTCAATTTTGTTTACAAATAAATGAACATATTTTTTAATTTATCTTAAATATATACTACTATTAAAAAATATTGGGAGGCTTTAGCTCGGTGGTGAACCTACCCAGAGGTCCAGGTGTCCTCTAGCATGAGTGGCCATTCATGGAGGTTCCACTGTATTTTCTTAGATCCCAACTATCTTGGGAGTTTTAGGAACTATTTTAAAATATCATCTTCTCTCAACTTGAAGCCCTTTAATACTGAACATTAAAAATATGAATTATAAATTAGAATTAAATATTTAAATTTTTTTTTTAAAAATATATATAGATTTCAAAAATTCATGAGTTTTAAAAAAATAATTTTGTTTTTTATGCGTCTGAAGCTTTTAACTTGTTCATGTCTAAATTATTTTAAGGTACAGAGAGAGAGAGAGAGAGAGAAGGTTATGTGTTCTGAATATCCTATATTAAGACTTTATTGAATACGCATAAAAGAAAATTCAAAATGTGTTTTGATTTCAGAGCCACCTAGTGGAACACCACCTACAGGGGGTAAGATTTAGAGCCCAATTATCTCTATTTATGCCTTTGACAATTTGGAAGTTGGAAATTGTAGAGTTTTTCTCTCTTAAAACTCTTAATTCTCTATATGTGATTCAAATTCAAAATTTAAAAATATGTTTTGATTTTCAGAACCGCCTAGTGGAACACCACCTACTGGGGGTAAGATTTAGTGCCCAATTATCTCTATCTATGCCTTTGACAATTTGTGGAAGTTGGAAATGTGGAGTTTTTCTCTCTTATACAACTCTTAATCCTATACGTGATTCAAATTCAAAATTCTAAAATGTGTTTTGATTTTCAGAACCACCTAGTGGAACACCACCTACAGGGGGTAAGATTTTGAGCCCCATTATTGCTATGCCTTTGACAATTTGGCTTGTGGAGGTTGAAAGTAGTAAATTCATTTATTTCTTTAGCCTCATATTCCTACTAAGGTATAAGTATGAAATTATAAAAGTTATGGTTTTGGTTGTTATATATATATATATATATATATATATAGAGCCAAGTGGGACACCTACAAGGGGTGAGATTTTGATCCCAATAGTTTGTGTGCCCTTGAAAATTTAACTTGTGGATGTTGAAAAGTAATGCATTTTTTCTTCTATCTCTTAATTCTATTAGGGCCAAATCCATAATTTAGAATGTGTTTTTGTTTTTAGAAACACTTAGTGGGACACCAACTACAGAGGGCGAATTTTGATCTCACTAGTTTCTATGACTTCGAAAATTTAGATTGTGAATATTATAAAAGAGTGAATTTTTTTTTCTTTCACCTCCTAATCAAATAAAGGTCAAGTCCAAAATTTTGAAAGTGTTTGGGTTTTCAGAACCATCTAGTGGGACTCCACCTACAGGAGGTAAGAATCAACTGTATCACTATTAAAAACAGGTAAACGTGTAAAAAAAAAATTAACACAATATAATTTTTATATAACATAATTAAAATTATTTCCTATGCCATTTCTCTATTTGCCCTCCAAATTCTCTTAATTTTAAAAATGAAAGTGGCATATCCTGACCCTGCTCACATGAGCATCTCTAGATGGCAGAGGTCGTAGTTTTAGTCGTAGAGGTACAGCCTCTACCACACTGATGAGGTCCAACAGCCCAAAACACGTTTGTGGTTGACTTTTCTTGATTTATCACAAGAAATTGGGTTGGCCAAATATCACGGAACAAGTTAAATAAACTTTTAGTTTATTTTTGTTCCACTAGATAGCACTCTGCCATCTAGAGATGCTCATGTGAGCACGGTCAAGATATGAAACTTTTATTTTTAATATCAACATCTGACCTTTTTTTTAATATTTTTTACTCTTTATTTTATTCAAATTGTATAAAAGCAATTCATTTTTGATGAGAGAAGCGTGGACCGGCCGCTTGGCGGCGCTGCATGGAGATGACTAACCAATGGGAATACCCCTCCCCTTCTGGCGTGCGTCATCTTGTATATAGTCTTAAGCCTGCCTTTGTTTTTACTGCTGTGTCATCATATATATCCTCATATATCCTTATATTAAATAATAATCCTATATTCATAAATCATTTCTTTTGGCTGTTCTTTTTGCATCACCGACCCACAACATGGTAGCAGAGCGTGGTTAGCTGCATTAAAAAGAACGAAAAGTAAGTGAAACCAAGATGGCGTCGTCTTCCCAAGCGCTTGCCCTGAACGTCGAGAAGCTCACCGGCAGCAATTATCGATCATGGAAATTTAACATGAGATGCTCCTGATCGAAAGAGGATTATGGGAATGTGTAATTAACGAAGAAGCGATCAACGCTGATGAGGATCAAAGAAAATATGAAAAGACAAAAATTAAACAAGAAAAGGCACTGGCAACGATTGCTCTATCGATTTCTACAGAGCAACAAATACACGTTATCGACTGTAAGACTGCAAGTGAAGCCTGGACGACCCTGGAACAAATATTTGAACCGAAATCAAGGGCGCGAATTCTTCAACTCAAGAAACAATTCGTGAACATCAAGTTCATCGAAGAAAATATGATAAATTACCTATCAAGATTCAAGACCTGCAGTGATCATCTCAGAGAAGCGGGATGTGAAGTAAAGGATGAAGATCTGGCATACTCTATGCTAGCTGGACTACCAGACTCCTATGATGGGATTATAATGAACTTTAGCAACATGACGGATGATGAGTTCACGTCATCCAAGGTGAGGCAGGTCCTGCTAACGGAACACGAGAGGAGAACAACCAGAAAAGAGGATTCATCCAAGGAGGTGCTACAGGTGAACAAGCTTCAAAATAACAACAGCACCGACAGTCGAAGAAAATGCTACCGATGCGGGAAATCGGCCACATCGCCACCAACTGCCGAGGAATGAAGCAAGCAACTAGAAACCGCGATAATCAGCATTATCAGAGGAAGGTAAACAAATCAGATAACTTCCTGGCTGCACTCAACCTAACGAGCGACGAGGATTCGTGGCTGCTGGATAGCGGAGCAACCAACCATGTATGCAGAAACAAAGACTGGTTTGTTGACCTTCGGGAGGTGTCATCTGATCCTATTATGACTGCGAGTGGGACAACTGAGGCCAAAGGATATGGACACATATTTATCCAGACGTCTATCCATAATGAAAGCATCGAAATCAAGCTAAACAATGTGTTATACGTCCCAAATGTGCAAAGGAATCTGCTGTCAGTCTCCAAGATAGAAGAAAACGGCAACCGTGTGACCTTCCGTAATATGGTAGCTCGCGTTTTCAACCCAGAAAACAGGATTATAGCGGAAGCGACAAATGTAAATGGCCTCTACATTGTGAAAGGTAAGACCTTAAACTCCAGTAAAACAGCATTTAATAGTGAAAGGGACCATTTTCAGAACAATTCCTTGAGAACGTGGCATCAAAGGTTATGCCATATTGACAGTAACGCCATTGAAAAGATGGCGCGGGAGGAGCTGGTAATAGGCTTAGAAATTTCCTCTAGAGACAAAGGCCTATGCGACGATTGTTGTATCGCCAAATCCACTAAAGTGTCACATAAAAACCTAGGCAATATCAGATCAAAACGGACCTTGGAGCTTATCCACACAGATATTTGCGGTCCAATGCCGGTAAAATCAACCGGAGGCAATAGATACTTTCTATCTTTTGTTGATGATTTCTCAAGAAGGATTACTGTGTATCTTCTGAAAAATAAAGATGAGGTATTAAAACATTTCGATATCTATAGAGCCACTGTAGAGAGACAAACTGGTAATAAAATTAAAGTATTACGATCGGATAATGGACTTGAGTTTTGCAATAGAGATTTTCAAAACAAATTACAAAAACTAGGGATAAAGCATGAACGCACAAACGTGTATTCTCCGCAAATGAACGGTGTGGCAGAACGTGTAAATCAAACACTTTTAGATATGGCCCGCGCTTGTTTACATAGCGCTAATCTCCCCCAAAGATTTTGGGCAGAGGCGGTAAACACAGCTGCTTACATTAAAAACAAATGTTATAATAGTGCTCTAAAAAAGTACCTGATGGACTTTGGTTAGAAAGAAATCCTAGTGTAAGACACCTAAAAGCATTTGGATGTTTGGCATATAGCCATATACCAAGAGAAAGAAGGCGAAAATTAGACCATCGGGCATGTAGATGTATTCTGGTAGGATACTCTACTCAAACACGTGGATACCGTCTCTGGTGCCCAGAATTACAAAAGGTGATTGAAACAAAACATGTTAGATTCGATGAGTCTAAAATTGGACTTGAGTGGACCAAAATAGTCGAAGAGACAGAACCGGAAAGGTACAACCACGTTTGGCTAGAACCTGAGACTAATCATGATAACGACCTAGAGAATGAATTACCGAATAATTTGGATTCAGTGGGGGTAGAGGACACTCTACCACAACCCTCCACCTCCAAAAACATTGTTCGAAATCCATATGGGAGAAAAGGTAAACCAAGAGTAGAGTTAAATTTTTTAGATGTTACCGAGCCGCAAAGTTTTGAAGAGGCAGTCCAATCTCCCGAAGCCATGTATTGGAGAAAAGCAATGGAAGATGAGCTTAGAGTGCTTCAGGAACGAGGCACTTGGGAGTTATCAACATTACCGCTGGGAAAGAAACCGATTAGCAGCAGATGGGTGTATAAAGTGAAGACAAATGAGAGCGGAAATGTAGAGCGTTTCAAAGCACGTTTAGTAGCTAGAGGTTTCTCACAGAAACAAGGAATCGATTTTCAGGAAACTTATGCACCTGTTATTAACTTAGCTGTAATCAGAGTTTTGATAACGTTAAGTTTGAACATGAAATGGTACAATAGACATCTCGACGTAGATAACGCTTATCTATATGGCGACTTTATCTTGCGAATTGTACTAGGCCAGACTTAATGTTTTCCGTTACGAGATTAGCTCAATTCTCTAGCAACCCTGGACGTCGACATTGGCAAGCTGCCAAACACGTCTTAAGATATTTACACGGGAGCTTAAATCTATCTCTCGTTTATCGCCGGACTGATTCCAATGATGTTTGTGCATACAGTGATGCAGATTGGGCTAGCGACATCGATGACAGACGGTCCAATAGTGGGACCGCTATCACTATAGGACATTCCTTAGTCATATGGAAGACTTGCAAACAGAAGTGTGTCTCACTTTCCACAATGGAGGCAGAATATTTAGCGCTATCCCAGACCACTAAGGAAGCAGTTTGGATCGCTACCATCTTGAAAGAATTAAAGTTCTTATCGAATTTTGCTTTTCCCTTGATAATTCATTGCGATAATAGATCCGCTATAGACTTTTCCAAAAATAATGTGGAGAACAACAGATCCAAACACATTGACATAAGATACCATCACGTCAGAGAAAGAATAATTAGCGGAGAGATCAAGATTGTCTACATCCCTACAAAGGAGAACCTGGCCGACGTCTTCACCAAGACCCTGAGCAAAGTGGCTCACAAGAACGCCTGTGACTTAATGAACTGTTCTCCAGTCCAGCGCTTCAGTGGGGGAATGATGAGAGAAGCGTGGACCGGCCGCTTGGCGGCGCTGCATGGAGATGACTAACCAATGGGAACACCCCTCCCCTTCTGGCGTGCGTCATCTTGTATATAGTCTTAAGCCTGCCTTTGTTTTTACTGCTGTGTCATCATATATATCCTCATATATCCTTATATTAAATAATAATTCTATATTCATAAATCATTTCTTTTGGCTGTTCTTTTTGCATCACCGACCCACAACAATTTTGTTAATTGGAAAAATAATTGTTTTTCTTAACAAATCTTTTATTATAAAAGTTGCATAAATATAATTGAAATTTAAACTTTTTATTGAAATATTGTAAAATCAACACAAAGCTAATAGGATTGAAGATGTTGAGTACTAAAACAAATGACACCGCCAACAAATTGGCGAATACATCTTTTATTCAATCCAATATATGCCTTTTTATTATCTAAACATATATATATATATATATTTCCAATACAAATGTTATTATTTATATATTAAACGAATCAAAAGGCAATAGAGCCATTTTTTCAAGTAAATATTGTATTGTATAATATGATCAAGATGTTTTAAAATAATTGTATTTCTTTTAATATATAATTAATAAAACTATGCTTAGGATTTGTGTTGATTTTTAAATTAGACTCAGAAGTACATATATGTAGTACATATAAGAAGAACCTATCATTAAATGATTTATTTTATTATTAATGTAGGGATATAGGTCAGTTTATATATAGGGAATTAAAACAAGGTGACCACTATTGAGAGGCAGCCTTTTCCTGTATGTGTGGCTGTTCTCTAATTACACAGTCTAAAAATTATAAAAAGTGTAAAAAAAATAATAGAAGAGCCAAGGCTATTGTGAACCAAAATTCCAGTCCCATTGGGGTTTATTATAAGGGGTTTTACTGTATTTGAAAGCAAGCATATAAAAAGTATAAACAAGATATGAAACATAAATCTCCATCTTATATAACCAAATATTTATATGTATGAATATTTTTAAAATGCTCCACTAATATTTACTGAAATGTAAATTTTAATTAAATTGCAAATATGAACTTAAATAAAACTCTCAAACTAAATATATTAAACCAAACACATATCTTCTTCTTTCTTATCTCCACTCAATCAAATTAGGGTATCAAGCTTGTAAAGCTTGAGACTTTTGATGGTGTCTGCCGGGGAAGAGTTAGAGCTCATTAATGGATGAGTTAATACAGTCAATAATGTGTTTTGGGGTTGCAGGCTTAGAATTGCACTTAGTACATAGTGGGAAAACCTTGCAACCAATCTGGAAAGTCATTGTCCGTTGATGATCAGACTTAAACCTGAAAATCAAAGACTGTTGTACCAAACACATATGAAAATAGAAAATACAGTAATACCTCTTTGTATAGAGCAACACATAGTTGCAGAGCCAAATTGTGTTTTAGGGAAAATATTCACTTTCTGGAGAGTTACTAAATATTAAAAATTATAATTTTGGGGCAATTAAGAGGGTCCTTTGTAGAGAGTGATCCTACAGCACACGTCTATTTAAAGGGTGCTTTGGTTTTGCTACTAAATGTGATTTAGAAAAAGTTGTTCTACTCTATTATTTTAATAATATCTTCTCTATGAAATCTTTATATGCGATTAGCTAATACAGAGTTGCACAATTGTTTCCATCACAGAAATACACAATAGAAGTATGGCAAAAATACTCTTATATGCATATATGTTTTGTATATATGCAAATTTTCTGTCATTTCTCCTCACAAATATATTCTCTAAAATTGCATTGCTCCAGATACATCGTGTTCAATTTCAAGTGAAGGTAAGTACTAATATATCCAGGATTTTATGCAAATTTTCTTTTATGTAATAGATATTTCTCTCAAAAATCAATTCACAACAATTTCACGAAGCAAAATAATAATCTTGTCTCAGAAAATTTACCATCTAACTAGACAAAAGAGATTCCTCCGTGTCATCAAGACCCAATGCCAGCAAGAATTGAAATCTACTGCTGCACATGACTGGTTCAGAGGAGAAGAGACAAGCACCAATTCTGTCCTCCAAAGAGAATAACATTCCTTGATTTACAGACTTAAATATGGTCATCTACCCACAATGACTTTCCAGAATGTTTGCAAGGTTTTGCAGCCCCAAACCACATTATTGACTGTATTGGCTCATCCATTGATGGCCTATAGTCATTCACAGCAGACACCATCATAAATCTCAAACTAGACAGAATTGATACTTTAATATAGTTGAATGGTGATAAGAAAGTCAAAGAAGTTTTCTTATTCATCTGAAGCTGTCTAATTGGTTTATGTATGAATTATTTTAATCCCAAAAGGCAAAATATTTCGAATACCCTATATTAAAAGCATCATTTATTTCGCATAAAATGAAATTCTAAATGTGTTTTGATTTTTTAGAAATATCTAGTGGAACACCACCTACAGGAGGTAAGATATTGAGCTCACTAATCACTATCTATAACTTTGTCAATTTAGCTTATGGGGGTTAGAAATTGTAGAGTTTTTCTTTCTTACAACTCTTAATCCTATACATGATTCAAATTCAAAATTCTAAATGTGTTTTGATTTTCAGAACCACCTAGTGGAACACCACCTACAGGGGGTAAGATTTTGAACCCAATTATATATCTATTTATGCCTCTCTTTGACAATTTGAATCGTGGAGGTTGGAAATTGTGTTTTTCTTTCTTACAACTCTTAATCTTATACATGATTCAAAATTCTAAATGTGCTTTGATTGTACCTACAGGGGGTAAGATTTCAGTAATTGGTATGCATTGCTCTAGTTGCCTCGAGAATTTAGCTTTTGAATGTTGTAATAGAGCGAATTTATCATTCTTACACATCTTAATCTAATTAATGCCAAATCCAAAATTTTAAATTTGTTTTGGTATTCAGAACCATCTAGTGGGTCTCCACCTACAGGAGGTAAGAATCAACTGTATCATTATTAAAATACCCCCACAGGGGATAAGATTTTGGGTCTACTAATGCAGGTCTTTTGTATTTTCAAAATTATCAAATTGTTCTTTTTTAAAGTTATATTGTCCCACACACTAAATTATCTATGATTATCATTAATTTGGTTCTTCCTACTAATTCAATTTCAACCTCTTCCTCTAATTTGACCACAAGAATTTACCTGTTTTTCTTGTATTTTAAAATTTTTCTTTTATTAAGATTTTTCATGATAATAATTTCAAACCTTTATGAGAGGACACTCCTGGCTAGAGGGAGCCTCTCAACAAATGAGAAGTTTTAAATTTCTAGTAAGTGGACACCTCTCCGTAAAGAAACCTTTAGATTTGCCACTAGGTGTGTCTTTTACAGGAAAATTTCAATGTAGCTATAATTCACTCACCCCCATCATTCATTTTAAAACTACAATGGAACTCCCCTGTAAAAGACTATATCTAGTTGCAGAGATAAAGCGTCATCTTATCATTAATTAGTAAATATTAATTTTAACGATGGAAATTGTCATTTGTTGAGAGGTGTCTCCTCTTGCAAGATTATCCTCTTTTGGATGTTCTGCTGTTTATAGAAATGAGGAAAGCTATATACCGTGGCTATAGTGAACCGCGGCTATAGTGAACCAAAAGCTCTGTTCCGTCGTTGTCACTATAGAGGGGTTTTACTGTATATATATGTAGGAAATGGAGTAGATATAAATGGATTTATTTTAGAGTTTACAATTTAAAAACAAAGTTAAAAAAGAAAGAAAGTAAAAAGTCTTATTGTTCAGTTGTCATCGTAAGTGCGTCTTCTGCCCTTCTTGATTCTGTGTTGCCAGCTTCTTCCTAATCAAATCCTACATTCGGCCGTCCTGAACTTCATCCGCCTCGGATAGCTCACTAGGATATTCATCTTGGGTGAACCATGGTTTCATCAAGTCAGCACTGCAGCTTGTTCTGTTGGGTCCCTCAAAATCAGCAAATTTTTCAACATTATACCGGTCATTTGGTTTGATCTTAATTACTTTGTACGGACCAATATACTTTGGGTATAATTTAGACTTTGTAGCAAACTGAGTCTTCTGAATGACAACTAGGTCTCCTTCCTTATAGACAAATGCCTTTTTTCTTTTCTTATTGAACGTGTTCCTATTTTCTTCTTGGATCTTCAATATTTCCTGCTTTGCTGCTTTTCTCTTTTGGTCTCTTTCCTCATCAAATGTTAAAGCTAGATCTTCTATCATTTCCAAAAGACGTAGATCTTCTTCTTTTCTCATCTTTACTCCGACTAAAAGTTCAAATGGTGACATTCTAATGCTTCTCTGATGCGTACTGTTTAGAGCTTTCTGAAGTTTCCTAACATGCTTGTGCCATTCTTGTGGGTTATCAATTGACAGTTTAGTGAGTACGGAGACAATTGTACGGTTAATTCTTTCTACTTGTCCATTTCCTCGTGGAACTCCTGTTGTGATGCAGCAATGTTCTATAAACTCTTTTTTGCAATATTCTTTAAAGTCATTAGAAGTGAATGCTGTTCCTTGGTCAGTAATTATTCGTCTAGGATTACCAAAGATTTGCTGTTGAGATTCTAACTTCTGAATAACCTCGCTTGTTCTGGTTGTTTTGGTTGGGTATATCCAGGTGAACTTAGTGAAACCATCAGTGATGACTAACAAATAGTTGTAGTCCTTCCTAGTAGATGCCAAAGGTCCAAGATGATTAATATGATATGTGTCGAGGGGAGTGTCACCTTTGGAGATTGGGTGCAACATTCCCTCTTGCTTTCCATGTTTCCTATTTGATAAAATGCATGGTATACAGTTCTGGATGTACTTTTTGATCTTGCTTTTCAAATCTGTTATATAGTATTCTTTTTTAAGCATTTCAAAATTTTTCTGGACGCCAAAATATCCTTCTTCATGGGCTAACTTTATAATTTCCATTTCCATTCCTTTGGGTATGACCAGTGTTCTATCCCCTTCAACTTCCTTCCAAAGTAAATTGTTTTCTTCAAAATAACCATCATATACTTGTTTTTTCCTTCACAATTACTAAGAGAGCTTTGGTCAAAGGATCTCTGCCTTGAGCATTTCTTATTTTTTCAACAAGTGTGTCAGTTTGAATCATCATTGAAACTGGATTTCTGCTCAGTGCATCTACATGTTTCATTCCACTTCCAGGCCTATGTTCAATGGTATAGTAGTATTCTTCAAGTAATAAGGCCCATCTGGCTACTCTTGTAGTCAAGTCCTTTTTCTTCAAGGTCATGGTGAAAGCTGAACAATCTGTTAAAATTTTGAATTTGATTCCTAAAAGATATATTCTGAACTTCTTTACTGCTTCTACCACTGCTAAAACTTCAAGTTCATAGCTACTATATTTTTGTTGGGCTTCATTAGTTTTCTTGCTCATGTAGTGAACTGGATGCATTTTTTTATCAACATCTTCTTGGAGAAGAATTGCTCCGAATCCAAACTTGCTAGCATCTGTGTGTAATTCAGTTCTTGCTCCTACTTGATAGATTTTCAATACGGGTTTATTTGTTAGGATCTGTTTGAGGTCTTGAAAGGCTTGCTTCTGATCTGGTCCCATCATGAAGTTAGCATTAGTCTTTAGCATGTCAGAGAGTGGTTTTGCTATTATGGAATAGTTTTTAATAAACTTCCTGAAGTAACCTGTAAGACCAAGAAAGCTTTGGAGTTGCTTTATTGTCTTTAACTCAGGGAATCTTTTGACGGCTGCGACCTTATCATCAGAGGGTCTGATAACTCCATCTTTGATTTCATGTCCTAAATAAGTAATCTCACTCTTAAGAATCTGACATTTCTCCCAGTTAATTTGAAGTCCGTATTCTTCAGCACGCTTTAAGACATGTTTCAGACGTCTGAGAGCTTCTTCTGCATCATTAGCTGGAATTACAATATCATCTAAATAAGTCAACACAATCCCTTTTTGAATTTCTTCAGCAAATATTGAGTTGATGAATCTCTGAAATTTTGCTGGTGCATTGCAAAGTCCAAAGGGAGTTTTCAAAAATTCATATTTCCCATTAGGCACTACAAATGATGTTATCTTACGACTATCTTCTGCTACTGGAATATGAAAAAATCCATTTTTTAGATCTATAGTACTAAAAAGTCTTGCTGCTTGCTGTTTATCTATCTGATATTCAATAAGTGGCAGTGGGTATCTATCCTTTACAGTTTCTTTGTTTAGTTTTCTATAATCAACACAAATTCGGGTCTTTCCATTTTTCTTTTTTACAGGTACAATCAGACTTGCATATTCAGAGTTGCTTTTTTGAATTATTCCTTGTTTTAGCCATTCATCAATTTGTGCATCAACTTCCTGAGCTTCCTTTTGAGATAGTCTTCTAGGGTGTTGGTACAGTGGGACTTCAGTTTTCAAAATTATTTTTGTTTCAATGGAGGGGTTGTCTTTATTTCTTTTGGGTTATAATTCTTTTGAATAGATAAAATGTCTTTAGCCAATTGTGGGTCAGTGATATGTGCTAGATCAAGTGGACAGCTCTCAGTATGGAAAACATTTCCAATTTGTCCTATCCAATCATCTTGAATTGGCTTTATCTGTATGTTGTCACCAACAACTGAAAAATGCACTTCTTTGAGCATTTCATCTCCTATGATGACCTCAACTTTCATGGAATCTTCTGGCACAATATTGAATATGGTCACAAATAGAACATCATCAATTTTAACTTCAGCTTTGAACTTTCCTAGCAGCTTAACACGTTTATTGCCAATGCCAGATATGAATCTATCATCATCATCAAAACTTGGTGATCCTATGGCAAGGTACCGGTCAATTCGAATTAAATTCAATTGACTTCCTGTATCTATGAGTGCTTGGAGTTCGTGGTCATTAATTTTTATCTCCTTGTACATCCGTCCTTTCTGTGTCGTTTCAGCCAAATAATTTTGTTTTTCATCATGTGGCTTTGTTTGTACTTGTTTTACCAGGGTGTTAGCATTACTTCTAGTTGGACACTGATTTGCTATGTGTCCAAAAGAATTACAACTGAAGCACTTTTTCCCCAAATCTTTAAATCTACACTCACGTGAAAGATGACCTCTTTTACCACAGTTGAAACACTTTGATTCCTTATCATCAATTGGCTTTGGGATCACTTTGCTTGTGGTGCTATTAGTGTTAGATTTAGATTTAATCATTTCATAATTTTTTAATTTAATTTTAAAGTCTGAATAGGATGTAGAGCCATATAATATGGACTTATTGAATTCTTGGTCGGGAATTCCATCAATCACATATTGAATGGTTACTGCTTCCTCAAGATTGCCTTGACTTCCAAGTTCTCTCATTTTTAAGAAATATTCATAGTAACTTTCAAATTGTTGCTTTTTTCTTTTAGTTAAAAGAATATGAATATTCCTACTGTCAATAGGGTTGTCAAATTCATTGGTGATTGCCTCTTTAAGGTCTGGCCAAGTTGAGAAGGTAGGTTGTGACCTCAACCATAATTTGGCTACTCCAGTCAGCAACTTTTTTGCAACGACTAAGGTGTGAAGATCTGTCTAACCAAATAAGATGGCATTATCATCAATTTCTTGCAGCCATTTTTTAATTGGAACCCTTGAACCATCAAATTCTGGAATGCCTTCAATGGCTTCTTTAAAGAACATAGCATTTCCACTTTGATGTGACTTATTCACTTGTTCTTTCAAAATATCAATTGCTTGTTTCAAATTGTCTTCAATATCATCTAAATCAGCCTTTACTTTCGCCATTTTAAAAGCTAAAATGTCTTCTTTGGTGATAAAATAACTTCAATCAAAAGATCACGGTGTAATCAAATCGCCGTTGCTTTATATTTTTTAATGAAAATAATACTTTTAATCAATTAAAATAAACGTTTAAATTATACTTCTGTTTAATATCCTTAAAAATTACAGTTACGTTTTTTAAAAAATATTATTATTACTTCAACTGAGAATATCTTTCTTCTTTTTTCTTTCTTTTGTTTAGCGTTGTCGTCCTTTGTCTTGGCGTTGTTTTTTTAGGCTTAGCGTCGTTTGTTTTTATCGTCGTTTGTAAAAAACAAAATCCAAATAATTGACTCTCGATCCCGGACGAGCCCCCAAAATTTTTGTAGGAAACGGAGTAGATATAAATGGATTTATTTTAGAGTTTACAATTTAAAACAAAGTTAAAAAAGAAAGAAAGTAAAAAGACTTATTGTTCAGTTGTCATCGTAAGCGCGTCTTCTGCCCTTCTTGATTCTGTGTTGCCAGCTTCTTCCTAATTAAATCCTACATATATATATTTAAAATATTCATGAGTTGATTTTTCATTTATTTAGTTTTATTATGCAACTGAAGCTGTCTGAGAGAAGGCTAAATGTTATAAATATCCTATATTAAGAGCTTCATTGAATTTGCATAAAAGAGAATTTTTAATTTGTTATGATTTTCAGAACCACCTAGTGGAACACCACCAACAGGAGGTAATATTTGAGCAAACTAATCCCTTCGAGAATTTGAATTATGGGGTCTGGAAATTATTGAAGTTATTTTTTTATTACAATTCTCAAACCTATAAGTGATTCAAATTCAAAATTCTAAATGTGTTTTAATTTTCAGAACCATCTAGTGGAACACCACCTACAGGGGGTAAGATTTCTAGCTCAATATTTGCTATGCCTTGAGAATTTCTCTTGCGGAGGTTGGATAATACTGAATTCATTTATTTCTACAGCCTTATATTCCTATTAAGGTGTAAGTATGAAATATTCAAGTTATAGTTTTGGTTATCAGAGCCAACTAGTGGAACGCATACAGGGGGTAAGATTTTGATCGCACCAGTTTGTGTGCCCTTGAAAATTTAACTTGTGGATTTTGAGAAGTAATTAGTTTTTTCTTTCATCTCTTAATTCTATTACGTTCAATTCGAAAATTTTAAATGTGTTTTTTTTTGTTTTCAGAACCATCTAGTGGGACTCCACCTACAGGAGGTATAACTCTACTCTTTCATTATTGAAAACTTAGGGTCATATATTGTAGAAATTTGTAACAATTTTTTTAACACAACTTATATTTTTCTTTCTATATATAATTAAAATTATTTCCCATGTCTTGTTTGTCAAAAATTGTTTGTGTGCGATTCTGCTATTTATATCACTTCTAATAACTTAATTTTCTTGTATCTTTAATTTTAGTTAATTTACGTAAAAGCAATTAATTTTTAAAATCCGATTAATACCAGTTTTTATTAGCAAATCTTATAATAGAATTTGCATTTTTATAAATAAATGTATACTTTTTATAAATATTGTAAAATCAACAACACTTAGGATTGAAGAAGTTGGGCACTAAAACAAATTACACCACACAATGTATTGTATTTGTTTACTTCTTTTTCCAATACTCTGTGTGGACTAATACATTATTTTACAGGAACCACAACAAAACCTATAAAAACCACAACTCGCAGTATGTAATTAATACATCCCCTTCCCTATTATATAAATACTAGTGGACCCGGCCACGCCTTGCTGTGGCTAAATTGTAATATGTTAAATTAACATTATACTAAACTATTCAGTACAGTAAAGTCAATATTCACTTATAAAGATAAAATGTATATGTATTGTATATTGTATATGTTATTATATGTATTGTTTTTTGTTTTCGAGATATTCTAATAGAACGTTCTCACATTTTCTGTAAAATATTTATATATGCACAAACACAGAATATTATCACTACGTCTTAATTTCGCTATATTTATTGCTATAAATATTATTCTAAAATAATTCGCCATATAAATATGATAATTGAAACTATTTATCCTCATATTATTTTTTTACATATTTATGAAAACTTTTTTATTGCCCCTATATATACAGTAAAACATCCCTGTAAAGAGCACCTAGTTGTAAAGCCAAAATGTCCTTTAGGAAGAGGTGTTCTCTTACCAGAGAGTTGCTAAATAGTGAAAATGGTATTTTTAGGAATGAAAACTGTCCTTTGTAGAGAGGTGTCCTTAGCATGAGTGTCCTCTCATGGAGGTTCTACTGTACTACTATTAAAAATATTGAAAAGGTTTGGCTCAGTGGTGGTGAATCCTGCCAGCAGTACACCAAATTAAGTCACCATTTTTTAAAATATCTATTGGAATATCTTTTTAAAAAATAAAATATAAAACATCACTACATTCACCTAAATAAGCAGCTAATGATATAGTGAATTAGACCCTAATTTTTTTATAAGATATTTAAACTATTTTTTACACATATATGCTTTTTTAAAAATTAGAATAATTTGCTACCATTCCCTTACTGCATTAGGAGGGCCTAGCTAATTAGTGGACACCATTTTGGACATTTCTACGATTACAGAAACAACTCTTCCCCAGTTTCAATAAACACCAACTCATCAAATACAGAAAATTAGAAATATGGAATATATATTTAAAATATTCATGAGTTGATTTTTTCATTCATTTAGTTTTATTATGCAATTGAAGCTGTCTAACTTGTTAATGTCTAAATTATTTTAAGCCTCAGAGAGAGAAGGCTAAATGTTTTGAATATCCTTTATTAAAGGCTTCATTGAATTGGCATAGAAGAGAATTTTTAATTTGTTATGATTTTCAGAACCAACTAGTGGAACACCACCAACAGGAGGTAAGATTTTGAGCAAACTAATCATTATACCTGTAGGATTTTTGCGTGATGTGTTGGTGTGGCTTGTGGAAAGGCTGCTGATAAAATTATAATTAAAATTAATTTATTTAAAGCCAGAAATATAGAAATAGAAAAGAAGCAACGGTTGAAGTAACGGCCGTCGGAGTTAGCCTAGATGTTTACCGCCGAGTGGCCAGAGTCTCTGATGATGTCCCGCGCGCATGCGTAGTCAGGTTGACGCTCGCGGTTGCCGAGGCCATCCTAGTTCGCGCTCACTGAAGCAAAGTGTAGTCGCCACATACCTTTGAGAATTTGGATTATTGGGGCTAGAAATTAGGGAGGAATTTTTTCTCACAATTCTCAAACCTATAAGTGATTCAAATTCAAAATTATAAATGTGTTTTAATTTTCAGAGCCACCTAGTGGAACACCACCTACAGGGGGTAAGATATCTAGCTCAATAATTGCTATGCCTTTGATGATTTCTCTTGTGGAGGTTTGAAAATACTGAATTCATTTATTTCTACAGCCCTATATTCATATTAAGGTTTAAGTATAAAATAATAAAGTTATAGTTTTGGTTGTCAGAGTGAGACACCTACAGGGGGTAAGATTTTGATCGCACCAGTATATGTGCCCTTGAAAATTTAACTTGTGGATGTTGAGAACTAATGCATTTTTTTTATATCTCCTAATTCTATTATGGTCAAATTGAAAATTAAATGTGTTTTGGTTTTCAGAAACACCTAGTGGGACACCAATTACAGAGGGTAAGATTCTGATCTCACTAGTTTGTGTGCCCTTGATAATTTAGTTTGTGAATGTTATAAAAGTGTAAATTTTTCTTACTTTAACCTCCTCAGGAATCTCAACCTCACCTAGTGAAGGTAAGACATTTTTATCCTTATATTTAAACTAGTGATTGATCATTGGAAACTGAGTTACTTTTGTTTCTAACACATACACACATATATATTGATGGAAAATTTTGCTGGGAAGAAATTGATACATAGAAGCATAGGGCGCTTCTCCTGTCAAAATAAACATCGAAACCTGACGCCATCTATAAACTGTCACCGCAAACTAGCGGCCTCGGGTCGGTGACAAAGCCACAACACCAGCTTTGGCATACTGAGAAGCGTCCACCTAGAGAAAATGGTTTCTGGCTAATGGCTCTGGTGTTGTGGGATTGTTACCAATCTGAGGCCGCTAGTTTGCGCGAAGGTCAATAGATGGTGTCAGATTTTGACACTTATTTGGTCGGAAGAAGCACCCTAGGCTTCTATTGATCAATTTTCTCCCGGGAAAATTTTCCATCTATATTCTGGCCATAGATTTGACCCAGCCACTTTTCCAGCTAAACACTATATTTAAATCTTTAGATAATAAAACCGAAATATTGGCGAATACATCTTTTATTCAATCCAATATATGCCTTTTTATTATCTAAACATATATATGTTATATAAAGGTATTTAAAATTTTGTATTAAAATATTATTTTATTTAAAATTATATTTCATATAGATAAAATACTCTGCTAAATCGACCGCCAGAGGTCACGCTTTCCCTATAAATACTCGTTGTTGTTCCCCGTGGGCCGACCAAAAACTTTGTAATTATATAAATAGTCTTTTCATTTTTTATTCTTATGCCTTAAGCCAGGCGGTACTTTTACAGAATTATGTTTATCTTATAGCTCAATTAAAGCAATTTTTAATCTATACTATTTTTATTATTTTACTTTCAAGAAGATTCATGCCACGACTGCACCACAATAGCATAATCATCAATATGATCATAAATTCAAGCAGAAAATATTTTTTTAAATATAATATATACAGGGTGTACCAGGTAAATTGGGACTAACTTTGACAGTCCATAAAACAAAAACTACTTGAGATTAAAAACTTGTTTTTTTTTCATTACGTAGCCATATTCATGTAAAATGCAACAGTACATGTGTGCGCAGTGTAGTGATGAAGAGTAACCGAGAATTTGAAAATCGAGCTGCCATCATCGTTTCTCTGCGCGCCGGAAGGAGCCCCAAAGAGATAGTGGATTTTCTTAAGTTGCCCAAAACCACTATTTATCGTGTCAAGAAGCAGTTTGATGAGCCCGACAGTAACAAAGAGGGGATAGCTACAAGGAAAAAGCACTCGCGTCGATCGGACAGGGTAAGAGGCGAAGAATTGGTCAAAAATATCAAGGAGAAGATTGACGAAAAGAACTTTGACGTGGACCAAAAGGTAAATCCCAGGAATGATCGCTGGATCTGTAAAGACCCCTCAGAGATACCTGTCGTGATGCACATGAAATTTCCTGCCTCCGTAATGGTCCTTGGCGTTATCAGCAGTGAAGGTGATGTCATGCCTCCCCATTTCTTTGAGAAGGGCCTTAGGATGAACGCTGACACCTACATCAATGTTCTGGAGACCGTTGTGAAGCCTTGGATGGACATGGTGGCCGCAGGAAGGAAGTATGTCTTCCAACAGGAATCAGCTCCAGCCCATAAGGCAAAAAAGACACAATCGTGGCTGACACTTAACGTCCCTAGTCACTGGGGTCCTGATATTTGGCCCCCTAATTCTCCAGATTGCAATCCCCTCGACTACTATGTATGGGGCGTTGTTGAGAGAGATGTCAACAAAGCTCCTCATACCACCATCCAGTCTGTCAAGAAAGCAGTTCACACGGTGATGACCCAAATGGACAAGGTCATCGTCGCCAAGGCCTGTGCTTCATTCCGCACTCGCCTCGAGACTGTTGTAGCTAATAATGGAAACTACATTCAATAAATAAAAACTATATCCTTTTATCTACTACTGTGTCAAATTTCATTCGGATATTTTAATTTTTACTTGCAAAAAATTTCAGTTAAAATACCATTGTTGAAATTCCCAATTTACCTGGTACACCCTGTATATATATATTCAATACAAATGTTATTATTTATATATTAAACTAATCAAAAGGCAATAGAGCCATTTTTTCAAGTAAATATTGTATTGTATAATATGATCAAGATGTTTTAAAATAATTGTATTTCTTTTAATATATAACTAATAAAACTATGCCTAGGATTTGTGTTGATTTTTAAATTAGACTCAGAAGTACATATATGTAGTACATATAAGAAGAACCTATCATTAAAAGATTTCTTTTATTATTAATGAAGGGAAATAGGTCAGTTTATATATAGGGAATTAAAACAAGGTGACCACTATTGAGAGACAGCTTTTTCCTGTATGTGTGGCTGTTCTCTAATTACACAGTCTAAAAATTATAAAAAGTGTAAAAAAAATAATAGAAGAGCCAAGGCTATTGTGAACCAAAATTCCAGTCCCATTGGGGTTAATTATAAGGGGTTTTACTGTATTTGAAAGCAAGCATATAAAAAGTATAAACAAGATATGAAACATAAATCTCCATCTTATATAACTGTTTTATAAGTTATATTGTTTATACTTAACATTTAGTCTTATTTAAACATATATTTATAATATAGTTACAGTCTATATATGGAGCCATGCAATACAGAAGCACGCTAGATGAATTACATATTTATTATGATTCAAAATGATGATACAAACAGTGTTGCCGGATCTTTATATTTACACAGATTATACTATATACAACATGTTCCCCTTTCAATCAAAGTCCGGGGTCATATATTTTGAACCGAAGTACAGGCGGGAGAGTTCTCCTTATTCCTCTTGACCACTGGACGGTCTGGGCCTCTTCTCGGTAAACACTGGGTTTTCTCCAAAGTAGAACGCCAATTGATAAACCCCATTTAGGCTTTCTCTAAGTGGAATGCCAATTGATCAACCCTATTCAGGCTTTCTCTATGTGGAATGCCAATTGATCAATCCTTTTCAGGCTTTCTCTAAGTGGAATGCCAATTGATCAATCCTATTCAGGCTTTCTCTAAGTGGAATGCCAATTGATCAATCCTATTCAGGCTTTCTCTAAGTGGAATGCCAATTGATCAACCCTATTCAGGCTTTCTCTAAGTGGAATACCAATTTATCAATCCTATTCAGGCTTTCTCCAAGTGGAATGCCAATTTATCAATCCTATTCAGGCTTTCTCTAAACGGAATGCCAATTGATCAATCCTATTCAGGCTTTCTCTAAGTGGAATGCCAATTGATCAACCCTATTCAGGCTTTCTCTAAGCGGAATGCCAATTGATCAACCCTATTCAGGCTTTCTCTATGTGGAATGCCAATTGATCAACCCTATTCAGGCTTTCTCTAAGTGGAATGCCAATTGATCAACCCTATTCAGGCTTTCTCTATGTGGAATGCCAATTGATCAACCCTATTCAGGCTTTCTCTAAGTGGAATGCCAATTGATCAATCCTATTCAGGCTTTCTCTAAGTGGAATGCCAATTGATCAACCCTATTCAGGCTTTCTCTAAGGGGAATGCCAATTTATCAATCCTATTCAGGCTTTCTCTAAGTGGAATGCCAATTGATCAACCCTATTCAGGCTTTCTCTAAGCGGAATGCCAATTGATCAACCCTATTCAGGCTTTCTCTATGTGGAATGCCAATTGATCAACCCTATTCAGGCTTTCTCTAAGTGGAATGCCAATTGATCAACCCTATTCAGGCTTTCTCTATGTGGAATGCCAATTGATCAACCCTATTCAGGCTTTCTCTAAGTGGAATGCCAATTGATCAACCCTATTCAGGCTTTCTCTATGTGGAATGCCAATTGATCAATCCTATTCAGGCTTTCCCTAAGTGGAATGCCAATTGATCAATCCTATTCAGGCTTTCTCTAAACGGAATGCCAATTGATCAATCCTATTCAGGCTTTCTCTAAGTGGAATGCCAATTGATCAATCCTACAATCTCATCTAGCACTTCTATTGTGGCTGGAATCCTCTTACACTCTTTTTTGGATCTCTATTTTGGAACCTTTCCTTTTCAATTTTTTCAAAAAGAATAGCTTCTTTATTATAAATGTAATTATGAACCTAATCATTATGAAAATTTGAATATTTCTTATTAAAAATCAATTTCAATTTATCATAAACTTGATAAACTATTATATTTCTTTCCGTCCATATTATTAAATTATCATGACAATATTTAAATCTTTCAATTGATTCATTTTCATTTAGAATTTCCAAAGGATCAGTAAAAGATTGATTTAATAAATCAAACGATATAGTATATAATTTGCATTCTTCATTTTCCTTTCTATAAGTAAAATAAATAAAGTTTTTATCATAGATCATCATATCATAATTTAAATTATCAATATACAGCTGAATACTAGAAATTTTTGTACCTGATTCAATACAAAAAGCATGTAGAAAATTCTCAAAATCTGTTTTCTTCTTTTCATAATCTTAATTTGCATTCTTCATTAGAACTTTTATATTCCTCTTCTTTATATTTTTATATATATATATCTTTTTTATTCTATTGAATCTTTATCTACCTTCTTCTTTTTTCTATAATATTTATCTATATTCATATACTTTTTTACTCATTTTTAAATTAAAAAATAATATATTTATAAAAATATACATCTTCTTATATGATATAAATATACCAATATTTATTTCCTTCTTACTTTCAAACGTTATTTATTTAAAAATAGCTTCTTATTATTTTTTTTTTAAATCGAATATAAATTAACTTCTTCAATGTATCAAATCGAATATATAACTTAACTTTTTGAAATATATTAGGTCGAATATAAATAAACTTCTTGAATGTATCAATTCGAATATATAAATTATCTTTTTTGAAATACGTATATCAATTCAAATGTAAATTAACTTTTAGAAATATATCATTTAGAATATTAATTGACTTTTTTGAAATAGGTCTCTTTGAATATAAATGAAATTTTAAAAAATATATCAATATGATTATAAAGTAACTTTTTGAAATGTATGAATTAAATACAAATAATCACAAAATTCACTTTTTCCAATATGATTTACATTTTTCTAGTTTTCTCTAAATTTCGAACGTTAGGCTTAATATTTTCAGAATTTTACTTATCTTTTCGTATCCCACCGCTGCCACCATGTTTTATAAGTTATATTGTTTATACTTAACATTTAGTCTTATTTAAACATATATTTATAATATAGTTACAGTCTATATATGGAGCCATGCAATACAGAAGCACGCTAGATGAATTACATATTTATTATGATTCAAAATGATGATACAGTGTTGCCGGATCTTTATATTTACACAGATTATACTATATACAACAATAACCAAATATTTATATGTATGAATATTTTAAAAATGCTCCACTGATATTTACTGAAATGTAAATTTTAATTAAATTGCAAATATGAACTTAAATAAAACTCTCAAACTAAATATATTAAACCAAACACATATCTTCTTCTTTCTTATCTCCACTCAATCAAATTAGGGTATCAAGCTTGTAAAGCTTGAGACTTTTGATGGTGTCTGCCGGGGAAGAGTTAGAGCTCATTAATGGATGAGTTAATACAGTCAATAATGTGTTTTGGGGTTGCAGGCCTAGATTTGCACTTGGTACATAGTGAGAAAACCTTGCAACCAATCTGGAAAGTCATTGTCCGTTGATGATCAGACTTAAACCTGAAAATAAAAGACTGTTGTACCAAACACATATGAAAATAGAAAATACAGTAAAACCTCTTTGTATAGAGCAACACATAGTTGCAGAGCCAAATTGTGTTTTAGGGAAAAATATTCACTTTCTGGAGAGTTACTAGAAATTAAAAATTATAATTTTGGGGCAATTAAAAGGTTCCTTTGTAGAGAGGGATCCTACAGCACACGTCTATTTAAAGGGTGCTTTGGTTTTGCTACTAAATGTGATTTAGAAAAAGTTGTTCTACTCTATTATTTTAATAATATCTTCTCTATGAAATCTTTATATGCGATTAGCTAATACAGAGTTTCACAATTGTTTCCATCACAGAAATACACAATAGAAGTATGGCAAAAATACTCTTATATGCATATATGTTTTGTATATATGCAAATTTTCTGTCATTTCCCCTCACAAATATATTCTCTAAAATTGCATTGCTCCAGATACATCGTGTTCAATTTCAAGTGAAGGTAAGTACTAATATATCCAGGATTTTATGCAAATTTTCTTTTATGTAATAGATATTACTCTCAAAAATCAATTCACAACAATTTCACGAAGCACAATAATAATCTTGTCTCAGAAAATTTACCACCTAACTAGACAAAAGAGACTCCTCCGTGTCATCAAGACCCAATGCCAGCAAGAATTGAAATCTACTGCTGCACATGACTGGTTTAGAGGAGAAGAGACAAGCACCTATTCTGTCCTCCAAAGAGAATAACATTCCTTGATTTACAGATTTAAATATGGTCATCTATGCACAATGACTTTCCAGAATGTTTGCAAGGTTTTGCAGCCCCAAACCACATTATTGACTGTATTGGCTCATCCATTGATGGCCTATAGTCATTCACAGCAGACACCATCATAAATACCAAAATCGACAGAATTGATACTTTAATATAGTTGAATGGTGATAAGAAAGTCGAAGAAGTTTTCTTATTCATCTGAAGCTGTCTAATTGGTTTATGTATGAATTATTTTAAGCCCAAAAGGCAAAATATTTCGAATATCCTATATTAAGAGCATCATTTATTTTGCATAAAATGAAATTCTAAATGTGTTTTGATTTTTTAGAAACATCTAGTGGAACACCACCTACAGGAGGTAAGATATTGAGCTCACTAATCACTATCTATAACTTTGACAATTTAGCTTATGGGGGTTAGAAATTGTAGAGTTTTTCATTCTTACAACTCTTAATCCTATACATGATTCAAATTCAAAATTCTAAATGTGTTTTGATTTTCAGAACCACCTAGTGGAACACCACCTACAGGGGGTAAGATTTAGAGCTCAATTATCTTTATCTATGCCTATGACAATTTTGCTTATGGGGGTTGGAAATTGTGGAGTTTTTATTTCGTACAACCCTTAATTCTATACATGAATAAATTCTAAATTTGCTTTGTTTTTCAGAACCACCTAGTGGAACACCTCCTACAGGGGGTAAGATTTTGAACCCAATTATATGCCTTTGACAATTTGGATCGTGGAGGTTGGAAATTGTGTTTTTCTTTCTTACAACTCTTAATCCTCTACATGATTCAAAATTCTAAATGTGTATTTTGATTGCTCCTACAGGGGGTAAGATTTCAGTAATTGGTATGCATTGCTCTAGTTGCCTCGAGAATTTAGCTTTTGAATGTTGTAATAGAGCGAATTTATCATTCTTACACATGTTAATCTAATTAATGCCAAATCCAAAATTTTAAATTTGTTTTGGTATTCAGAACCATCTAGTGGGTCTCCACCTACAGGAGGTAAGAATCAACTGTATCATTATTAGAATACTCCCAAAGGGGATAAGATTTTGGGTCTACTAATGCAGGTCTTTCTGTATTTTCAAAATTATCTATTTGTAGTCTTTTTTAAAGTTATATTGTCCCACATACTAAATTATCTATGATTATCATTAATTTGGTTCTTCCTACTAATTCAATTTCAACCTCTTCCTCCAATTTGACCACAATAATTTACCTGTTTTTCTTGTATTTTTAAATTTTTCTTTTATTAAGATTTTTTCTGATAATAATTTCGAACCTTTATGAGAGGACACTCTTGGCTAGAGGGAGCCTCTCAACAAATGAGAAGTTTTAAATTTCTAGTAAGTTGAGACGTCTCCGTAAAGAAACCTTTAGATTTGCCACTAGGTGTCTTTTACAGGAAAATTTCAATGTAGCTATAATTCACTCACCCCTTCATTCATTTTAAAACTACAATGGAACTCCCCTGTAAAAGACTACACCTAGTTGCAGAAATAAAGTTTCATCTTACCATTAATTAATAAATTTTGATATTAACGATGGAAATTGTCATTTGTAGAGAAGTGTCCTCTTGCAAGATTATCCTCTTTTGGAAATTCTACTGTTTATAGTAAAGAGGAAGGCTATATATCGTGGCTATAGTGAACTATGGCTATAGTGAACCAGAAGCTCTGTCCCTTCGGAGTCACTATAGAGGGGTTTTAACTGTATATATATCATTTCAAATATTCATGAGTTGATTTTTCATTTAATTAGTTTTATTATACAACTGAAGCTGTCTAACCTGTTAATGTCTAAATTATTTTAAGATAGAGAGAGAAGGCTAAATGTTTTGAATATCCTATATTAAGAGCTTCATTTAATTTGCATAAAAGAGAATTTTTAATTTGTTATGATTTTCAGAACCAACTAGTGGAACACCACCAACAGGGGGTAAGATTTTGAGCAAACTAATCATTATACCTTTGAGAATTTGGATTATTGGGGCTAGAAATTAGTCAAGTTTTTTTTCTCACAATTCTCAAACCTATAAGTGATTCTAATTCTAAATGTGTTTTAATTTTCAGAACCATCTAGTGGAACACCACCTACAGGGGGTAAGATTTCTAGCTCAATATTTGCTATGCCTTGAGAATTTCTCTTGTGGAGGTTGGAAAATACTGAATTCATTTATTTCTACAGCCTTATATTCCTATTAAGGTGTAAGTATGAAATATTCAAGTTATAGTTTTGGTTGTCAGAGCCAACTAGTGGGACACATACAGGGGGTGAGATTTTGATCGCACCAGTTTGTGTGCCCTTGAAAATTTAACTTGTGGATGTTGAGAAGTAATTCGTTTTTTCTTTCATCTCTTAATTCTATTACGTTCAATTCAAAATTTTTAAAATGTGTTTTGGTTTTCAGAAACACCTAGTGGGACACCAATTACAGAGGGTAAGATTCTGATCTCACTAGTTTGTGTGTCCTTTATAATTTAGTTTGTGCAGGTTATAAAAGTGTAAATTTTTCTCTTTAACCTCCTATACCAATTAAATTCAAACTCAAAATTTTGAATGTGTTTTTTGATTATAGAACCATCTAGTGCGACTCCACCTATAGGGGGTAAGACTCTACTCTTTCACTATTAAAAACCACTCGTATTTACCAAGGTCTACCCCAAGGATCAATCCTAAGCCCTATTCTCTTCAATATTTACCTAAATGATGTACACACTTTTATCAAACCGCCAGCTAAAATTGCCCTTTACGCAGATGACATAAACATCTGGGTCTCCAAAAACAACCTCTCCGATGCAGAACAATCTCTGAATAAAGCCATGAAAAATCTACAAAAGGTAACTCAGAAACTAAAATTATCCATCAACATCAACAAATCTGAAATCGGCCTCTTCACCATCAACAACCACCTTCGCCACTGGACCCCAAATATTTTCTTAAATAATTCAAAACTTCAATATTCAGATTCCCCAATATATCTTGGTGTCACACTCGACCCTGCGCTCACTTTTAAAAAACATATTGACACCATGATAAGCAAAGCCAAAAATAGGCTCAAAATCCTGAAAAAAATATCAGGCTTAAACTGGGGTGCAAATGCCAATATCTTACGCACAACGTGCCTTGCACTCGTAAGACCTATTTTGGAATATGCTACACCAGCCTGGATCAATGCAAGTAAAACTAACCTATCCAAAATAGACAGAATCCAAGCAAGCGCAGCTAAAATTATCAGCGGACTTCGAGGATCCTGCCCAAATCGCATTGCTGAACTCGAATCCAACCTTCTTCCCCTGCACCTAAGGAGAAAAATCTGATTTTCAAAATTTATAACAAAAAAGATGAACTCTCCAAAAGAACATCTTACAGGAAAATTTATTAGAAATTGGGTCCCAAACCAAAGATTAAAACGCCCCACACCTCTCAACATGGCTCACAACTCTAATCTTTTAGACATCCCAATTAATCCCAAACACAGAACTTCCTATCCCCCACACAAAACTCGCAACAAACTCATCTGTTTCCCTCATCTACCAATCCCCACAAACACGAAACTCAGCCAGAATTACTTAAAGCTTTTGGCCTCCAAATCATTGAGGAAAATAGCTCCCTCTTTGACATCACAATTTACACTGACGGTAGCCAACTTGAAACTGGACTGTCTGGCAGTGGAATTGCTATCTACAAAGATAAGATCCTGGAAAAAATCTCCCTCTCCCACCCTAGACATCTTTCAGTTTATAAATCAGAACTCTCTGCTATAGATACGGCTCTAAAAGACATCAACATCAACTCACCAAGCAAAATAATAATCTACTCCGACTCAAGAGCAGCCATTTATACCCTTCAAAGCTGCTTCTCCAGTCAAGAACCTCTCCTCAAGAGCATTGCTAAGTCTGTAAACCGACTCCCAGCCAACAGCTCACAGTGCAATGGCTTCCAGCTCACGTTGGAATTCCTGGTAATGAGCTGGCAGACTCTCTGGCAAAAGCTGGAGCTCTTGGCCTACCTGAAGCAAGAGAATCCACCACCCAACTAGATGAAAGAGACCTCCTCCGTACCATCAAAACCCAATGCCTGCAGGAATGGAAATCTGATGCTGCACATGACTGGTACAGAGCAGGAGGGACAAGCACCGGTTCTGTCCTCCCAAGAGAACAACAGTCTTTGATTTCCAGACTTAAGTCTGGTCATCTACGGACAATGACTTTCCAGAATGGTTGCAAGGTTTTCCCACTATGTACTAAGTGCAATTCTCAGCCTGCAACCCCAAGACATATTATTGACTGTATTGACTCATCCATTGATGAGCTCTACTCTTCCCCGGCAGACACCATCAAAAATCTCAAGCTTTACAAGCTTGATGCCTTAGTGTGATTGAGTGGAGATAAGAAAGAAGAAGAAGACTATTAAAAATTTTGTATTTATTATAGAAAAAAATTGTAAGAATTTGTAACACTATTTTTTCATACACTATAACTAAAATTATTTCCCATGTCTTAGTTGTCAAAATTGTTTATGTGTTGACTTTGCTTAGTATTATTAATGAAACTGATTCCAATAATTATTAATTAAACATTATATTTATTGATTTACAATAGAGAGATATAATATAAAAAGGAAACTTATATTGAAACAAAGGAACTCTTTTTTTTCTTGTTTTTTAGCGCCTATTTTCCCGTGAGCTTACACACACTCTGTGGTAACAAATAATTAAAATATGTACAACACACGCTCCCCTGTGTGTAAGCCCTAATCAGCAAGTCCAAGGCTATCTGCACATTTCCGTAGTTTGTCCTTAGGTAGACTCTTCGTTAGTATATCCGCCTCCATGTCTTCACTTTTAGTGTATTCCAGCTTGATTCCATTTTGAATTTCCTCTTTCACAAAATAATACTTTCGGTTTATGTGCTTTGTTCGTGAAGTAATCTTGTCAGATTGTATCCAGTTTATTGCAGCCTGGCTGTCACTTTTCAAGGTAATTGGGAAAGTTAAATTTTCACAAAGTTCTTCTAGTAATCCCTTTAACCATAATACTTCTGAAATGCCTTCACATATTGAAATAAGTTCTGCTTCACATGTAGACAAGGCTACTAAATTTTGCTTTCTACTTCTCCAGTTTATTAAGTTGTTGCCAAGTTTGACTGTATAGCTTGAATAGGATTTTGCGTCTCGGGTTGTGCACCAGCTCGCATCAGTACTTATTGTGATATTGTTGTCTTTTGACTTATATGCCAACATGTTATCTCTTGTTCCCTTCAGATATCTATAAATCCTTTTAACTCCAGTTAAGTGTATTTCTCTTGGATCATTACTATACTGTGATAAATTGCTGACGTTGAAGGATATGTCCGGTCGAGTACCCGTAGAGAGGTACATTAGTGATCCAATCATTTCCTGGTATACAGTTTTATCTACTGGCTTAGAGTCCAAATATTCATCCAAATTTTGATTTTGATCTCCAGGTGTCTGCACACTGTTGCATTCTTCCAGTCCAAATCTGTGAAGAATTGTATCAATATAATGAGTCTGAGATAGATAAAATCCATCTTCTTCCCTTTTTATTTCAATTCCAATAAATGGTTCGCTATCTTTCTTTTCTGTTAGAGTAACATATTTTTCTATTTCTGAGGCTAGGTTGTCATTAATTTCCTTACTAGTTCCAGCAATGATGAGATCATCTACATATAGACCCAGTATTGCATACTCTTCTCCTCTCTGGAGTTTATAGACACATGGATCACATTTGGTTCTAATCATTCCCAACTGGTATAAAATTTCATTGATCTTTTTGTTCCAACATTTTCCTGATTGTGGTAGACCATACAGGCTTTTTTTCCAATTTACACACTTTGTTTTCTTCTCCTTTTTGTATAAAACCATCTGGTTGTCTCATGTATACTGTCTCTTTTAACTCACCATAGAGATAAGCTGTCTTCACATCATAAGTCTTTATGGTTAAATTCTGTTGTGTTGCAAGAGCTACTATTGTTCGCAAGCTTTCCTTTTTGAGTACAGGTGAAAAAGATTCCTTATAGTCCACACCATATCTTTGATTGCATCCAACAGCAACCAGTCTGGCCTTTCGTTTATATATGCCGTCAATTGGTGTTTTCTTCGTACTGTAGACCCATTTACTATTGATGACTTTCATACCATTTCCCCTTGGTACTAGTGTCCATACTTTATGTTTCTCTATCTCACTGAGCTCATCTTCCATTGCTTTGTGCCATTCATTTCTTTCTCCACTATCCATTGCTTCTTTAAAGTTCTCCGGAATATAATGATCAACTTCCATAATTAAGTTTGCATTATTCCTATCCTTTATTCTTTGTGAGCGTCGAACTCCTTCTCCAATCAATTTCCTTTCTTGTTCTTCAAGTCTTGCTTTGTGCCGTTCTTCTAAGATGCTCTTTGTTTCTCCTTTCTTTCTTCCTCCTTTTACACATCTTTCCTGTATCGGTTCAGTTTGTGATGAGTCATTTTCACAGTCACCACCTAGTTTTACTGAAGTATCCTCCTGAGACTTCATTTTACTCTCTGTGACAGGATTGTCTTCTTTCAAGATAAGAAAGTCTTCAGCAACTATTTCTTCACAATTTCCTTTATAGGTCAAATTATCACAAGTAGTATCTTCCTGAATATCATTTGCATAATCAATTCCTCTCTTATCTTCACTAAATTTTACTGATCTGACTTCATGGATTCTCTTTGTCATTATATCATATATTCTGTAGGCTTTTCTTTTAATGGAATAACCAATAAATATTCCCTTTCTACCCTTTGGTGAAAACTTGTTTCTTCTTTGTTTGCTCTCAAGCCAATGTGTCAAACATCCAAATATTCGAATGTGTTTGACCGATGGTTTCCTGCCATTCCATCTCTGCATAGGTGTATTTTGCTTGATAGACCTGTGGGGTGTACAATTCTTAATGTATGTAGCTGTAGCAATTGCCTCTGCCCAAAACATCATGGGTAATTTTGAGTCAATTAGTAAGGTTCTCGCTGTATCTATAAGAGTCCTATTCACTCTCTCTGCGACTCCATTACTTTGTGGTGAGTATGTTGTGGTGAGTTGGTGATGGATCCCACTTCTCTTGAAAAGTCCTTCAAATCTAGAGTTACAAAATTCAGTTCCATTGTCCGTTCTTACATCTTTTATTCTAAGACTTAATTCGTTTTCGGCTCTTGCTTTAAATTCTTCAAATCTTTCAAAGGTCTCATCTTTTGATCTCAGGAAATATACAAAGATTCTTCTACTGTAATCATCTACTATAACAAGGAAATACTTAGATCCTCCTAAAGATTGACATGGCATTGGTCCACATAAATCCATATGAATCAACTGCAGGGGCTTAACTGTATAATTTTCTGTAATATTATATGGCTTCTGCACCAGTTTTCCCATTATGCATGCTTCGCACTCTTGTAACCTTTCGAATTTTAGATCCAATCCTCTTACAATATGTCCTTGAATCATTTTTTTCATGTATTCTTCATTTATATGGTTTAATCTCTTATGCCATAAACTTATATTGCTATTTTTATTTGATAAATGTGTATTTATAACCATGACATTTTCATTTTTCGCTATTGGTACATTTCTTTGTTTTGTTTCCATCATAAACATTCTATCTTTAATATATGCTTCAGCAACTAAATCATTCCCTTCATTATAAATTTTTGCTCCATCCTTATTGAAAATAACTGAATTTCCCTTGTTGACTAATTCGTATACTGACAAGAAATTATTCCTTAAACTTGGTACATGTAAGATATCTTTGATGCGAATATTTTCTTGGCCTTCACTTGTGCATGTAGTAAGTCTCATATCTCCTTTGGCTATGGCTTGGGTAGTTTTGCCCTTTTCAGCTAGGTTGATTTCACTTTCATAATCTACCACATTTTCCATCAAAGTTAGGTTTGGGGTTAAATGTGCGGTGCATCCTGAATCTATACACCATATTTGTCTATCATTTCTCTCATCTGGTGAATCTTCAAATTCTTTTACATATGTTTCAAATGCTTGCTCATTAATTCCACTTTTCATAGTATCCACTAGGTTATTTGAATGTTCCCTACTGTATTTGTGATTTCTATAACCAGGATTCCATTTCTTTTGGTATCCTTGTTTCTGTTTATCTCGAAACCAGCAATCATTAGCTAGATGTCCCTTTTTATTACAAACAAAACATCTTTTTGGCTGAAATTGTTGGACTTTTCTATTTTTAATTCTGTATGCTTGTTCATGCCCATTCTCAACCGATTGATTTAATCTCATATTTCTTCTTGACTCCTCTTCTCTTAGAGTTTGTTGAATCTCTTCAATTGTTGCCTCTCTCTTTGATCGTAAGACAATAGCAATATTTTCATACCTTGGATGTATGCCTCTGACAATATGAAATGAAAGTTCTCTTGAGGGAAATTGATGCCCTAATGATGAACTTCTAGCAGCAATATTTTTTGCCCTTGTTATATATTCATCTACAGTCTCATTATCTTTCATTCTAATGTTCTTTAATTCTAAGCCTATATCAATAATTTTATCTTCCAAATTGCCTGTGTATGTTTTTCTCAGTGAGTCCCATACTTTCTTAGCATTTGTTTCTCCTATGAACATTCCAGCTTGTTCATTTGTCAAAGTAGTGATGATTATCCCAAAAGCTTCATCATTTTTATCACTCCAAATCTCCCAAGAACTTTTGTCTTCCATATCAGGTTCTGGATCTGAAATTACACATTTAAATAATTTTCTTCCTCTCAGAACTGCGCCGATTTTCAACGCCCATATTTGATAATTATTTCCTGTTAATGGTTCAATTTTTGTTTGGGATAAAACATTATATTCAGCCATTTTCGTCTTTTGAGCTAATATAAACAAACCAATATATAATTTAAAACAAATATATATTTTAAATTTATTTAAATATTGGGTAGCTTTTAAACATGCAATATATAGATATAATTTAACTTAATCTATATAAATACCTTTAATCTTCTTATAAGTGCTTCAGTTTACCGATCAGAATAAACTTCTTGCTTAATCTTCAGATTAAATATTTTCGTTTTTGAGCTTTATATCAATAAACCACGCTCTGCTACCAATTGTTGACTTTGCTTAGTATTATTAATGAAACTGATTCCAATAATTATTAATTAAACATTATATTTATTGATTTACAATAGAGAGATATAATATAAAAAGGAAACTTATATTGAAACAAAGGAACTCTTTTTTTTCTTGTTTTTTAGCGCCTATTTTCCCGTGAGCTTACACACACTCTGTGGTAACAAATAATTAAAATATGTACAACATTATGTAACATTCCTCTTTTTAAATCCTAATTACTCTTAATTTTCAATTAACTTATAAAAAGCAATTAATTTTGTTAATTGGATAAATACTAGTTTTTCTTAGAAAATTCTAAATTAAAAGTTGCAACTATATAAATAAATGTATGCTTTATAAAAATTGTAGAATATCAACGACAAACATGTAGGATTGAAAATGTGGGGCACTGAAGAAAATGACACCACACAATGTATTGTATTTGTTTACTTCTTTTTCCAATACTCTGTTTAGACTAATAAATTATTTTACAGGAACCACAACAAAACCTACAAAAACCACAACGCACAGTATGTAATTAATACATTCCCCTCCCTATTATCTGGATATGATATCTATTTAGCCTCAATTTTTCTTTTTTACAAATAAATAACCATTTTTTTAATATACTATATATATATACTACTATTAAAAAATATTGGGAGGGTTTGGCTCAGTGGTGGTGAAACTACCCAGAGGTCCAGGTGTCCTCTAGCATTAGTGTCCATTCTTGGAGGTTCCACTGTATTTTCCTAGATCCCAACAATCTTGGGAGTTTTAGGAACTATTTTAAAATATCATTTTCTCTCAACATAAAGCCCTCTAATACTGAACATTGCAAATATGAATTAAAAATTAGAATTAAATATATTATAAAAGTATTTTTAAATATAAATCTATTTCAAAAAAATATTCCTGAGTTTATTTTTCATTAATTTAATTTTCTTTTGTCTCTGAAGCCTCAGAGTTGATTTTTAAATTAATTTATTTTTCTCTTATGCATCTGTAGCTCTCTAACTTGTTCATGTCTAAATTATTATAAGCCTCAGAAGGCTAAATCTTCTTAATATCCTATATTAAGAGCTCATTGAATTCGCATAAAGGAAAATTCAAAATGTGTTTTTATTTTCAGAACCATCTAGTGGAACACCTCCTACAGGGGGTAAGATTTCTAGCTCAATTATTGCTATGCCTTGAGAATTTCTCTTGTGGAGTTTGGAAAATACTGAATTTATTTATTTCTACAGCCCTATATTCCTATTAAGGTGTAAGTATGAAATATTCAAGTTATAGTTTTGGTTGTCAGAGCCAACTAGTGGGACACATACAGGGGGTGAGATTTTGATCGCACCAGTTTGTGTGCCCTTGAAATTTTACTTGTGGATGTTGAGAACTAATGAATTTTTACTTTCATCTCTTAATTCTATTACGGAAAATTGAAAATTAAAAATGTATTTTGGTTTTCAGAAACACCTAGTGATACACCAATTACAGAGGGTAAGATTCTGATCTCACTAGTTTGTGTGCCCTTGATAATTTAGTTTGTGAATGTTATAAGAGTGTAAATTTTTCTTTCTTTAACCTCCTATACCAATTAAATTCAAACTCAACATATTATATGTTTTGGTTTCAGAGCCATCTAGTGGGACTCCACCTAGAGGAAGTAAAACTCAACTCTTTCATTATTGAAAACTTAGGATCATATATTGTAGAAATTTGTAACAATTTTTTTAACACAATTTATATTTTTCTTTCTCTATAAAATTAAAATTATTTCCCATGTCTTGTTGGTCAAAAATTGTTTGTGTGCGATTCTGCTATTTATATCACTTCAAATAACTTAATTTTCTTATATCTTTAATTTTAGTTAATTTACGTAAAAGCAATTAATTTTTAAAATCCGATTAATACCAGTTTTTATTAGCAAATCTTATAATAAAAGTTGCATTTATATAAATCAATTTTTTTTTTTTTAAATATTGTAAAATCAACAACAGCTAGGATTGAAGATGTTGGGCACTAAAACAAATAACATCACACAATGTATTGTATTTGTACCTCTTTTCCCAATACTCTGTGTGGACTAATACATTATTTTACAGGAACCACAACAAAACCTATAAAAACCACAACTCGCAGTATGTAATTAATAAATCTCCTTCCCTATTATATAAATATGATAATTAAACTATTTATCCTCCTATTATTTTTTTTACATATTTATGAAAACTTTTTTATTGCCCCTATATATACAGTAAAACATCCCTGTAAAGAGCACCTAGTTGTAAAGCCAAAATGTCCTTTAGGAAGAGGTGTTCTCTTACCAGAGAGTTGCTAAATAGTGAAAATGGTATTTTTAGGAATGAAAACTGTCCTTTGTAGAGAGGTGTCCTTTAGCATGAGTGTCCTCTCATGGAGGTTCTACTGTACTACTATTAAAAAATATTGAAAAGGTTTGGCTCAGTGGTGGTGAATCCTGCCAGCAGTACACCAAATTAAGTCACCATTTTTTAAAATATCTATTGGAATATCTTTTTAAAAAATATAATATAAAACATCACTACATTCACCTAAATAAGCAGCTAATGATATAGTGAATTAGACCCTAATTTTTTTATAAGATATTTAAACTATTTTTTACACATATATGCTTTTTTAAAAATTAGAATAATTTGCTACCATTCCCTTACTGCATTAGGAGGGTCTAGCTAATTAGTGGTGAAACCATTTTGGTCATTTCTAAAATTACAGAAACAACTTTCCTACAGTTTCAATAAACTCCAACTCATCTAAAACTGAAAATTAGAAATTTAGAATATATATTTAAAATATTCATGAGTTGATTTTTTCATTCATTTAGTTTTATTATGCAACTGAAGCTGTCTAACTTGTTAATGTCTAAATTATTTTAAGCCTCAGAGAGAGAAGGCTAAATGTTTTGAATATCCTATATTAAGAGCTTCATTGAATTGGCATAGAAGAGAATTTTAAATTTGTTATGATTTTCAGAACCAACTAGTGGAACACCACCAACAGGGGGTAAGATTTTGAGCAAACTAATCATTATACCTTTGAGAATTTGGATTATTGGGGCTAGAAATTAGTGAAGGTTTTTTTCTCACAATTCTCAAAACTATAAGTGATTCAAATTCAAAATTCTAAATGTGTTTTAATTTTCAGAGCCACCTAGTGGAACACCACCTACAGGGGGTAAGATTTCTAACTCAATTATTGCTATGCCTTGAGAATTTCTCTTGTGGAGGTTGGAAAATACTGAATTTATTTATTTCTACAGCCTTATATTCCTATTAAGGTGTAAGTATGAAATATTCAAGTTATAGTTTTGGTTATCAGAGCCAACTAGTGGAACACATACAGGGGGTGAGATTTTGATCGCACCAGTTTGTGTGCCCTTGAAAATTTAACTTGTGGATGTTGAGAAGTAATTAGTTTTTTCTTTTATCTCTTAATTCTATTACGTTCAATTAGAAAATTTAAAATGTGTTTTGGTTTTCAGAAACACCTAGTGGGACACCAATTACAGAGGGTAAGATTCTGATCTCACTAGTTTGTGTGCCCTTTATAATTTAGTTTGTGAAGGTTATAAAAGTGTAAATTTTTCTTTCTTTAACCTCCTATACCAATTAAATTCAAACTCAAAATTTTGAATGTGTTTTTTGATTATAGAACCATCTAGTGCGACTCCACCTATAGGGGGTACGACTCTACTCTTTCACTATTAAAAATTTGGTATTTTCTTTAGAAAAAAATTGTAAGAATTTTTAACACTTATTTTTCATACACTATAGCTAAAATTATTTCCCATGTCTTTGTTATCAAAATTGTTTGTGTGACATTCCTCTATTTAAATCCTAATTACTCTTAATTTTCAAATAACTTATAAAAAGTAATTCATTTTGTTAATTGGATAAATACTAGTTTTTCTTAGAAAATCTTTCAATAAAAGTTGCATCTATATTAATAAATTTATAATATTTATAAAAATTGTAGAATATCAACAACAAACATCTAGGATTGAAAATGTGAGGCACTGAAGAAAATGACACCACAAAATGTATTGTATTTGTTTACCTCTTTTTCCAATACTCTGTGGACTAATACATTATTTTACAGGAACCACAACAAAACCTACAAAAACCACAACCCGCAGTATGTAATTAATACATCCCCTTACCTATTATCTAGATATGAAATCTATTTAGCCTTAAATTTTCTTTTTTACAAATAAATAAACATATTTTTTAATATACCTTATATATATACTACTATTAAAAAATATTGGGTGTGTTTGGCTCGGTGGAGAACCTACTCAGAGGTCCAGGTGTCCTCTAGCATGAGTGTCCATTCATGGAGGTTCCTCTGTATTTTCCTAGATCCCAACTATCTTGGGAGTTTTGGGAACTATTTTAAAAAATCTCACCTTCTCTCAACATAGAGCCCTCTAATACTGAACATTGAAAATATGAATTATGAATTAGAATTAAATATTTTATTAAAGTATTTTTTTAAAAATATATTTATTTCAAATATTCCTGATTTGATTTTTTCATTAATTTAGTTTTTTATGCCTCTGACGCCTCAGAGTTGATTTTTAAATTAATATATTTTTCTCTTATGTATTTGTAGCTCTCTAACTTGTTCATGTCTAAATTATTATAAGACTCAGAAGGCTAAATGTTCTTAATATCCTATATTAAGAGCTTCATTGAATTTGCCTAAAATGAATTCTATATGTGTTTTTATTTTCAGAACCATCTAGTGGAACACCACCTACAGGGGGTAAGATTTTGAGCCCACTACTCATTAGGCCTTTGACAATTTGGCTTATGAGGGTTGGAAATTTGTAATTTTTTATACACAAACAACTACAAATTTTATATAAGTTTTAAATTCAAAATTCTAAATGAATCTCTATCACATTAGTCACAATTTGGAAATAAGGTGTCGTTGCCATGTTAGTCACTTGGAAACAAACCAGAATTTGGCTGATTATGCAAAGGGTCCAGGGGGAACTGGTTTGGTCGGTCTTCTTCCCTCCCAATATACCAGTGTCCAACTAGCAATTGAAGTATCAAAATCAAAGAATTTCTTGACAGGAACAATCATGACCAACCATAAAGGTCTTCCATTTGGATGCAAAATTAGGTCAATATTCCACAAAGGCTTTCAGGAAGAACAACAACATGTTGGAGGGACAAATTACAGTCCTCTCTACTTACTTCTCCTCTTCATCTGAAACAAACGCTTTGCCTAATGCTTCATTTTTATTTATTTAAGACAAAAGATTTTTGTTGAAGCGTTGAGAATATAAAACATCAATTTTATACAACTCATAATCCTATACAGGTTTTAAATTCAAAATGTGTTTTGATTTTCAGAGCCACTTAGTGAATCACCACCTACAGGGGGTAAGATTTTGAGCCCAATTAATGCTATGCCTTTGAAGATTTGGCTTGTGGAGGTTGAAAAGTAGTGAATTCATTTCTTTTTTCAGCCTTATATCCCTATTAAGGTGAAGTATGATATATTAAAATTATTGATTTGGATGTCTGAGCCAACTAGTGGGACACTTACAGGGGGTGAGATTTTGATCTCACTAGTTTGTGTGCTCTTGAAAATTTAACTTGTGGTGTTGAAAAGTAATGCCTTTTTTTTCTCTCATTTCTTAATTATATTAGTCAAATTGAAAATTTAAAATGTGTTTTGGTTTTCAGAAACACCTAGTGGGACACCAATTACAGAGGGTAAGATTCTGATCTCAGTAGTTTGTGTGCCCTTGATAATTTAGTTTGTGAATGTTATAAAAGTGTAAATTTTTCTTTCTTTTTTTAATCTCCTATACCAATTAAATTTAAATTCAAAATTTTAAATGTGTTTTTTGTTTTTAGAACCATCTAGTGGGACTCCACCTACAGGAGGTAAAACTCTACTCTTTCATTATTGAAAACGTAGGGTCATATACTGTAGAAATTTGTAAAAAATTTTTTAACACAATTTATATTTTTCTTTCTATATATAATTAAAATTATTTCCCATGTCTTGTTTGTCAAAAATTGTTTGTGTGCGATTCTGGTATTTTTACCTTTATAATAACTTAATTTTCTGTATCTTTAATTTTAGGTAATTTACGTAAAAGCAATTAATTTTTTTAATCTGAATAATACCAGTTTTTATTAGCAAATCTTATAATAAGAGTTGCATTTATACAAATCAATTTTCATTTTTTTTTATAAATATTGTAAAATCAACAACACTTAGGATTGAAGATGTTGGGCACTAAAACAAATTACACCACACAATGTATTGTATTTGTTTACTTCTTTTTCCAATACTCTGTGTGGACTAATACATTATTTTACAGGAACCACAACAAAACCTATAAAAACCACAACTCGCAGTATGTAATTAATACATCCCTTCCCTATTATATAAATATGATAATTGAAACTATTTATCCTCATATTATTTTTTTACATATTTATGAAAACTTTTTTATTGCCCCTATATATACAGTAAAACATCCCTGTAAAGAGCACCTAGTTGTAAAGCCAAAATGTCCTTTAGGAAGAGGTGTTCTCTTACCAGAGAGTTGCTAAATAGTGAAAATGGTATTTTTAGGAATGAAAACTGTCCTTTGTAGAGAGGTGTCCTTTAGCATGAGTGTCCTCTCATGGAGGTTCTACTGTACTACTATTAAAAAATATTGAAAAGGTTTGGCTCAGTGGTGGTGAATCCTGCCAGCAGTACACCAAATTAAGTCACCATTTTTTAAAATATCTATTGGAATATCTTTTTAAAAAATATAATATAAAACATCACTACATTCACCTAAATAAGCAGCTAATGATATAGTGAATTAGACCCTATTTTTTATAAGATATTTAAACTATTTTTTACACATATATGCTTTTTTAAAAATTAGAATAATTTGCTACCATTCCCTTACTGCATTAGGAGGGTCTAGCTAATTAGTGGTGAAACCATTTTGGTCATTTCTAAAATTACAGAAACAACTTTCCTACAGTTTCAATAAACTCCAACTCATCTAAAACTGAAAATTAGAAATTTAGAATATATATTTAAAATATTCATGAGTTGATTTTTTCATTCATTTAGTTTTATTATGCAACTGAAGCTGTCTAACTTGTTAATGTCTAAATTATTTTAAGCCTCAGAGAGAGAAGGCTAAATGTTTTGAATATCCTATATTAAGAGCTTCATTGAATTGGCATAGAAGAGAATTTTAAATTTGTTATGATTTTCAGAACCAACTAGTGGAACACCACCAACAGGGGGTAAGATTTTGAGCAAACTGATCATTATACCTGTAGGATTTTTGCGTGATGTGTTGGTGTGGCTTGTGGAAAGGCTGCTGATAAAATTATAATTAAAATTGATTTATTTAAAGCCAGAAATATAGAAATAGAAAAGAAGCAACGGTTGAAGTAACGGCCGTCGGAGTTAGCCTAGATGTTTACCGCCGAGTGGCCAGAGTCTCTGATGATGTCCCGCGCGCATGCGTAGTCAGGTTGACGCTCGCGGTTGCCGAGGCCATCCTAGTTCGCGCTCGCTGAAGCAAAGTGTAGTCGCTACATACCTTTGAGAATTTGGATTATTGGGGCTAGAAATTAGGGAGGAATTTTTTTCTCACAATTCTCAAATCTATAAGTGATTCAAATTCAAAATTCTAAATGTGTTTTAATTTTCATAGCCACCTAGTGGAACACCACCTACAGGGGGTAAGATTTCTAGCTCAAAAATTGCTATGCCTTTGATGATTTCTATTGTGGAGGTTAGAAAATACTGAATTCATTTATTTCTACAGCCCTATATTCCTATTAAGGTTTAAGTATAAAATAATAAAGTTATAGTTTTGGTTGTCAGAGTGAGACACCTACAGGGGGTAAGATTTTGATCGCACCAGTTTATGTGCCCTTGAAAATTTAACTTGTGGATGTTGAGAACTAATGCATTTTTTTTATATCTCCTAATTCTATTATGGTCAAATTGAAAATTAAATGTGTTTTGGTTTTCAGAAACACCTAGTGGGACACCAATTACAGAGGGTAAGATTCTGATCTCACTAGTTTGTGTGCCCTTGATAATTTAGTTTGTGAATGTTATAAAAGTGTAAATTTTTCTTACTTTAACCTCCTCAGGAATCTCAACCTCACCTAGTGAAGGTAAGACATTTTTATCCTTATATTTAAACTAGTGATTGATCATTGGAAGCCAAGTTACTTTTATTTCTAACACATACACACATATATATTGATGGAAAATTTTGCTGGGAAGAAATTGATCCATAGAAGCATAGGGCGCTTCTCCTGTCAAAATAAACATCGAAACCTGACGCCATCTATGTCACCGCAAACTAGCGGCCTCGGGTCGGTGACAAAGCCACAACACCAGCTTTGGCATACTGAGAAGCGTCCACCTAGAGAAAATGGTTTCTGGCTAATGGCTCTGGTGTTGTGGCTTTGTTACCAATCTGGGGCCGCTAGTTTGCGCGAAGGTCAATAGATGGTGTCAGATTTTGACGCTTATTTTGTCGGGAGAGGCACCCTAGGCTTCTATTGATCAATTTTTTTCCGGGAAAATTTTCCATATATATTCTGGCCATAGATTTGACCCAGCCACTTTTCCAGCTAAACACTATATTTAAATCTTTAGATAATAAAACCGAAATATTGGGGAATACATCTTTTATTCAATCCAATATATGCCTTTTTATTATCTAAACATATATTTATATATATATTTCCAATACAAATGTTATTATTTATATATTAAACTAATCAAAAGGCAATAGAGCCATTTTTTTCAAGTAAATATTGTATTGTATAATATGATCAAGATGTTTTAAAATAATTGTATTTCTTTTAATATATAATTAATAAAACTATGCTTAGAATTTGTGTTGATTTTTAAATTAGACTCAGAAGTACATATAAGAAGAACCTATCATTAAATGATTTCTTTTATTATTAATGTAAGGAAATAGGACAGTTTATATATAGGGAATTAAAACAAGGTAACCACTATTGAGAGACAGCTTTTTCCTGTATGTATGGCTGTTCTCTAATTACACAGTCTAAAAATTATAAAAAGTGTAAAAAAAATAATAGAATTGTGAACCAAAATTCCAGTCCCATTAGGGTTTATTATAAGGGGTTTTACTGTATTTGAAAGCAAGCATATAAAAAGTGTATAAACAAGATATGAAACATAAATCTCCATCTTATATAACCAAATATTTATATGTATAAATATTTTTAAAATGCTCCACTAATATTTACTGAAATGTAAATTTTTATTAAATTGAAAATATGAACTTAAATAAAACTCTCAAACTAAATATATTAAACCAAACACATATCTTCTTCTTTCTTATCTCCACTCAATCAAATTAGGGTATCAAGCTTGTAAAGCTTGAGACTTTTGATGGTGTCTGCCAGATAAGAGTAGAGCTCATCAATGGATGAGTCAATACAGTCAATAATGTGTTTTGGGGTTGCTAGCCCAGAATTGCACTTAGTACATAGTGGGAAAACCTTGCAACCAATCTGGAAAGTCATTGTCCGTTGATGATCAGACTTAAACTTGAAAATCAAAGACTGTTGTACCAAACACATATGAAAATAGAAAATACAGTAAAACCTCTTTGTATAGAGCAACACATAGTTGCAGAGCCTAATTGTTGTTCAGGGAAAATATTCACTTTCTGGAGAGTTACTAAATATTAAAAATTATAATTTTGGGGCAATTAAAAGGGTCCTTTGTAGAGAGGGATCCTACAGCGCACGTCTATTTAAAGGGTGCTTTGGTTTTGCTACTAAATGTGATTTAGAAAAAGTTGTTCTACTTTATTATTTTGATAATATCTTCTCTATGAAATCTTTATATGTGATTAGCTAATACAGAGTTTCACAATTGTTTCCATCACAGAAATACACAATAGAAGTATGGCAAAAATACTCTTATATGCATATATGTTTGTATATATGCAAATTTTCTGTCATTTCCCCTCACAAATATATTCTCTAAAATTGCATTGCTCCAGGTACATCGTGTTCAATTTCAAGTGAAGGTAAGTACTAATATATCGAGGGTTTTATGCAAATCTTCTTGTATGTAATAGATATTACTCTCAAAAATCAATTCACTATCAATTTCATCAAACAAAATAATAATCTAATCTGACTCAATACTAACCATTTCTACCCTTCAAACTTGAGCTCTACTCTTCCCCGGCAGACACCATCAAAAATCTCAAGCATTAAAAGCTTGATACCTTAGTGTGATTGAGTGGAGATAAGAAAGAAGAAGAAGAAGAAGAAACTTGTTTCTCCAGCCAAGAACCTTATGGGGGGTTGGAAATTGTGGAGTTTTTCTTTCGTACAACTCTTAATCCTAATCATGATTCAAAATTCTAAATGTGCTTTCATTGCACCTACAGGTGGTAAGATTTCAGTAATTGGTATGCATTGCTTTAGTTGCTATGCCTTCGAAAATTTAGCTTGTGAATGTTGTAAAAGAGTGAATTTATCATTCTTACACATCCTAATCCAATTAATGCCAAATCCAGAATTTTAAATTCGTTTTGGTATTCAGAACCATCTAGTGGGTCTCCACCTACAGGAGGTAAGAATCAACTGTATCATTATTAAAATACCCCCACAGGGGATAAGAATTTGAGCCCACAAATGGAGGTTTTTATCTAATTTCAAAATTATCTAATTGTTGTCTTTATAAAGTTATCTTTCTATTGTCCTACACACTAAATTATCTATGATTATCATTAATTTGGTTCTTCCTAGTAATTCAATTTTAACCTCTTCCCTCCAATTTGATCACAAGAATTTAACTTTTTTTTCTTGTATTTTTAAATTTTTCTTTTATCAAGATTTTCCTGATAATACATTCAAACCTTTATGAGAGGACACTCTTGGTTGGAGGGAGCCTCTCAACAAAAGAGAGGTTTTAAATTTCTAGTTAGTGAACACCTCTCCTTAAAGAAAACTTTAAATTTGCCACTAGGTGTGTCTTTTACAGGGAAATTTCAATGTATCTATAATTCACTCACCCCTTCATTTATTTTAAAACTACAATGGAACTCCCCTGTAAAAGACTACATCTAGTTGCAGAGATAAAGTGTCATCTTACCATTAATTAGTAAATATTAATTTCAACGATGGAAATTGTCATTTGTTGAGAGGTGTCTCTCTCCTCTTGCAAGATTATCCTCTTTGGATGTTCTACTGTTTATAGAAATAAGGAAAGCTATATACCGTGGCTATAGTGAACTGCGGCTATAGTGAACCAAAAGCGCTGTCCCGTCGTTTCACTATAGAGGGGTTTTACTGTATATATATATTTAAAATATTCATGAGTTGATTTTTCATTTATTTAGTTTTATTATGCAACTGAAGCTGTCTAAGAGAAGGCTAAATGTTATAAATATCCTATATTAAGAGCTTCATTGAATTTGCATAAAAGAGAAATTTTAATTTGTTATGATTTTCTGAACCACCTATTGGAACACCACCAACAGGAGGTAATATTTGAACAAACTAATCACTATACCTTTGAGAATTTGAATTATGGGGTCTGGAAATTATTGAAGTTATTTTTTATTACAATTCTCAAACCTATAAGTGATTCAAATTCAAAATTCTAAATTTTTTTAATTTTCAGAACCATCTAGTGGAACACCACCTACAGGGGGTAAGATTTCTAGCTCAATATTTGCTATGCCTTGAGAATTTCTCTTGTGGAGGTTATAAAATACTAAATTCATTTATTTCTACAGCCCTATATTCCTATTAAGGTGTAAGTATGAAATATTCAAGTTATAGTTTTGGTTGTCAGAGCCAACTAGTGGGACACATACTGGGGGTGAGATTTTGATCGCACCAGTTTGTGTGCCCTTGAAAATTTAACTTGTGGATGTTGAGAAGTAATTAGTTCTTTCATCTCTTAATTCTATTACGTTCAATTAGAAAATTTAAAATGTGTTTTGGTTTTCAGAAACACCTAGTGGGACACCAATTACAGAGGGTTAGATTCTGATCTCAGTATTCGTGTGCGCTTGATAATTTAGTTTGTGATTGTTATGAAGTGTACATTTTTCTTTCTTTAACCTCCTATACCAATTAAATTCAAACTCACAATTTTGAATGTGTTTTTTGTTTTCAGAACCATCTAGTGCGACTCCACCTATAGGTGGTAAGACTACTCTTTCACTATTAAATATTTCATATTCTATATAGAATAACACTAACACTTTTTCATACACTATAACTAAAACTATTTCCCTTGTCTTTATTGTCAAAATTGTTTTTGACATTCCTCTATTTAAATCCTAATTACTCTTAATTTTCAAATAACTTATAAAAAGCAATTAATATCGTTAATTGGATAAATACTACTTTTTCTTAGAGAATCTTATAATAAAAGTTGCATCTATATAAATAAATGTATGCTTTATAAAAATTATAGAATATCAACGACAAAAATCTAGGATTGAAAATGTGGTGCACTGAAGAAAATGACACCACACAATGTATTGTATTTTTTTACTTCTTTTTCCAATACTCTGTGTGGACTAATACATTATTTTACAGGAACCACAACAAAACCTACAAAAACAACAACACACAGTATGTAATTAATACATCACTTTCCCTATTATCTAGATATGGTATCTAGTTAGCCTCAATTTTTCTTTTTTACAAATAAATAACCATTTTTTTAATATACCATATATATATACTATTATTAAAAAATATTGGAAGGGTTTGGCTCAGTGGTGGTGAACCTACCCAGAGGTCCTGTTGTCCTCTAGCATGAGTGTCCATTCGTGGAGGTTCCACTGTATTTTCTTAGATCCCAACAATCTTGGGAGTTTTAGGAACTATTTTAAAATATCATTTTCTCTCAACATAAAGCCCTTTAATACTGATCATTGAAAATATGAATTAAATATATTATAAAAGTATTTTTAAATATAAATCTATTTTAAATATTCCTGGGTTTATTTTTCATTAATTTAATATTCTTTTGCCTCTGAAGCCTCAGAGTTGATTTTTAAATTAATTTATTTTTCTCTTATGCATCTGTAGCTCTCTAACTTGTTCATGTCTAAATTATTATAAGCCTCAGAAGGCTGAATGTTCTTAATATCCTATATTAAGAGCTCATTGAATTCGCATAAAAGAAAATTCAAAATGTGTTTTTATTTTCAAAACCATCTAGTGGAACACCACCTACAGGGGGTAAGATTTCTAGCTCAATATTTGCTATGCCTTGAGAATATCTCTTGTGGAGGTTAGAAAATACTGAATATTTTATATTTCTACAGCCCTATATTCCTATTAAGGTGTAAATATGAAATATTAAAGTTATAGTTTTGGTTGTCAGAGCCAACTAGTGGGACACATACAGGGGGGTAAGATTTTGATCGCACCAGTTTGTGTGCCCTTGAAAATTTAACTTGTGGATGTTGAGAAGTAATGAATTTTTACTTTCATCCCTTAATTCTATTATGGAAAATTGAAAATTAAATATGTATTTTGGTTTTCAGAAACACCTAGTGATACACCAATTACAGAGGGTAAGATTCTGATCTCACTAGTTTGTGTGCCCTTGATAATTTAGTTTGTGAATGTTATAAAATGGAAATTTTTCTTTCTTTAACCTCCTATACCAATTAAATTCAAACTCAAAATTTTAAATGTGTTTTTGGTTTCAGAACCATCTAGTGGGACTCCACCTACAGGAAGTAAAACTCAACTCTTTCATTATTGAAAACTTAGGATCATATATTGTAGAAATTTGTAACAATTATTTTAACACAATTTATATTTTTCTTTCTCTATAAAATTAAAATTATTTCCCATGTCTTGTTTGTCAAAAATTGTTTGTGTGCGATCTGCTATCTATACCTTTCTAATAACTTAATTTTCTTGTATCTTTAATTTTAGTTAATTTACGTAAAATGAATTAATTTTTAAAATTCGAATAATACCAGTTTTTATTAGCAAATCTTATAATAAAAGTTGCATTTATATAAAAAAATTTATACTTTTTATAAAAATTGTACAAAACACAACAAATATATAGGATTGAAGATGTTAGACACTAAAACAAATTACACCACACAATGTATTGTATTTGTTTACTTCTTTTACCAATACTCTGTGGACTAATACATTATTTTACAGGAACCACAACAAAACCTATAAAAACCACAACTCGCAGTAAGTAATTAGTACATCCCCTTCCCTTTTATATAGATATGATAATTGAAACTATTTAGCCTCATTTTATTTATTTTTACATATTTATGAAAACTTTTTTATTGCCCCTATATATACAGTAAAACATCCCTGTAAAGAGCACCTAGTTGTAGAGCCAAAGTGTCCTTTAGGAAGAGGTGTTCTCTTACAGGAGAGTTGATAAATAGGAAAAATGGAATTTTTAGGAATGAAAACTGTCCTTTGTTGAGAGGTGTCCTCTAGCATGAGTGTCCTCTCATGGAGGTTCTACTGTACTACTATTAAAAAATATTGAAAAGGTTTGGCTCAGTGGTGGTGAATCCTGCCAGCAGTTCCACCAAATTAATTCACCATTTTTTAAAATATCTATTGAAATATCCCTTTAAAAATGAAATATAAAAGGAAAACGCACTACGAATAAGCAGCTAATGATATAGTGCATTAGACCCTAATTTTTTATAAGATATTTAAACTATTTTTTACACGTATATGCTTTTTAAAAAATTACAATAATATTCTACCATTCCCTTACTGCAACTAATAGGAGGGCCTTGTTAATTAGTGGTGACACCATTTTGGACATTTCTACAATTACAAAAACAACTTTCCCCCAGTTTCAATAAACACCAACTCATCAAATACAGAAAATTAGAAATTTGGATTATATATTTAAAAATGAAAGTATTTTTAAATATATTTATATTTCAAATATTCATGAGTTGATTTTTTCATTCATTTAGTTTTATTATGCAACTAAAGCTGTCTAACTTGTTAATGTCTAAATTATTTTAAGCCTCAGAGAGTGAATGCTAAATGTTTTGAATATCCTATATTAAGAGCTTAATTGAATTGGCATTAAAGAGAATTTTTAATTTGTTATGATTTTCAGAACCAACTAGTGGAACACCACCAACAGGGGGTAAGATTTTGAGCAAACTAATCATTATACCTTTAAGAATTTGGATTATTGGGGCTAGAAATTAGTGAAGGTTTTTTTTCTCACAATTCTCAAAACTATAAGTGATTCAAATTCAAAATTCTAAATGTGATTTAATTTTCAGAACCACCTAGTGGAACACCACCTACAGGGGGTAAGATTTCTAACTCAATTTTTGCTATGCCTTTGAAGATTTGGCTTGTGGAGGTTGGAAAATGCTGAATTCATTTATTTCTACAGCCCTATATTCCTATTAAACTTTAAGTATGAAATATTAAATTTATAGTTTTGGTTGTCAGAGCCAACTAGTGGGACGCATACAGGGGGTGAGATTTTGATCGCACCAGTTTGTGTGCCCTTGAGAATTTAACTTGTGGATATTGAGAAGTAATGCATTTTTTCTTTCATCTCTCAATTCTATTACGTTCAATTAGAAAATTTAAAATATGTTTTGGTTTTCAGAAACACCTAGTGGGACACCAATTACAGAGGGTAAGATTCTGATCTCACTAGTTTGTGTGCCCTTTATAATTTAGTTTGTGAAGGTTATAAAAGTGTAAATTTTTCTTTCTTTTTTTATCCTCCTATACCAATTAAATTCAAACTCAAAATTTTGAATGTGTTTTTTGATTATAGAACCATCTAGTGCGACTCCACCTATAGGGGGTAAGACTCTACTCTTTCACTATTAAAAATTTTGTATTTTCTATAGAAAAAAATTGTAAGAATTTTTAACACTTATTTTTCATAAACTATAACTAAAATTATTTCTTATGTCTTGGTTGTCAAAATTGTTTATGTAACATTCCTCTTTTTAAATCCTAATTACTCTTAATTTTCAATTAACTTATAAAAAGCAATTAATTTTGTTAATTAGATAAATACTAGTTTTTCTTAGAAAATCCTAAATTAAGAGTTGCACCTATATAAATAAATGTATGCTTTATAAAAATTATAGAATACCAACGACAAACATCTAGGATTGAAAATTTGGGGCACTGAAGAAAATGACACCACACAATGTATTGTATTTGTTTACTTCTTTTTCCAATACTCTGTGGACTAATACATTATTTTACAGGAACCACAACAAAACCTACAAAAACCACAACACGCAGTATGTAATTAATACATCACTTTCCCTATTATCTAGATATGGTATCTATTTAGCCTCAATTACTTTACAAATGAATAAACATATTTTTTTATTTTCCTTATGTATATACTACTATTAAAAAATATTGGGTGTGTTTGGCTCGGTGGTGAACCTACCCAGAGGTCCAGGTGTCCTCTAGCATGAGTGTCCATTCGTGGAGTTTTAACTGTATTTTCTTAGATCCCAACTATCTTGGGGGTTTTAGGAACTATTTTAAAATATCATCTTCTCTCAACATGAAGCCCTCTAATACTGATAATTTAAAATATGAATTATAAATTAGAATGGAATATTTTATAAAAGTATTTTTAATATATATATATTTCAAATATTCGCGAGTTGATTTTTTCGTTAATTTAGTTTTTTTATGCCTCTGAAGATCTCCGCCTTTGCCGGTCCCAAGCCCGGATGAAAAAGGAGGAGGGGGAGCAGTAACAAGCTCACTAAAAAACCTGGGCTCAGCTGGCCCGGCTGATAGTACCCTGTTAGGGCTCTTAATCCAGGGATACAGGATGAGCAGCGTTTGTACTCCATGTTAGGAGCGGCTGCACATGGCGTCTGTTCCTCATGTCAGAGGCGGCCATTTCTTTTTGAGCTAAGTCGGCCTGCCACTGAGTAGTGCTCCCAGTCTTAATGACAAAGGCAGACGCATTTTACTTCACCCAATCATGATGATTGTCCCCCGGCAGACACCATCAAAAGGCTCATGTTTTACAAGCTGATTGAGTGGAGATAAGAAAGAAGAAGAAGATGCCTCTGAAGCCTCAGAGTTGATTTTTAAAAAAATATATTTTTCTCTTTTGCATCTGTTGCCCTCTAACTTGTTCAAGTTAAATTATTATAAACCTCAGAAGGCTAAATGTTCTTAATATCCTATATTAAGAGCTTCATTGAATTTGCATAAAATGTATTCTAAATATGTTTTTATTTTCAGAACCATCTAGTGGAACACCACCTACAGGGGGTAAGATTTTGAGCCCACTACTCATTATAAATAGACAAAAGAATTGCTATAAAGTATGAAATAAAAATAAACGATAGCAATACGTTTCTTTATACGTATTGCTATCGTTTATTTTTATTTCACTACTCATTAAGCCTTTGACAATTTGGCTTATGAGGGTTGGAAATTTGTAATTTTTTTTTATACAACTACAAATTTTATATAGGTTTTAAATTCAAAATTCTAAATGAATCTCTATCACATTAGTCACAATTTGGAAATAAGGTGTCGTTGCCATGTTAGTCACTTTGGAAACAAACCAGAATTTGGCTGATTATGCAAAGGGTCCAGGGGGGACTGAATTGGTCGGTCTTCTTCCCTCCCAATATACCAGTGTCCAACTAGCAATTGAAGTATCAAAATCAAATAATTTTTTGACAGGAACAATCATGACAAACCATAAAGGTCTTCCAATTGGATGCAAAATTAGGTCAATATTCCACAAAGGCTTTCAGGAAGAACAACAACATGCTGGAGGGAAAAATTACAGTCCTCTCTACTTACTTCTCCTCTTCATCTGAAACAAACGCTTTGCCAAATGCTTTATTTTAATTTATTTAAGACAAAAGATTTTTGTTGAAGCGTTGAGAAAATAAAACATCAATTTTATACAACTCATAATCCTATACAGGTTTTAAATTCAAAATGTGTTTTGATTTTCAGAGCCACCTAGTGGATCACCACCTACAGGGGGTAAGATTTTGAGCCCAATTAATGCTATGCCTTTGAAGATTTGGCTTGTGGAGGTTGAAAAGTAGTGAATTCATTTCTTTTTTCAGCCTTATATCTCTATTAAGGTGAAGTATGATATATTAAAATTATTGATTTGGGTGTCAGAGCCAACTAGTCGGACACTTACAGGGGGTGAGAATTTGATCTCACTAGTTTATGTGCTCTTGAAAATTTAACTTGTGGTGTTGAAAAGTAACCTTTTTTTTCTCTCATTTCTTAATTATATTACAGTCAAATTGAAAATTTAAAATGTGTTTTGGTTTTCAGAAACACCTAGTGGGACACCAATTACAGAGGGTAAGATTCTGATCTCAGTAGTTTGTGTGCCCTTGATAATTTAGTTTGTTGATGTTATAAAAGTGTAAATTTTTCTTACTTTAACCTCCTCAGGAATCTCAACCTCACCTAGTGAAGGTAAGACATTTTTATTCTTATATTCAAACTAGTGATTGATCATTGGAAGCCAAGTTACTTTTATTTCTAACACATACACACATATATATTGATGGAAAATTTTGCTGGGAAGAAATTGATCCATAGAAGCATAGGGCGCTTCTCCTGTCAAAATAAACATCGAAACCTGACGCCATCTATAAACCGTTGCCGCAAACTAGCGGCTTGGGTCGGTGACAAAGCCACAACACCAGCTTTTGCAAACTGAGAAGTGTCCACCTAGAGAAAATGGTTTCTGGCTAATGGCTCTGGTAATGGCTTTGTTACCAATCTGAGGCCGCTAGTTTGCGCGAAGGTCAATAGATGGCGTCAGATTTTGACGCTTATTTTGTCGGGAGAGGCACCCTATGCTTCTATTGATCAATTTCCACCCGGGAAAATTTTCCATCTATATTCAGGCCATAGATTTGACCCAGCCACTTTTTGCCAGCAAAACACTATATTTAAATCTTTAGATAATAAAACCGATATATTGGCAAATACCTCTTTAAATCAATCCAATATATTCCTTTTTATTATCTAAACATATATACCAGGTCTATTAGTATGAAACGCGAACATTTTCAGTGAATTCAAAAGTTCACCAATTCCATACAACAAAATATTTTTATTTAAAGTAACTGCCCTGGTTAGCTATACACTCGGACCACTTTTCAGGCAATTTTCGAATTCCTTGTCTGAAAATTTCTATTCCTTTTGAGTCGAACCAGTCAACAAGTCATTTTCGGAGTATGTCTGAGTTCGAAAATTCCTGGTTTTTTAGGGCGTGTCCTAAAGATGTGAAAAGATGGTAGTTCGACGGCGCTAAGTCTGGTGAGTACGGCGGGTGGGGTAAGAGTTCCCAGCCCAAGTCTTTTATGGTGTTTTTGACCACCGTAGCGTTGTGGGCTGGAGCGTTGTTATGCTGCCGTATCAGCTTGTTGTGCTTTTCACGCCATTCCGGTCTTTTTTCATTCAACGCCTCTCTCAAACTGTGCATTTGTTGTTCGTAGCGACTAGTATTAACCATTTTGCCAGGTTTCAGAAGCTCGAAATATACTACGCCGGTCTGGTCCCACCATATGCAAGGCATTGCCTTTTTTCCGAAGCGATTGGGCCTAGGCGTCTGTTTTGGAAATTGGCCGGGCAGGCCCCACGACTTTTGGCACGTAGGATTGCTGAAGTGGATCCATTTCTCATCAGAAGTTACCATTCGGTGCAAAAATGACTTCTTTTCATGCCTGGCGAGCAGCCCTACGCAGGTTACCAGACGCCGTTATTGCTGCCTTTCGCTCAACTCGTGGGGGACCCATCTGGAAAGCTTTTGGGTCATTCCGAGGCTGTTTAAACGTAGAGAATCAGCACCTTGAGACACCTGGAGCTGTTTTGCGAGTTTCTCCTGCATTTGGGTACTGTCCTCATCCAACAAAGCTTGCAGTTCAGCGTCCTCGAACTTTTGGGGCGGTTTTCCATGTGGTTCATTATCAAGTTCAAAATCGCCACTTTGGAATTTTTTAAACCACCTGTAACACTGCGATTTGCTCAGACGTGGTTGCTGTAAACTTCCTCGAGCATTCGGTGTGCTTCAGTGGCACTTTTCTTCCAGTTGAAGGCGAACAACAAAACTTCCCGCAAATGGGCACTTTTTGGCTCGGAAATCGCCATTTTCCACGGGCTCCAGAAATTTTTCACGATTTGAATTTTTCTAAAACTGCAAGCATGCTGATGCCACGTGAGTCAAAGAACAAAATGCCTACAACAGTGCCACCGTCGGCTCAAATAAAGTTGCACAGCGGCCTCTGGCGCCAATTTTCGCGTTTCATATTAATAGACCTGGTATTATATATATATATTCAATACAAATTTTATTATTTATATATTAGACTAATCAAAAAGCAATAGAGCCATTTTTTTTCACAAGTAAATATTGTATTATATAATATGATCAAGATGTTTTAAAATAATTGTATTTCTTTTAATATATAGTTAATAAAACTATGCCTGGGATTTGTGTTGATTTTTAAATCAGACTCAGAAGTATATATATGCTATTGATAATAAGAACCTGTCATTAAATGATTTATTTTATTATTAATGTAAGGAAATAGGTCAGTTTATATATAGGGAATTGAAACAAGGTGGCCACTAATGAGAGGCAGCCTTTTCCTGTATGTATGGCTGTTCTTCAATTACACAATCTAAATATTATAAATAGTTTTTTAAAAATAGCAGAGCCAAGGCTATTATGAACCAAAATTCCTGTCCCATTGGGGTTAACTTTAGAGGGGTTTTACTGTATTTAAAAGCAAGCATATAAAAAGTATAAACAAGATATGAAACATAAAACATCATCTTATAACCGAATATTTATATGGTTGAATTTTTTAAAAATGCCCCACTTATATTTACTGACTGTAAATTTATTTAAATTGCAATTATAAACTTAAACAAAACTCTCTCAAACTTAATATATTGAACCAAACAAATATCTTCTTCTTTCTTATCTCCACTCAATCATATTAGGGTATCAACTTGTAAAGCTTGAGACTTTTGATGGTGTCTGCCAAGGAAGAGTATACCTCATCAATGGATGAGTTAATACAGTCAATAATGTGTTTTGGAGTTGCAGATTGAGAATTGCACTTAGTACATAGTGGGAAAACCTTGCAAACAATCTGAAAAGTCATTGTCCGTAAATTATCAGACTTAATATATTGAACCAAACAAATATCTACTTCGTAAAACGACATTTGAAAATTATTCCGCATGTGTTTCTTTTTATCAAAAATTGAAATTTATTTTTAAGGAGAAAAACGATTATTTCTAACCTTAGAAATGAGGTATAGAAGGATGAATTGTGAAGAGTAATGGTAAACGGAAAAATAAAAGTGTCCAGGGTCCAGCGTTCCCATCCCTGGAAACTCTTATTTTTACATTGATCATTACTCTTCACAATTCATTCTTTCATACCTCATCTCTAAGGTTAGAAATAATCATTTTTCTCCTTAAAAATAAATTTCAATTTTCGTGAAATACATGCGGAATAATTTTCAAATGTCGTTTTACAATCATAGGCCACATTATATCTATATATATATAAAATTGAATGTCTGTCTGTACTCTATAGATTCAAAAACCATACATTCAATCGCCATGAAATTTTGGGATATTATTAGGTATATCCCCGGGAAGGTTTTCAAAAAATAATATCTTGAATATCCTTTGAGTTATTTTCAGATTTGTAGATTTAACTCGCAAGCAGCGCCCCCTAGCGGGGGATAACAAATTTTTTTATCTAAAAGTTTTATTATCACTAAGTTTATTATCTTAAAGAATATTTATCAAAAGTAAGATTTTCTACCTATTAATTACGCACAAGTCAAAGTTAGTTTTATCATTTATCTACAATATATATATTGGGAGAATAGATAAAATGATAATTTTGTAATGTAGAAAATTAGGAAAGACAAAATTCAGGATGACACGGCAATTTATTTGAGACAAGAATAATGAAACAATTCCAAGGCATGTTACTATTCCTTTAACTTCCAATTACCGAGGGAACCAATTTATATTGATTTTATTCAACTTATTGAGTATTTTTCAAGGGACCGGGAAAAAATGTTCACTTTATCGAAAGATTCAAATTTACGAGTTTCAAATTATCAAAATATATCTTTTTTTTTTTTTTAATAAGTTTATAGAGAATTGTTTTAACAAATGTTCGTTAGACAAACCTTTACTCGGGTAAAAACCGGGCAAAGCCGGGTACATCCGCTAGTTGGATTATAAATTACATATCTTCTTCTTCCTTATTTCCACTCAATCATATTAGGGTGTAAAGCTTGAGACTTTTGATGGTGTCTGCCGGGAAAGAGTTAGAGCTCATCAATGGATGAGTCAATACAGTCAATAATGTGTTTTGGGGTTGCAGGCTTAGAATTGCACTTAGTACATAGTGGGAAAACCTTGCAACCAATCTGGAAAGTCATTGTCCGTTGATGATCAGACTTAAACCTGAAAATAAAAGACTGTTGTACCAAACACATATGAAAATAGAAAATACAGTAAAACCTCTTTGTATAGAGCAACACATAGTTGCAGAGCCAAATTGTGTTTTAGGGAAAAATATTCACTTTCTGGAGAGTTACTAAATATTAAAAATTATAATTTTGGGGCAATTAAAAGGGTCCTTTGTAGAGAGGGATCCTACAGCACACGTCTATTTAAAGGGTGCTTTGGTTTTGCTACTAAATGTGATTTAGAAAAAGTTGTTCTACTGTTTTATTTTAATAATATCTTCTCTAAGAAATCTTTATATGCGATTTTCCAATACAGAGTTGGACGATTGTTTCAATCACAGAAATACACAATAGAAGTATGGCAAAAATACTCTTATATGCATATATTTTTTGTATATATGCAACTTTTCTGTCATTTTCCCCCCACAAATATATTCTCTAAAATTGCATTGCTCCAGGTACATCGTGTTTAACATCAAGTGAAGGTAAGTACTAATATATCGAGGGTTTTATGCAAATCTTCTTGTATGTAATAGATTTTACTCTCAAAAATCAATTCACTATCAATTTCATCAAGCATAATAATAATCTAATCTGACTCAATAGTAATAAATATTTCTACCCTTCAAACTTGTTTCTCCAGCCAAGAACCTTATGGGGGGTTGGAAATTGTGGAGTTTTTCTTTCGTACAACTCTTAATCCTAATCATGATTCGAAATTCTAAATGTGCTTTCATTGCACCTACAAGTGGTAAGATTTTAATAATTGGTATGCATTGCCCTAGTTGCTATCCCTAGAGAATTTATCTTCTGAATGTTGCAAAAGAGTGAATTTATCATTCTTACACATCCTAATCCAATTAATGCCAAATCCAAAAGTTTAAATGTGTTTTGGTATTCAGAACCATCCAGTGGGACTCCACCTACAGGAGGTAAGAATCAACTGTATCATTATTAAAATACTCTCACAGAGGATAAGATTTTGAGCCCACTAATGGAGGTTTTTCTGTAAATTCAAAATTATCTAATTGTTCTCTTTTATAAAGTTATCTTTCTATTTTCCCACATACAAATTATCTATGATTATCATTAATTTGGTTCTTCCTACTTAATTCAATTTCAACCTCTTCCCTCCAATTTTATCTACCTTTTTTTCTTGTATTTTTAAATTTTTCTTTTATTAAGATTTTTTCTGAAAATACATTCAATTCTTTATGAGAGAACACTCTTGGTTAGAGGGAGCCTCTCAACAAAAGAGAGGTTTTAAATTTCTAGTAAGTGAACACCTCACCCTAAAGAAAACTTTAGATTTGCCACTAGGTGTGAGGTAAATTTCAATGTATCTATAATTCACTCACCCCATCATTTATTTTAAAACTACAAGGGAACTCCCCTGTAAAAGACTACACCTAGTTGCAGAGATAAAGTGTCATCTTACCATTAATTAGTAAATATTAATTTTAACAATGAAAATTGTCATTTGTAGAGAAGTGTCCTCTTGCAGGATTATCCTCTTTTTGAAGTACTACTGTCTATAGAAAAGAGGAAATCTATATACCGTGGCTATAGTGAACCAAAAGTTCTGTCCCATTGGGGTCACTATAGAGGGGTTTTGTTGTATATATATATATATGTGATAATCTGTATATAGGATTATGTAACCCCACCACAATCTATGTATAATGTATCGTCTAAAGCTTTAATAAAAGTTAGGCCTCACGAGATGGGAAAACAAAGTAAAGGATTGCATCATCTAGGAAGTAAAGGTCACTGCCCTGGACCTATAAAACATAAGTTCAAAGGCCTTCTTCTTCCTGGAAGATTGCAATCATGGCGACAATGGAGGTACTGAGCCAATCACCTTTAAGCCTGACAAATTAACAACCAATCACATTTAAGCCTGACAAATTAACAACCAATCACATTTAAGCATGACAAATCAACAAGCAATCACATTTAAGCATGACAAATTGATAGCGAATCATCAGAGTGCACGTGGAAGGATCTCCACCAATGAGAAGTCGAGAGAGTTGATGACGATGATCTTGGACAAGAAGTAAAAAAAAGGTAGTTGACCATGGTACGAGCTAGGTGTGCTCAACATAGGCTCCAACGAAAGTAACATACGCTCCATCATGTGAAAGGCCAACCTCCTTCAATCTCGCTCTTCTCCCTCTCGCAAAGGTCGCAAATCTCGCAAATCACCCCATATCCACCCAATCACACAATTCGACAGGATTCGATATAGAGTCCACAGCATTTCCACAGTGAGTCGACAGGATTCGACATATATATTACAAATATTCATTAGTTGATTTTTCATTTATTTAGTTTTAAAATAAACTGGAGCTGTCTTACTTGTCAATGTCTAAATTATTTTAAGCCTCAGAGAGAGAAGACTAAATGTTTTGAATATCCTATATTAAGGGCTTCATTTAATTTGCATAAAAGAGAATTTTCAATATGTTATGATTTTCAGAACCACCTAGGGAACACCACCAACAGGGGGTAAAATTTGAGCAAACACTAATCATTATACCTTTGAGAATTTGAATTATGGGGGCTGAAAATTAGTGAAGTATTTTTCTTACAATTCTCAAACCTATAAGTGATTTAAATTCAAAATTCTAAATGTGTTTTAATTTTCAGAGCCACCTAGTGGAACACCACCTACAGGGGGTAAGATTTCTAGCTCAATTATTGCTATGCCTTGAGATTTTCTCTTGTGGAGGTTGGAAAATACTGAATTCATTTATTTCTACAGCCTCATATTCCTATTAAGGTGTAAGTATGAAATATTAAAGTTATAGTTTTGGTTGTCAGAGCCAACTAGTGGGACACATACAGGGGGTGAGATTTTGATCACACCAGTTTGTGTGCCCATGAAAATTTAACGTGTGGATGTTGAGAAGTAATGCATTTTTTCTTTCATCTCTTAATTCTATTACGTTCAATTAGAAAATTTAAAATGTGTTTTGGTTTTCAGAAACACCTAGTGGGACACCAATTACAGAGGGTAAGTTTGTGTGCCCTTGATAATTTAGTTTGTGAATGTTATAAAAGTGTAAATTTTTCTTTCTTCAACCTTCTATACCAATTAAATTTAAATTCAAAATTTTGAATGTGTTTTTTGATTATAGAACCATCTAGTGCGACTCCACCTATAGGGGGTAAGACTCTACTCTTTCACTATTAAAAAATTTGTATTTTCTTTAGAAAAAAATTGTAACAATTTTTAACACTTTTTTTCATACACTATAGCTAAAATTATTTCCCATGTCTTTGTTGTCAAAATTGTTTGTGTGACATTCCTCTATTTAAATCCTAATTACTCTTAATTTTCAAATAACTTATAAAAAGCAATTCATTTTGTTAATTGGATAAATACTAGTTTTTCTTAGAAAATCTTTTAATAAAAGTTGCACCTATATAAATATATGTATGCTTTATAAAAATTATAGAATATCAACGACAAAAATCTAGGATTGAAAATGTGGGGCACTGAAGAAAATGACACCACACAATGTATTGTATTTGTTTACTTCTTTTTCCAATACTCTGTGTGGACTAATACATTATTTTACAGGAACCACAACAAAACCTACAAAAACCACAACACGCAGTATGTAATTAATACATCCCCATCTCTATTATCTAGATATATCTATTTAGCCTCAATTTTGTTTACAAATAAATGAACAAATATATATATATATTTTTAATATATATATACTACTATTAAAAAATATTGGGAGGGTTTAGCTCGGTGGTGGACCTACCCAGAGGTCCAGGTGTCCTCTAGCATGAGTGTCCATTTGTGGAGGTTCCACTGTATTTTCTTAGATCCCAACAATCTTGGGAGTTTTAGGAACTATTTTAAAATATCTTCTCTCAACTTAAAGCCCTTTAATCCTAATAATTAAAAATATGAATTATAAATTAGAATTAAATATTTTTCAAATAACTTATAAATAACATATTTTTAAATATATGTATATATAAATTAACACAAAGCAATAATGCGCCATCTATACATATAAAATAAAAGTATTTAAAAGCGCGAATGTTTCTTTTATACATAAAACAAACTTCTACTGTCCTTACTGCGATGAAAAATATATTGGGAGGGCTGATGAGCCAAGCCGTCCCAATATATTTTTTCATCGCAGTAAGGACAGTAGAAGTTTGTTTTATGTATAAAAGAAACATTCGCGCTTTTAAATACTTTTATTTTATATATATGTATATGTCGTGGCTAAATGAAGAGGCGCAGTCGTTATGCCTAGCGAGCAGCGCGCCCGCGATGTCTGCCACTTTATTTTTTGTACCGCCTTTTATACATGGATGAATTTACATATTTACATTTTAACGCAAGCGTAACATATTTACATACTTATTTTGACGAGAATAAATTGTATCTCTTGGCATTAACTATACAAATTATGACATATATATATTTCAAATATTCCCTAGTTTATTTTTCATTAATTTAATTTTCTTTTGCCTCTGTAGCCTCAGAGTTGATTTATAAATTAATTTATTCTCTCCTATGCATCTGTAGCTCTCTAACTTGTACATGTCTAAATTATTATTAACCTCTGAAGGCTAAATGCTCTGAATATCCTTTATTAAGAGCTTCATTGAATTTGCATTAAAAAATTCTAAATTTGTTTTTATTTTCAGAACCATCTAGTGGAACACCACCTACAGGGGGTAAGATTTTGAGCCCACTACTCATTAGGCCGTTGACAATTCGGCTTATGGTGGTTGGAAATTTGTAATTTTTTTTTATACAACTACAAATTTTATATAGGTTTTAAATTCAAAATTATAAATGTGTCACAGCATTCATAATTTGGAAAATAGGTGCTGTTGCTACGTTAGTCACCTTGGACCAGAATTTGGTCAAATATTCCAAGATGGGACTGGTGTGGTCAGGCTTCTTCCCTCACATTATACCAGTGTTGTTGTTGTTGTTTCTTATCCCCTTGTGTAAAGATTACACAAATTCCATGAGTTCATGCTTCTCAGGCTGTTTTATGATGAGCAGCGGCCTCTCCCAAAGGTCCTGTTTAGTGCATCTAATGCGAGCCAAAATGTGTTAAATGTGTTGCACCAGTGTGCAACTAGCAATTGAAGTATCAAAATCAAAGCATTTTTTGACAGGAACAATCATGACAACCCATAAAGGTCTTCCAATTGGATGCAAAATTAGGTCAATATTCCACAAAAGCTTTCAGGAAGAACAACAACATGCTGGAGGGTCAAATTACAGTCCTCTTTACTTACACCTCTACATCTGAGACAATTTTTAACGCTTTGCCAAATGCTTTCTTTCTATTTCTCCTTGCGAAGACCAAAATTTTTTTGAAATGTTGAGAAAATAAAATTTAACTGCCCAAAGTGTCTATTTTTTTAAAAAGAAATTTGAATACCAGCCAGGCAACCCTTATCTTCAAGATCTACATATGAAGTTATTATACAGAGAAAGAGACAAGTAAGGAATGGAAGAAATAACAATGCCAACAGCTATAATTAAATACACTGCAAAAAATATATATGGGAAAGGTAGTCATTGCAGATTATTACAATTCTACCTATTGCTTTCACTGTGAAAACAAAAAAATGGAGGCGAAAACTCAAGAAGGCTAATTTTTTTGAATATCCTATATTAAAATTGGTGTTCTGAATATTCATATATGTAACCTATATATAGGTTATTTCTTCTGAAATTTACATGCATTAACTATTGATATTTAATTGATAAATATTTTTTTCTGAAAATTGAAAGTGTTCAATTTTTTGGTTTACAGAAATCTCAACCTCATCTAGTGAAGGTGAGATATTTTTATCCTTATAAGCTAGTGATAGAACATTGGAGGCCAAGTTACTTTTATTTCAAACACACATTCACATATTGTTCTACATATAGGGCAATCCATATTTGAATCTTTAGATAATAAAATCAAAATATTGGCAAATAAATCTTTTATTCAATCCAATACATACCTTTTTTTATCTAAACATATAGATATACAGTCGAACCTCTTTAATTCAACACCCCAAGGGATCAGAGCTTTCGGTTGAATTAAGGGAAGTGTTGAATTAAGGTTAGATGATTAGCTAATCATCTAACTCACTAAAATAATATTTAAAAAAAATTGCTTTGTAATATAAATTAATGATATTAATTTAAACCATTGTATGTACTTTTTTGTATTTATTTTTTGTTTTCATGATTAACTTTTAGTATCAGAGACAAAATGGCAATAATATATATTTTTGAAACAAATAATTACAAATAATATTTTATTCTAATTGAAGAATATAGCAGTTGAAAGGAAATAAATAAAAAAGGAAAATAAAAAGAAAATTTAAAAATAATCATGAAGATCTTTTTGAAAATTTCTTTATAGATGTCTGTTTTTGCACTGAAATCCTATTCAGGATGTATTCCAGATGGTCTATTTAAAAAAAACATGCATGTCTTTCTTCCTCTGGAATGTGTTTTAAATAACAAAGTGTTTTTATTGTATTAAAGACATCTACTGTTGCTGCAGGTGTTATTGATTTTGTGTTTAAATCTTTTATAATAACACAGAAATGGAATATTGAAATAAAATGTTATCATAATCATTGTTGCTACATATTTTATGAAGATTTATTTATTTAAAAGGAAATTATTTGTGAATTTTATAATAACTTAAATTTTTCAATGCTGAAAATTAAAAAGAAAATGATATTAATTAGCGCACGATGCCTAAATTCCAGTGTAAAAAAACAAACAAACCAATAACACTCGCGACATTGCGCAACGGGACTGCAAAGTGAAACTTAAACTGAAACCAAAAGTGCGCGGTGCGATTCTATTGGCGCCCGCTGATCGTCGCCGCCGTAATATCATTTTAGCGGTAAAGTTGTATGTAAAAAAACATTCATCTGTTGAAATTCAAATTTTAAAATGGTCGAACTATCGGAACTGTCGTATTATCGATACTGTCGAATTACGGTTTGTTATTTGATAGGCCGGAGGTCGGGACATCAGAATATGGTCGAATTATGGTAGAGTGTCGAATTTGCGTGTGTCGAATTAACGAGGTTATACTGTATATGGATTTATTTTAAAGTTTACAATTTAAAAACAAAATTAAAAAGAAAGAGAAAGTAAAAAGTCTTAGTCTTCGGTTGTCATCGTATAAGCGCGTCTTCTGCTCTTCTTGATTCCGTGTTGCCAGCTTCTTCCTAATCAAATCCTACATATATATATATGAAAAAACAATAGAAAAAAATGGCGCTCTGCCATCTATAAAAGCACATTTGCTTGTGGTCAGGAAATGCCTTCTACAAGGTAATAAGACCAAATCCAAATAAATAAATAGTGTGTTACCGAAATGTACACACTATTTATTTATTTAGATTTGGTTTTATTACCTTGTGTGTATAATCTATAATCCAAATTGTGCCTTATCATTCAATACAAATGTAATTATTTATACATTAGACTAATCGTTAAGCACTATAGCTATTTTTTCAAGTAAATATTGTATTATATAATATGATCAAGATGTTTTAAAATAATTGTATATCTTTTAATATATAATTATTAAAACTATGCCTAGGATTTGTGTTGATTTTTAAATTAGACTCAGAAGTACATACAGTTAAACCTGTCTATAGTGCCCCCTCTAAATAGTGCCTTTCTCTCTATAGCGCCCGATTTTAAATACGTAGTATGATGCAATTTACATTAAAAGTAACCTGTCTATAGCAACCCCTCTCTATAGCACCTTATTTTGGTGAGTTCCAAGAGCTATAGACAGGTTTAACTGTAGGTTTACTATAGAGGGGTTTCACTGTATTTAAAAGCAAGCATATAAAAGTATAAACAAGATATGAAACAAAACTCCATCTTATGTAAACAAATATTTATATGGATGAATTTTTTAAAAATTCCCCTAATATTTACTGAAATGTAAATTTATTTAAATTGGAAATAAAAAATAAACAAAACTCTCTAAAACTTAATATATTGAACCAAACACATATTAAAAATAAAATACAGTAAAACCTCTCTGTATAGAGTAACACATAGTTGCAGAGCCAAATTGTCCTTTAGGGGAAAATGTTCACTTTCTGGGGAGTTGTAAAATAATAAAAATTATAATTTTGGGGCAATGAAAAGTGTTCTTTGTAGAGAGGGATCCTATAGCACATGTCTCTTTAAAAGGTGCTTTGGCTTTGCAACTAAATGTGATTTAGAGAAAGTTGTTCTACTCTATTATTTTAATAATATCTTCTCTATGAAATCTTTATATGTGATTAGCTAATACAGAGTTTGACGATTGTTTCTGTTACAGAAATACACAATAGAAATATGGCAAAAATACTCTTATATGCATATATGTTTTGTATATATGCAACTTTTCTGTCATTTTATCCCCACAAATATATTCTCTAAAATTGCAATGCTCCAGGTACATCGTGTTTAACTTCAAGTGAAGGTAAGTACTAATATATCGAGGGTTTTATGCAAATCTTCTTGTATGTAATAGATATTACTCTCTAAAATTAATTCATCATCAATTTCACGAAGCAAAATAATAATCTACTCCGACTCAAGAGTAGCCATTTATACCCTTCAAACTTGTTTCTCCAGCCAAGAACCTTTTCTCAAGAGCATTGCTAAATCTGTAAACCAACTCCCAACCACAGCTCTTTCACAGTGAAATGGCGTCCAGCTCATGTTGGAATTCCTGAAAATGAGCTAGCAGACTCTCTAGCAAAGTATGGAGCTCTTGTCTCAGAAAATTTACCACCCAACTAGACAAAAGAGACTCTTCCATGTCATCAAGAACCAATGCCAGCAAGAATTGAAATCTACTGCTGCACATGACTGGTACAGAGGAGAAGAGACAAGCACCAATTCTGTCCTCCTAAGAGAACAACATTCCTTGATTTACAGACTTAAATATGGTCATCTACGCACAATGATTTTCCAGAATGTTTGCAAGGTTTTGCAACCCCAAACCACATTATTGGCTGTATTGGCTCATCCATTGATGGCCTATTCTCATCTACAGCAGACACCATCAAAATCTCAAACTCGACAGAATAGATACTTTAATATAGTTGAATGGTGATAAGAAAGTCGAAGAAGTTATCTTATTCATCTGAAGCTGTCTAATTGGTTTATGTATGAATTATTTTAAGCCCAAGAGGCAAAATGTTTTGAATATCTTATATTAAGAGCATTTATTTTGCATAAAATGAAATTCTAAATGTGTTTTGATTTTTCAGAACCACCTAGTGGAACGCCACCTACAGGGGGTAAGATTTTGAGTTCAATTAGGTTTTTATCTTTAACAATTTGGCTTATAGGGTTGGAAATTGTGTATTTTGACCTTCTTACAACTCTTATTACTATACATGATTCAAATTAAAAATTCTAAATGTGCTATGATTTTCAGAACCACCTAGTGGAACCACACCTACCGGAGGTAAGCTTTTGAGCTCAATTATCTCTATACCTGACAATTTGGCTTATAGTGGTTGGAAATTGTTGAATTTTTCTTTCTTATATATATATACAACTCTAAATCCTATACATGATTCAAAATTCTAAATTTGCTTTGATTTTCAGAACCACCTAGTGGAACACCACCTACAGGAGGTAAGATTTCAGTAATTGGTATGCATTGCTTTAGTTGCTATGCCTTCGAAAATTTAGCTTGTGAATGTTGTAAAAGAGTGAATTTATCATTCTTACTCCTCCTAATCCAATTAATGCATAATCCAAAATTTTAAATGTTTTTGGTATTCAGAACCATCTAGTGGGACTCCACCTACAGGGGGTAAGAATCAACTGTATCATTATTAAAATACCCCCACAGGGGATAAGAATTTGAACCCAATAATGGAAGTTTTTCTCTATTTTCAAAATCATATAATAGTTGTCTTTTTCAAAGTTATATTGTCCCACAGACTAAATTATCTATGATTATCATTAATTTGGTTCTCTCTACTAATTCAATTTTAACCTCTTTCCTCCAATTTGATCACAATAATTTAACTTTTTTTCTTGTATTTTTAAATTTTTCTTTTATTAAAATTTTTCCTGATAATTTATTCAAGCCTTAATGAGAGTACACTCTTGGCTAGAGGGAACCTCTCAACAAAATAGAGGTTTTAAATCTCTAGTAAAAGGACACTTCTCCCTAAAGGAAACTTTTGTTTTGCAACTAGGTGTGTCTTTTACAGGGAAATATCAATGTAGCTATAATTCACCCACCCCTTCATTTATTTTAAAACTACAATGGAACTCCCCTGTTCCATTAGTTGCAGAGACAAAGTGTGATTTTACCATGGGACAGTTAATTAGTAAATATAGTAATTTTAGTGATGGAAATTGTCATTTGAAGAGAAGTGTCCTTTTGCAAGATTATCCTCCTATGGAAGTTCTACTGTTTGTAGAAAAGAGGAAAGCTATATACAATTCTAAAAATCTTGGAAGATCTGGTTGTCATGAAAGATGTTTCTCCAACTTTCTCTGTACTTCACAAATGTGGATAATGGCCTTTTGGGATGTAAGATCTGTTTGATGTATTGCATGAACTGTGGAACTTCAATTACTGGACATTCCCACAACCTCTCTACAGCCTGTTCTTCATGTCAGAGGCGGCCATTCCATATTGGAGCTAAGTTGAACTTCTACTGAGTAGTGTTCCCTGTCTTGATGATAAAAGTAGATTCTACTTCAACCAAACATTAAAAACATTCAATCTTGTTAATTGGATAAATATTAGTTGGTACGAATCTCAGTTTTTCCTTAGCAAATCTTATAATAAAAGTTGAATTTATATACAGTGGACCCTCGGTTTACGAGCACCTTGGAGTACGAGCTTTTCGCAGTACGAGCAAAATTTTTTCAAAAATTTTACCTCGGATTACGAGTGAAATTTCGCATTACGAGCAACTCGTGATGGTTGCCCGTAATCGTGATGGATGAAAATTCACTGGGATCCCTCCCTTCAGATCAGATTCGGGAAATATGTAAAATGTGGGAAACTGTGCAATTGTTCGTAGCAAGAAGAATTGCCCGAGTTTCAATTATTAAAAATAAGAAATTAGTTTCGCACTACGAGCGTTTTGGAGTACGAGCATGGCTCTGGAACGGATTATGCTCGCAAACCGAGGGTCCACTGTATATAAATTCATACTCTCTCTTTTTATAACAATGTAGTAAAATCAACAACAAACATCATGGATTGAAGATGTTGGGCTCTAAAACAAATGGTACCACACAGTGTTTTGTATTTTTTTACTTATTTTTCCAATACTCTGTTGACTAATACATTATTTTACAGGAACCAGAACAAAACCTGAAAAAACTACAACTACCAGTAGTATGTAATTAATATATCCCCCCTTACCCAATATTATCTAGACATGATTTATTTTTCTTCCCTAATATATACTTCCATCAAAAAATATTGGAAGGGTTTGTCTCATCATTGTTTCCAAAAACAAAATTGTAACACTCTTTTCAGATTCATTCCTAGCACTCACATAATTAGAAGTAGATGACTGACATTTTACTAAAGTGCACCACATGCCTACACATGTGAAAAGCAGTTTGACTTTGCACTTACAAATGTGCCAGAGCCCCGTCTGGTTACTTGCTGATGGAGTTAGACTTTTGCAAGGATTGGGGGCCATTGAAGCATTTTTTTTTAAACAGAAAAAAAGTACCCAATGTGGGAATCGAACCCGGGTTGTAGCAGCTGAAAACCAACGGTTTAAACCATCCTTCCACCGACTCCCCGGAGAATTGTTTTAAAACATTAACTTTTTTTACAGCCAAGACCCAGGATTTAATCCTGTATTGGAAACTCTTTTAACTGAAAAAAATAAAGGTCTTCAAAGGGCTCCATATTTTTTCAAAACTTCAGTCCCCACTCGTGAGTCCAATAACCAAATGGGACCCTGATGCATTTGAAAGTTTAAAAAATTGTAATGGTTTTTACCTGTGTAAGTATGTGGTGCACTTAAGTAAAACTACTACCCACACCATGTTTATCATGGCCTATACCATATAAATTTTTGATAAGTAAAAATGATATATTTAATTTTAATTAAGCCAATTTTCCCACACGCTATTACCATATATAAATATAGTAGAACCTCCCTGTAAAGGACACCTAATTGCAGAGCTAAAGTGTATTTTTACCAGAGAGTTGCGAAATAGTAAAAATTGTAAATTTGCAAATGTGAAAACTGTCCTTTATAGAGAGATGTCGGCTAAAGGGAGATTCTACTGTATAGGACTGTTGAGGTAAATCTGGAATTTTCTTATTAACTGCCCTCTAGTGGTTGTTGAGTGCATACTTGCGAATAGCATATCTAACGTATAGTTCATACCGTCATGATGCATGCACATATAGACACATTCAAACAATAAGATGGGAATAATACAGAAGAGCAGTGATTCTTGAGTCCCTTTGTGCTTGAAAATCGTCAAAGGAGATAATTGAGAAAATTTGGGTACAAAAAAAAAAAGTTTTAGAAAATTTCTAAAAATTTTCAAGAAGCAGATGAATCGGATGAAGTATCCTCTTGAGAAAAGCCCAAGTGTGGCTTCACGCCAATGCGCCCTACTACTGAACTCCTGACTTGTGGCCACCCTCCAGCCTGGACTACAATCCTCTCGATTACTACTTTTGGGGCATAGTTGAGGAAAAGGTTAACGCAAAATTTCACAATACCAAGAAGCACTGAGAGCCACCATTATTAAGGTGGTGGCCAATGTGGACAGGAAGGAGGTGAAACATGCATACGGTCGGTTCTGGTCATGGCTTGAGCAAGTGGTGGCCGCTAACGGCGGCTTTATAGAATAATTTCTTTTTATAACATAGTTTCTATAATAGTGTGAAGTTGTGTATAAAATAAAATATTTTTGTTTGTGTTATAAGAATTTTAATATTTGTGTGTAATTTCCCAGATTTAACTCAATGGCCCTGTATATATATTTGTTTTAAAAAAAAAGAGCCTATAAACTATCTCCTTTAGCCAAGTCAATATATTATTTATTAACAGAAAAAGACCATTCCCAAATAGCTTTTTTTAGTATATGGTAAAGTCAGTGATATAAGCATGGTGGATGATCTGATCTATTTTGTTTAAAGATAATATATCAGTGATATATTATTACTTTACTCTATCTTGATTTGAAACAAATCGAACATTTTTATCATCATCTTGTAGATAACAAAGGCTTGTGATATAATGTGCACGTGTGCAAGAATTGTAAAAGAATAAAATTATTATAGTAGCATAAAAATGGTGTTCATTTATCTTTAAATATATCTAAATATATAAAGTGCAATTTCTTATAAAATAACTTTCACTATTAATCTTCAACCTATAATAGAAACATATCAGTGGACAGTAGTTAGTGACCGGTGTTGCCTCTCATGTCTGCACATGTAGAAGGCAGTTCAACTTTTGCACATACCAGTGTTTCAGAGTTCCATTTGTTTACTGGCACCAACTAGTAGGGTTGGATATTTTCATGAATATGGAGCCATTGAAACACGCTCATCATTTTTTCCTAGAAAGTGCCCAAAGTGTGATTTTTCCCAGGTTGTGGCTGATGAAAATTGAGTTTTCAAGCATTTATGCCCTTCAAAAGGATTAAAAATGAGAACATGGATATATGTATGTTAATTATAAATTATATGAAGTTTAAATAAATAAAAGTTTGTTTCCTCAGTCAGTATGACCTCATGATTGTAATAATGTAAAAAGTAATTATAAAATAATAGATTTTATATTTTATTTTCTATCTTCGTTAGGTGTATATAAATAATATTGTACAACTATATATACTCTTTCTCTCAACTTACAGCTTAGCCTGTGGAAGGATCGATAAGATCCGAAAGCTAGCATAATAAATTTCATGTATAAAGAGACGCAATGCTATCGTTTGTTTTTATTTAATAAATTTATAGCAATTCTTTTGTCTATGTAATAGGGTTTAATAACTTTTCAGTATTCTAGCTAAAGAATGTGTGATAAAAAAAATAAAGATCCAAGTACTATTGCGTTTACTATTGCTAAAATATATATATAGCAATTTAATCTTTTATATGCATACTTATTTTTATTCCTGTTGAAGGGTAGAAATGCTCAAAAGGCTTTTATAAATAAAGAACCCTGAAAGAATCTCTTTGTATCACGATTTTTTTTTCTTTTGTTAACATACTTTCCAGGTGATTATTCCATTCTAACTGACTATAACTTTAACTGTAGTCAATATTCCTTTGTGAATTTGTTTTGTAGGTGTTGAAAAATAGTGATTTTTCCCTTTTCTTACTCTTCTTAATTCTATAAAGGTTCAAAGTTCATCATTTAAAACTTGTTTTTGACTTTTTTTAGAACCAACTAGTGTCCCTACAATTACAGAAGGTAAGATTTTGTGCCCACTAATCGCTCTATTCTTTTGGCTTGTGAGAATTGAAAGATAGTGAATTTTTTTCATTCTTTCAGCCTCTCGCAAAGGTTTTGGGTCAAAAATTTTAAATATGTCTTTTTTTTTTTTCAGAAACACCTAGTGGAACGCCACCTATAGGAGGTGAGATTTTGTTTCCACTAGTTTCTCTATGCCTTTAGCTTGTCAGAATTGAAAAAATATACTAAATTTTTTCTTTTATACAATCTCTTAATCCTTTAACACACACACAAGCCTTTATTAAGACACTCCGTCTTATACAGACGATTCTCCTGTGAGAAATGGATCCAAAAAGAAATGAGAAGCAGGGGGAGAAGTTGAATCCTTGCACAGAAAAGAGAAAAAGAAAAAAAGAGTTAAGGAAGATTTTTAAATTGAAAAAGAAAACGGGGAAAGAATATCTATGTATAAAAGTTGAGACTATATACATCGTTTTTCGTGCATAGAACACAGTGAAGAATTAGACTATTGAGTAAATGGTTGCATCTTGTGAAGAAGAAAATATATCCACACAGTTTAGTTACTTTGCTAGGTCTTTTTCCTCCTTGAAGTCTTTAAAAAATTAAAGAACTTTCAAGTCTGAAAGAAAGGAGTACAGTGGAAAGGGTGAATGAACAGCTCTACTGCAAAAAGTTTCCTTTGGCTAATTTGTCTTCAACGTGATTAAGTAAATTATTTAGGTTTGACAATTGAAGTTCATTTTTGAAGGGAGATAGGTAAAAATGATGCACGTTTGTGAATTACAGTTTTGTCTAAAAGTTATTGTAATCCAGTGTTTTTCGATGTTGACTGTTTCCAGTGTATTTTTTAATTTGTCACTAATTCCTGCAATAATTCCATCGGAGTAGCTTCCTTAATTTGAGTGCCTTGAAGCCGGTGATTCATATAATTTGAAAGCATCAATTGTGAAATTCAAATATGAGGAGCACCAGGTCTCAGTCAAGGCGAAGATGTCAAATAGTTTCAAATAGTTAGAAAGCGAGAAGAGGGAGTTTATTCTATAGAATTCGTTAATGTTCTAATATATAATTTCTGGTAATCGAGAATTAGCATCGGGAGTTTTTTTCTAGTTGGTGAAACTGATATTATGTATTGCAGTGAGGTAATATCTTGGGTCATAATGTGTAGGCAGATGGAGCTGTGGTACAATCTGTTTGTTGTCAGTTATTTGTTATAATTCAGCACCGCTTGGGTTAGTGATTCTGCCGTTTGAGGCGTAGTAGTCTTTGCCCCCGACAATTAATCTATTGTCTCATAGTTTAGCCATAATTCCCCTAATCAGGAGTTCTTTTTTCTTGGTAATCAAAAGTCTTCTCTTATCTATAATGTTTGCTGGGTAATATTTAGTTAGGAAAATTTTTTTTATCTCTCAGTCGAAACTAATTTTTAAAGAGAACAATTCTTTCTTTTTAATCTGGCACTTCAATGAGAAGTCGAGAGTTAGCTCTATTTCAAAAGTCTTCGGGATTGTTGTATCTTAATTTCTTCCGATATCTGCATTTGTTCCAAAATCAGTTTGTTTATCACGGAGCGACATTCATCCGGACTTTCATCCTCCGTTCCCTCGATTCCATAGAAAACCAAGTTTCTTTCCCTTTGCTTCAATTCGGAAAATACTAACCGTCGCTCAATATCGCAGATCCTTTCGGAGTTGGCCGAGACAGCTCTCGCTGCACTTTCCAACGAGGTTTCAATCTGTTGTATCCGGTTATTTATTTTTTATCCCAGTTTCTAACGATGAAAACCTAGAATCAAGCCTTTCTCCCCAATCATCAATTTTTTCATCAGCGCCGATACTAAATTATGAAAATCTGATTCTTTACATGTATCTAACTGATATCTAAGTAAAAACGTTTATGGAGATGAGTATCTTTTATTCTGGTCTTCTCAAGCTTTCGGGCTTGTCCGCCCTTCTACAGGAGAAACATATACTATATAGCGAGAAAATATAACGCCGCTTGATGCTAAAACTATTATGATTCTATGTACATATATACATATATATATATATACACTAGGATGTTTTTGCATATTATTTTTTACTTAAGATATGTTTTTTATTTGGTTAAAGTATTTACATATTTTACTATTGTTTGTTATATTTTATGAATTATCTTATAGGTTCGGAATTCTAATATTTAAGTTAGTTTTATAATGGTTATTGGCTATTGCATATAAGTTACTTATACTATTGTTGATATTATTAGCTGGTACTAGGATATATTGTGTTATATGTTTCGGGCAAATCTATTTTTCTATTGATGCTATTGTGTTTTCTGGATAATAAAGATTCAATTATAAGCCTTTGATATTTGCTGTTTATGTTATTGTAATGTATTATGGGTTCTTCTAATGCGAAAGTGTGGCCTGTTTCTTTGCAGTGTTGGAAAATTAGGGATCTATTGTCTTGATTTATTATGTTGCGTTTATGTTCATATATTCTATTGCTGACTCTCCTTCCTGTCTCCCCCACGTATTTGGCTTGGCAGTTGTTGCATTCTATGGAATATATTGCTTCTTTTTTGTTAGTGGGTTTTATGATATTAGAATTATTTTTAGATAGTGGATTTTTAATGATGGAGCCTATGTTAGGGGAATTACTGTAATGTGTTTGGATGCCGAAGTTTTTTAAGTAGTTGGCTATTGTTGTAGCTGTTTGTGAGTATGGAATGTAACATATTGCTCTGTAAATATCTGTGGTTTTGTTTATTGGGTTATTGATTGTTATATTTTTGTGGAAATGTTTTAATATAAAGGTAATTGGGTATCCTGCTTGCTGGAGATTATTTATGATGTTCTGTGTTTCAATCGTTTTTGAATTCTGTTGCGAGCAATGGGTGTGTATTCTTTTGGTTAGTGTTTTAATTGTGTTTATCTTATGGCTTAGTGGGCAATATGAGGTGAAATGTATATAATTTGGTTCGAAACTTGGCTTGTAGTATACGGAGGTATGTAATCTGTTTTGTGACCTTATGATATTAATGTCTAAGAATGGTAGTTTATTGTTTTTTTCCAATTCTATTGTAAATTTGATTTTAGGGTGGTAGTTATTTAATGAGGTTAATATGTGGTTAACTTTGTTAGCTGTGCATATACAGAATATGTCGTCTATGTATCTTTTATATATTATTATGTCTGTGGGGAATTGTGTAGTTATCCATTTGTCTATTGTGTTCATAACTATTTCGGCTAACGGGGAAGATAGTGGGCTGCCCATGGGCGATCCAAAGCTTGAGAAGACCAGAATAAAAGATACTCATCTCCATAAACGTTTTTACTTAGATATCAGATATCTAAAGGAGATTTAAATTTATTCACATGTATCTAACGTTGTTTGTCTTGTAGATTTGGGGCCCAGGTTTTGCTCAATGCCCAACATAACTAGTAGCATCAGTACAATACTTCCAGGGGTAAACTTTCTAACATGAACATGGGTAACTAGTTTAGGTTTTGTTGCAGAGAGTAGAGCAATGTACTTGTTTGATTTTACATACTTAGTTCTTGAACAAGTTTCCTTTGTGGATAATATTAAATGAAATAGAACTAGAAGTAAAAAAAAAAATATTTTCCCCAAAACAATCACTAGCTATGTGATTCAGCTCAGGGTATTTAGGAAGCAGGAGTAAATAAAATATTATAGCAACAAAATTATAGTTTGGGGAAAAAAGTACTTAACGGGAGACAATGTTATCTGCGACCGCTCTGCTTGGCCTCCTAGTGGAGAATCTTATTCCTATAAAGGTTTTAGATCAAAAATGGTTAAATGTATTTTTATTTTTTCAGAAACATCTAGTGGAACACCACCTACAGGAGGTAAGATTTTGTTTCCACAAGTCACTTCTTTTCCTTAGCTTGTGAGGATTGAAAAAATATAGTGAATGTTTCTTTTATATACAATTTCTTTATCATATAAAGGTTTCAGATCAAAAATGTCTAAATGTATTTTTATTTTTTCAGAAACATCTAGTGGAACACCACCTACAGGAGGTAAGATTTTGTTTTCACAAGTCACTTCTTTCACTTAGCTTGTGAGGATTGAAAAAATATAGTGAATTGTTACTTTTATACAATCTCTTAATCCTATAAAAGTTTCAGATCAGAAATGTTTAAATGGATTTTTATTTTTTTTTCAGAAACATCTAGTGGAACACCACCTACAGGAGGTAAGATTTTGTTTCCACAAGTCACTTCTTTCACTTAGCTTGTGAGGATTGAAAAAATATAGTGAATTTTTACTTTTATACAATCTCTTAATCCTATAAAGGTTTCAGATCAGAAATGTTTAAATGTATTTTTATTTTTCAGAAACACCTAGTGGAACACCACCTACAGGAGGTATGATTTTGTTTTCACAAGTCACTTCTTTCACTTAGCTATTGAGGATTGAAAAAATATAGTGAATTTTTCTTTTATACAATCTCTTAATCCTATAAAGGTTTCAGACCAAAAATGTTTAAATGTATTTTTATTTTTTCAGAAACACCTAGTGGAACACCACCTACAGGAGGTAAGATTTTGTTTCCACTAGTCACTTTATGCCTTCAGATTGTGAAGATTGAAAAAATAGTGAATTTTTTCTCTTTTTTTACAACCTCTTAGTCCTATAAAGATTTCAGGCTAAAAATTTTCAAATCTATTTTTTTTTGCAGAATCAACTCTTGGTACAACACCTACAGGAGGTAAAATTCTAAGCCCACTTATCACTAAAGCCTTGAAAATTTTGCCAAATTTGGTTCAAAAGTTGTGATTTATATTGTGTTTCTGACTCAATTATATTATGATTATAAAAATAGGTAATTTAACACATAAACCAACAGTTTTTTCTTCTTGTTAAATTGAAAATAAGTAATAAATAAATTTTCACCAATAGATAGCAATTGGAATTATAAATTGAAAATAACTTTTTTTTGCTGCCTCTACTGTGGCCAGAAAAAAAAAAGTAGAGTAAGGCTTTTCATTGGTGAATTCCTTCTGAGGTTCTGTCAGTTTAATCTACCATACCTTTCTCCTATTGTACAGTAGAACCTCCATTAGCAGACATTCACGCTAACAGTCCCATCTAAACAACGGATGCATTGCCAATGCTTTGACATTTATTGATATTTTCAAATATCCTAGACATCATTCCTGCTAGTGGACAACTCAGAAAATTGAAGTTGAACAAAGAATATGTTATTTTTAAAATTAAAATTCATCTTTAATTTTTGATGGTCTTTAAATAATTTACTATTACCATTACTACTTCCTATTACTACATTTACTACTGGGGGTCGGTGGAAGGATGGTCTAAATCGTTGGTTTTCGACCACTACAACCCAGGTTTGATACCCGCATTGGGCATTTTTTTCTGATTTAAAAAAAAATGCTACAATGACCCCAGATTCTTGAAAAAGTCTAACCTCAACAGCGAGTGCAAGTAACCAAACAGAGCTCTGGCACATTTGTAAGTGCAAAAATCGAACTGCTTTTCACATGTGTAGATATGTGGTGCACTTAGGGTAAAAAGCAGGCACCTACTTCTACCCACCATGATTATCATGGCCTGTACCACGTGTGTAACGGCAGCTGGCATGCCTATATAGTAAATTATCAGTGAGCACATATTTATCACTGAGGATACTCTGTGCAGTTGCCTTTTGACTGATTGTAATACATACCACATGTAAACATATGTCTTATAATTAATATGCTATATCTGATGTTGGCCTAAAAGAAATAAAGTATTTCTTTTTAAACTTCCAAGTACTTCTTGCTTATTAACGTCAACAAACAAATACGAGGACGTTACATGGTGGCAGCGGCAGCGGCGCTTGTAAACAACACCACGTGGTAAGAACAATTTATTAATTTCCAAGTTCTTAAAGTATTTCAGAACATCTCTCTAATTGCATGTTCAAATAAAATTCAAATTGCATAATAATATATACAAAATAATTTAATTTACAAGCAAGAAGAAATAAGTGTATTTTTAGAAAAAAAAAAATTACAATAACAACAACATGGCGGAAAATGCTATTCGACCTCCAAAACAAATAGGCCTAAACGAACTAAACAAAGAGGGCTGGGAATCTTGGCTTGAAAGCTTTGAATGGTATGAAATTGCTACCCAATTAAGTAGTAAAGCACCAGAGGTACAAGTTGCTATCTTTATGGCTGCAATGGGACGAGAGGCTCAAAATATTTTTAAATCTTTCAACTTAAATAATGCAGATAAAAATAATCTGAGCATTGTAAAAGACAAGTTCAACAACTATTTTTCTCCAAAGCTGAACACTACAATTGAAAGATTCAAATTCAATCAGATGAAACAGAAAGAAGATGAATCATTTAATGATTTTCTGACTAGGATCAAATTACAGATAGCAAACTGCAAATATGCTGTCATGTCTGATGAACTACTTAAAGATCGAATAGTTGTAGGAATTATTAACAATGAAATAAGAGAAAGACTTCTTAGTGAGGCTGACCTTAATCTGGAAAAAGCCACACAAATTTGCATAGCATGTGAAAATGCCACAAACCAAATGAAACATGTACTATCCGACTCACACAAACAAGTTGCTGTGACAAAGATGAACAGTAAGAAGTGGGAAGATAGAAAAGAGCCGTGGAAAGAAAATACCACTAACCAAAGTCACAAAATAATAGACAACTGCAGAAATTGTGGTAGATCCCACAAAATCAACCAATGTCCGGCATATCAAAAGATATGCAACAAATGCAAGAAACTCAACCATTTTGCTAATCTTTGCAGATCCCAGAACACAAATTCATACAAAGTAAGACAAATTGTTGGGTCACCAGAACCTGAAATGATTCAAGAATTTGTAATCCAGTCAGTTGAAAACACCAACCTGACCGAAGATTGGTATGAAGAAGTAAAAATCAAAGGCAAAAAGATAAACATGAAACTAGACACAGGAGCACAGTGTAACGTGTTGCCACTCAGCCTGGCAGGGAGATTAAATCTGGAAATCCAAAGGTCTCCAGTAAAAAGTTTAATTTCCTTTTCAGGACATCGAATTCCTGTCGAAGGACAAAGTCTAGCAATGTGCATGGTGAAAAACATGACTGCCTACATACGTTTCATCATATCCAGAGATAACACATGTCCCATCCTAGGCAGACAAACCTGTTCCAATTTAGATCTTGTCAAGCGAGTAAACACCTGTCAAGCAATTACACGGGAATACCAAGAATTATTCGAAGGGATAGGATGTTTGAAAGGATATGAATACGAGGCAAAGTTTCAGACTTCGGACATGAACATGCAAGTAAGACCACCCAGACTTATTCCTCTATCTATTAAAGAAAGAGCAAAGAAAGAACTTGAAGACACCTACTTGGAAGAGAACTTTGAAGTACTGATGACCACCCCGACAAATAAGTCAAGCTATGAGGAACTTCAAGCTCTTACAAAAGAGGACCAAGAACTACAAGAACTAAAAAACCTAATCTTATATGGCTGGCCAAACTACAAATCAGCAGTCCCTGAAAGCTGCAAGAAATACTGGCCATATAGAGATGAACTCTCGACAAACGAAGACCTAATCTTCAAAGGTAGCAGAGTCTTTATTCCCCTAAGGTGGAAAGCAAAGATACTCAAATTAATCCACGAAGGACACCAAGGAACAAACAGCTGCTTGAAAAGGGCCCGAGACTCAATATACTGGCATGGCATGTCCCAAGACATCATCAACACAGTAGAAAATTGTAGGACTTGCCAAGCGAATCAGAGAGGAGCAAGACAAAAGAACCAATGATCATAAAAGAGATACCGAGTCTTCCTTGGGAGATAGTCGCAGCTGACATTTTTTCAATAAAAGGAAAAAATTACCTGTTAATAACAGATAACTACTCTGGATTCATTGATTTCAAAGAAATGAAGACAATGAACTCTGCAGAAACTATTGAATCCCTTAAAAAATGGTTTAGCGTACATGGAATTCCCAGACTCCTGGACTCTGATAATGGACCAAACTTTACGTCCAGGGACTTTAAAGACTTTCAAAAGAAGTGGTTGTTTGACCACCAGACATCAAGTCCTCTATATCCTAAATCAAACGGATTAGCAGAGAGAGCGGTACAGACAGCCAAGAACCTCATCAGGAAGTGTTTGGATTCAGGACAAGAAGTGGAACTAGCACTTTTGAACTTTTACAACACTCCTAGAGATGGTCTTCCTTCACCGGCTCAGTGTCTGTTCAGTCGCAGGACCAGAACCCTCCTTCCCACTAGCACTCATCAGTTGGAACCAGAAATCCAAAAGGGACATACACAAAACCTAAGGAATAAGCGGGAGAAGCAGAAAACACACCACGATAAGACAGCTAAGACAACGCGAAGCTTCAAGGAAGGTGAAAAGATAATGCTGAAACAGCATCACCGTGAATGGATCCCTGCCAGAGTTACCCAAGAAGTAGCTCCAAGATCATATAAAGTGCAAACACCTACTGGTGAGTACCGCCGCAACAGCTCCTTCATGCGACATACGAATCTGGAGAGTCCAAAGCAACAGCGAAGGAGAATCCCGGAGATCCCCAAGTCAACTCTACCGGAAGGACCTGGCCCGAGCGGTGATAAGGAACAGGCTCAAGTTCCTGAAGAACTCAATACTTCTCCAAGACCATTCACAGGCCAAGAACCCAGGAGTGATCACCAGAACGCGGAGCACAAGAACGGCACCCTGCCCATTACAACAAGGTCCGGGTGGATCATCAAGCCACCCAAACGATTTGAAGAATGAATTTCTTCAAAGGGGGAGATGTAACGGCAGCTGGCATGCCTATATAGTAAATTATCAGTGAGCACATATTTATCACTGATGATACTCTGTGCAGTTGCCTTTTGACTGATTGTAATACATACCACATGTAAACATATGTCTTATAATTAATATGCTATATCTGATGTTGGCCTAAAAGAAATAAAGTATTTCTTTTTAAACTTCCAAGTACTTCTTGCTTATTAACGTCAACAAACAAATACGAGGACGTTACAACGTGTACTAGGGATAAGCATATGCAGTAATGGCAAATAGAAAATGATTTTATTTGAAAAATTTGCATTGAATTCAGAGATTTATTATAAATATAAAACTCTTTAAAAACCTATAAAATGATACAATGGATTAGTTCTTATTTTCTTGTATTATAATCTATAATCCAAAATTTTGCTTTATCAAAATGTTACAATATTGTTATATTGATACAGTAGAACTTGGATAATTCGAACTTCTTTAATTCGAAAACCTCTTTAATTCGAATATTTATCTTGGTCCCTAGAATTACCTATAAATAGAATTTCCGTTTTTAATTCGAATTTTTGGATAATTCGAATTTTTTTTATGGTCCCTTGGGGTTTGAATTATCCAAGTTCGACTGTATTATATATATCTTTATAATATGAGTAGTGTAAATAAAAATATTATTTTTTGTCTCAAAGTTATATATTTTTTTATATTTATAGTCCTAAGGTTAACTTTGACTACAAATATATATATAAAATAAAAGGATTTAAAAGCGTGGATGTTTCTTTTATACATAAAACGAACTTCTACTGTCCTTACTGCGATGAAAAAATATATTGGGAGGGCTTGGCTCATCAGTGGTGAACCCTCCCAGTGGTTTCGCCAATTTAATTCACCAGACCGCTTCTCAGAGCTCTAATACTGTATTGGATCATTCTGCTTTTATATGCTATACTGAAGGATGGAATCTTAGAAATAGTTTTCAAGTAAACTATGGACATAAGCTTATAGGACAGTAGAATTATATTCAAATATTTGCTTCGAGCAATGCTCTTCAGCAAACTATAAAGACAAGGCCAGTTAGGCATAAATTAACACAAGGCAATAACAAATATATATATACATCTAGATGAGATTTGTGTAGTACTTTGGTGGGCACAAATCTCTTAAATCTTCTAATTGCCTTTGAATAAAATAAATGAATAAAAATAAATAAGTAATACATTGAATAGTTTTCATTTCTAAATTCAGATGGCATAATAATGCATCCTATTTAAAACTCTTCTGTTATCTGAAAAACTACCTCCTTTAAATAAAATAATTCTTCAATAGAAACATCTCCATGAGAAGACACTTTTACTAGAGGAAACTTTTTATGCTTGTTATTAAAGTTTAAAACACATTTAAACTTTATATATTTTATTCAATAAAGATCAATATTACATAACCATCACAATTAATTATATATCTTAACTATATAACATTAAGCCATCTATTTTCAGTTTTGTTTTTGTCCCCAGTCCAATATTTTTATTTTCACAGACTAAATTATGAGATTAATATATAAATGAAATATTATGCAAAACAAATAAACAACTATATATATCAGAATCCTATCTACAAGGGACAGTTTTCATCACCAAAATGACCATTTGTACCATTTAACAACTCTCCAGTAGAGGAAACTTCTCTCTAAAGGATACTTTGGGTCTGTAACTAGGTGTCTCTTTTACAGAAAAGTTCTACTGTATTATCTAATGAAGGTTTTGAAATAAATATATTTGTTATTGCTTCCAGATGGGTCAAGCAGCTCCCCCAACACTGATTCATTCACACCAACCAGTAAGATCTGTTTACATTGATATATACAGTTAAACCTGTCTATAGCTCTTGAGACTCACCAAAATAGGGTGCTTTCAAGAGGGGTCACTATAGACAGGTCACTTTTAATGTAAATCGCATCGTACTATGTATTTAAAATCAGGCACTATAGAGAGAAAGGCACTATTTAGAGGGGGCGCTATAGACAGGTATAACTGTATTAATAACTTTCATATATTTACAAGAAAATTTCATATATTTATTTGTTAGATGTACACATAAATAACTCTGTGATTTTCTATAATGATTAATAAGGTATTGAAGCCCATATAACATTTTTTCTCTAGCATCATATAGTACAGTCCCATCATTATAACAGTATTGTTAAACGACATTTGAAAATTATACCGCATGTGTTTCTTTTCAACGAAAAATCAAAATTTATTTTAAGGAGAAATAACGATTATTTCTAACCTTAGGGATGAGGTATGAACGGATGAATTGTGAAGAGTAATGATAACCGGAAACATAAAAGTGTCCAGGGATTCCCATCCCTGGATTTTTCGTTGAAAAGAAACACATGCAGTATAATTTTCAAATGTCATTTTACAATCACAAGTCACATTATATTATATTGTACAGTATATTGTTACTAAAAATATTCTTTATAATTTAATTATGTGATTTATTACTAAGCAACTTAGAGTACATTTTTGATTATAGATTAGAAATTTAAGTTAAAGAGACCAAATCTCTACATCAATAAAATGTGCATGATGTTTTGTTATAATAACCTTGTTATCTAAAAGAGAAAAAAAATATATCACAGCATATTTTTTAATAGTAATATTTGCTGTGATATTTTTTTCCCCATTCAGTACTTTTGTCTAATGATGGTAACAATACTGTTATCAAAATGTCTCAACTCTGTTACCTAAACGTCACAAACACAGCCTTTTGATTTTGTCTTGTTAATTTGTTTGAGTCAAAAGGCAATCCATTGAATAAGTTTATATTAAAAAAATGTATTGTGCAATAAATATCTTGAAATATTTTGAGAAAAAAAAAAAAATTTTTTTTCTTTACAGATCCAGGTACGACATTTTTTATATAAACTTATTAATTTATGAAAGAAAAAAAGAAGGCATCTCCTTATCATACAACTAAAAGTTGCTTATGGCTTGCGCCATCTATCGGAATAAATACCAACTATTCATTGATTTTTAATTATTCCAGAATTGGCCAAACAACCATTCTTGATTAATCAAGAAAAGCTAACCATATATGTATGTGTTTCGGGTTGCTGGCCTTCATCATTTTCACATTTTTAATTTATGTTGATAAGATTTAGTTTTACAAATAACTCTATTGTTTGTGTCCCCAGCTCCCCCACCACCCGTCCACAATGGAACAATTCCTCCTGGTAATACTGAGTCATTTTGTGCCTATTTTTTTATACAAATTTTAACAGATTTACCCATAAGCCTTTTTCACTTCATTCCAAAGTTTTTATGATCCACTTTTACTGACATACCTTAATAAAAAGTAAAGTTTTTTTTGCTTGATTTTCATCATCATTTTAAATATTTGAACTACTGGCACATTTTCCTCCAAAAATAAAAACTTGCTAATTATACCTCTATTATTAGGTTTTTTAATGCATTAGATTTTGAAGGTTCTTCTCTATTATATATTCTGTGGGGTTGGTGGAAGGGTGGTCTAAACTGTTGGTTTTCGACCACTACGACCCGGGATTGAATTTTGCATTGGGAACTTTTTTATAATAAAAAAAAAAATGCTCCAATTGCCCCAATTCTTGTAAAGGTCCAAACCCACCTTTGAGTGCAAGTAACCAAACGGGGCTCTGGCACATTTGTAAGTCCAAAAGTCGAACTGCTTTTCACATGTGTAGACATGTGGTGCACTTACAGTAAAAGCAGTTGCTAACTACCCAGCATGATTATCATGGCCTATACCATGTGTAATTGGGAGAAATTTTAAAAATATATATATATTCTATATAAACACAAGGTAATAAGACCAAATCCAAATAAATAAATATTAATCAAACTATTATTAATAGTATATTATAAAATAAAATTATTATTAAATGCATTATTAATACACTATTTATTTATTTGGATTTGGTCTTATTACCTTGTGTTTAAATCTATAATCCAAATTGTGCCTTATCTATTCTATATAAAATTTATATTTTTTTATAACAGCAATATGCCTACATTTCTTTAGTATATTTTTTGTTTTCTTCCAGGTTGCTTCCAAGTTTGTGAAGAAAAGTGTCATATGCATTGCCATAATGCTTGCCACAGTAAGTTTTCATAATGATTTTTCTCTTTTTGTTTTTAATGATATAATTTGAAAACTGTTAAATTTGTCTTGAGAGTATCCATTTTGTTTCAAGCAAAAATTGTACTCACAAAACAGGCTAATTCCTAAAACTCCTATGTAGTAGAACTTCAATGAGAGGACATTCACGCTAGAAGACACTTCTCTACAAAGGACAGTTTTCATTTGCAAAATTACTATTTATACTATTTAGCAACTCTCCAGTAAGAGGACACCTCTACCCTAAAGGGCACTTTGGCTCAGCAACTAGGTGTCCTTTACAGGGAGGTTCTACTGTACTACATGAACCTACAACTATTCTTCTTTATAAAAATAAATGCATCCTCTTTAAATAGCATACACTCATGGATGAAACTCAAGGAAGTTGTACCTTTCAACATTTATATCAAGGTTGAGACAATAACTCTGAAAGATATTACAGTGACCTTTATTGAAGACACACGAGATAACCAAGTGTACATACACTCATGGACAAAACTCAAGGAAGTTGTACCTTTAGCATATATATCGGGATTCAGACAATAACTCTGAAAAATATTACAGTAACCTTTATTGAAGCCACACGAAAATAACCAAGTCTATATGCACACTCATGGACGAAACTCAAGGAAGTTGTACCTTTTATCGTGTATAAAAGGATTCAGACAATAACTCTGAAAGATATTAAAGTGACCTTTATTGAAGACACCCTTGTGATAACCAAGTGTGAACAAAATTGTCTCCCTCTCTTTAAATAAAAATAAATTAATGGAAACATCAAAAACTTTCCATTTCCTTAAGTTTTATCCATGAGTGTAAATAAATAGTGTGGGAAATTTTGGTAAGAACCATGTCACCATCATCAGACAAAGGTATCTGTGCTATATATTTTTTCTCATTCAGTACTTTTGTCTGATGGTAGTAACATCACTGTTACTGAATATTTTACTTTATTTATTTATTTGTATTTGGTCCTATTACCTTGTGTTATTACCTTTTAGAAAGGAGTATATTAAATTTTTCTCTAATTATTTTTTTCGGAGTCAGTGAGTGAGTGGTCTAAATCCTTATTTTTCAAACCTTGTAAATTTGAACTATGAACTATTTACCTTGTAATTTTAAAATATAACACAGTTCCTTTGTAATTGACACCAGTGAAGGCTTTGATTTCATGAGATTTACAATTCATTATTCATAAAATCTTTCAGAATTTGGTAAATAATATTATTTGGCCTATATATATTGACATTTTGCTGGTAAGATGTTTTTGCATCTTTTTTATTAAAATTGGAAATGTAATTTTTTTCTTTTTAGATCAAAGTTCCTCTAGCAAAATTTTTCCATCTAAAAAAGTTAAATTTGCTAACATTTAATGTGGCAGAATATAAACACAAGGTAATAAGACCAAATCCAAATAAATAAATAGTTTGTGACGTTTCGGTAACAACGTTGTTACCATCTTCAGACCAAAGTACAAACGTCACACACTATTTATTTATTTGGATTTGGTCTTATTACCTTGTGTTTATAATCTATAATCCAAATTATGCCTTATCGTGGCAGAATATAGTATATAAATAGACCAATCACCTAACCTAACTGTTTCATACCTATGAGAATATTCTAATGGTAGTTGATATAACTTTTGTGTGGTTTTGATTTGCAGGTTATCCCAGCTGTAATACTCATTGCCACCCTTTCTGCCATAAACATTGCGAATTGAAATGTGAAGGTAATGATGCTCTTATATGGAACTCTATGCAACTTTGATTAAACAATAATATACATTATATGCAAAATTGTTATGATGAGGCGAAAATATTAGATAAAGAATAAACGATGCTTAGGTAACAATACCATTAAGGAAAAATCATGTATAATTTAGTTATTTTAACTTTTTTAAAACTTTTTTATAGATGGAAAATTTGCCGGGAGGAAATTGAGTTATAGAAGTATAGGGCGCCTCTCCCGTCCATAGACTGACGAGGACCATTAGCCCGAAACCATGGTCTCTAGGTGGACGCTTCTCAGTTTGCCAAAGCTGGTGTTGTGGTTTTGTCACCGATCTGAGGCCGCTAGTTGCGGCGACGGTCAATAGATGGCTTCAGGTTTTGACATTTATTTTGAAGAGAGAGACGCTCTATGCTTCTATGGATTAGTCTTTTTCTCACAAACATCTTGTGATGGTTATGCAAATTTATTGTAAAAACATCTATAGTCCAACTCTATAATTCATCACCCCACTATATATTATGAAAACTTGTAATGACTGTTATTATGAGAAACACATCTTTTGATCGTGCAACTAAAAGCTGCTGATGGCTTGCGATACCTGTTGGAATAAATATTTTAACTAACCCTCAATTTTTAATTATTTCAGAATTTGCCAAATATCATTTCTTGAATAATAATTTTGAAAAAAAAAGCTAAGCCTCTTTTCATTTCAGGCAATATTTTACTAGAGAGAGTTATATCTTATCAGCATTCTCACTTTACATATACCATGAAGAAACAAGGAAGAACTAGTCTAAGAGAGAGAATTGACAATTATCTTAAATTTTATTGACACTCTGTCATTAATCATAACAAAAATTATCAACAAATATTAAAAACATTAATATTAAACATATGATAAAGCACAATTTGGATTATAGATAATAGCTACAAGAAAATAAGACCTAATCCAAATAAATTAATTGTGTGTGATGTTTCAGTAACAATGCAGATTAGGTCTTATTTTCTTGTAAATATTGAATTTAAATTATTTATACCAGACTGATCCTTCACTGAAGTGATGTCTGTATTTCTTCAGCTCCACAAGCCACCCTGAATTCAGCCAGCTTATGGATTATACAGAGGTTGCTGTCTCCAATACTCACAAGTCGAGGAATTCTGAGAGAATAATCTTCTCCCCGGGCATTAGACTGAGAAAGGCATCCTTCCTTTCTTGGTTTTACAAACCCGCCCATTATAGCAGAATGAAGGGAGAGAGAAAATTAAATTGATAATCTAATAGAATGGACTTATTGTTGTACAATGTAAGTTATATTGTATTTTAAGGGGGTCGGTGGAAGGATGGTCTAAACCGTTGGTTTTCGACCGCTACGACATGGGTTTGATTCCCGCAATGGCCCCCGATTCTTGCAAAAGTCTAACCCCACCAGCGAGTGCAAGTAACCAAACGGGGCTCTGGCACATTTATAAGTGCAAAGTCGACGGCTTTTTACATGTGTAGACATGTCGTGCACTTACAGTAAAAGCAGTCGCCTACTTCTACCCACCATGATTATCATGGCCTGTACTACTGTACTAGGATAAGCAAAAAAAATATTGTACTTTTTTGTGTAGCACAATACTATAATGATATTAAATATTTGATTGGAAACTTAACTCTTGTGTTTTGTGTGTACAACTAGATAAGAATCATGGTAAAAACTTTTTATTTTTTAAACTTCTCTTTCAACAATAGACTTACTAGTCATTAAATTAAACCTACTCTAGCTGTTGTTTTAAAAAACATTATGATTATATCCAATGTTCCAAATGCATCCTCTCACCAGGTCCATAATTTATATCCAAAATACAGTGAAGGCTGGTTATAGAATTTATATTTTTTAAAAGTTATTTATTAATACCTGATAATTTTCCTGGTTTCCAGTATAGTTTGAAGATAAGTAATTCTTTGAGATCATGACTTTCCTAGTTTTATAGATTAGATTATACAATAAAAAAAACCTTGCTTTCTTCCTCTCTCTCTCTCTATATACAGTTAAACCTGTCTATAACGCCCCCTCTAAATAATGCCACCCTCTCTATAGCGCCCGATTTTAAATACGTAGTACGATGTGATTTAAATTTAAAGTGACCTGTCTATAGCACCCCTTCTTTATAGCACCCTATTTTGGTGAGTCCCAAGAGGGAGCATTATGAACAGGTTTAACTGTATATATTTATGTGAAAATTTAAAAGAAAAATAGAAATATGGTCAGATATTGATATTATAGACCAAAAAGGCATATGCTGACCACTCACATGACCCTTTTAGATGGTGCTCTGTGATCAGGATATGCCTTTTTTTATATGCCTGTTCTCAATATATATATAAATTAATTTATGTGGTAATATAGATGGAGAGTTGATGAAACACTCCAGAATTTAGAAGTAGTAAGGAAGGCTATACATGGCTCTATAAAAAGATGCATCAGCACTATACCATAGAAATGATATTTACCAGAATGACAGCATCTTTCTGATACCTAAACCCAACTGTCTTTAACAAGCCCCAAGCTCTGTTTATTGCCGGGTTATTTCTACTGGGGTCAAAGACCTTTGAAGTCCCACTATGCTAATTGATATGACGCCAGGCTCTCACATTTATTTCTGGGGTCATCAGCCTTCCTATAAAATTTATTTTGTTTCCATAGATTATGCTAAAAAATTGCTAGGTATTATTTACACCACTTTTTTAATTTCAAGCCAGATTTACGACATGCTAACAGTAATAAATTTTATGTTTATTCAGGTGTTACAATTCCAGGTAAATATTTTCCACACTTTATTCTCTTATCTCAAACTTTTCATAAGAAAGTATCAAATGTTTATTGCTCATGAGGTTATATATTAATATATGAACTAATAAAATAGTAAAACATTGTAAATCATAAATTTAATTACCGATCCAAATCAGTAAATAAAAGTATTTTAACATATGCTGTGTTCCAGTAATTACATAGTTGCCTTTTGCAGCCCTATTGATGTCTAAAGTATGACAAAACATGTCTTTTATTGATTAATGCTAATGGTGAATATGATAATCAAGCGGATATCATTGTTTCTCTATGTATCAGCAGAAGTAGCAAAGAGATACTGAAGCTACCAAAGATCACTGCTTAATACAGTAGAACCTGGAACCTGGTAAAGGACACCTAATTGCATAGCCAAAGTTACCTTTAGGGAGAGGTGTCCTCTTACTGGAGAGTTTCTAAATTGTAAAAATGGTAATTTTGCAAATGAAAACTTTTCTTTCTGGAGAGGTGTCTGCTGGTGGGGTGTCCGCTAAAGGGAGGTTCTACTTTATGACTCAAGAAGCAGTTTGATGAGACTGACCTGACAATGGGGGTACTTCTGCAAGAAACAAGCATTTTGGCCAGATTTATCAAAAATATATTTGTCAGAAAGTGTAAGGAAATTAAGGGGGTAAACTAAGAAAAGCATAAGGGCCATCACCAAGAAAAGATAAGGACATTGAACATAAGGAGATTGTCAGTATTCTCCATAGTTTCAAATCTTATGCCATTGTGAAAGATAAGTTATTAGTGAAGACATGAAGGATAATAGAAAAGAGGAAGGACCTCTGCTTTTTTCAGGAACCTAAAACATGATACTTGTGGCATTCTGAGGTTTTCATTATCACAGGTTTGCAGATTTCGAAAATTGCAAAAATCATAAGACATCGCAAACTCTTTAATTTAATTAAAGGAAGCTTTTGGGCAAGCCCTTCTTCAGCAAATAAAACATTTGAGAATGCACTAATAAAATGAGAAAGTCATCTCCAGAAACCTATTGTATCATTTAATTTATATCTAGGAGATTTAAATCAATTAATTTGGTCGTATTACTTTTTGCCATGTCTATTTTCTTATTGTGTTTGTATTTATAACAATTTGATAAAATGGTCTTTGTTGCATGTGTTCACCAGCTCCCATTGAAGAAACTAAAGAAGGTGGGTATTCTATTTATAAATTGAATATTAGATTTTAGTTTAGAGAATGCTAATTTAGAGATAATTATATGTTTTTTTTTTATTTATTAATGAAAAATTTATTCTTACTGAATAGTTTTTTACCTTATTTGGCCTTCATAGCTTTAGTTGCCTCAGAATCTTGCAAGTCTAACCCCACCAGAAAGTGCAAAAATCAAAAAGAAATAGTGTACACAAGTAGTGTACATATGTTAAAAGCTTTTACTAACTGTTGTTGTCTTCTTCTTCTTCTTATCTCCACTCAATCATATCAGCGTATCAAGCTTGTAGAGCTTAAGACTTTATGGTGTGGGTGAAATAGAATGTGTCTGCCTTTGTCATTAAGACTGGGAGCACTACTCAGTGGCAGGCCGACTAAGCTCCAAAAGAAATGGCCGCCTCTGACATGAGGAACAGACACCAAGTGCAGCCGCTCCTAACATGGAGTACAAACGCTGCTCATCCTGTATCCCTGGATTAGGAGCCCTTACAGGGTACTATCAGCTGAGCCCAGGTTTTTTTAGTAAGCTTGTTACTGCTCCCCCTCCTCCTTTTTCATCCAGGCTTGGGACCGGCAAAGACAGAGTTACTGTTGTTGTTGTATACATCAAGTCAAAATTCAAATTTTGTGACCATATCGACAAATTTTCTTCATTTAATCTGTTAGTGACCATCACTCTAATCAAGTGACCTGGTAGTTTTCTTCACACCTTCCAGCCAGCTCATTGTTGGTTCTTCCTTCAATTTTTTCTAACATCAACATCATTTTTTTAAACCATTTGCTCTCATTATATGTTCAAAGTAGGTCAGTCTTTGTTTACATATTTTGGATTCTAGGGATCTACCAAGATCAGTTTTATTTAAGATTGAAACTCTTGCTCTTTTATCTGTCCATGGAACTCTGAGTAGCTTTCTTCAGGTCCACATTTTGAAAGTCTTTGCCACTAATTACCTAACATGAATATCACAAGGTGACCAATTGGATACTGATGTTTTGATGTTATCATCTTCTGATGGATAGCCTTTCCTGGTGTTAAACACAAGGTAATAAGACCAAATAAATTAATAGTGTGCGACGTTTCGGTAACAGCGTTGTTACCAATTTCAAACAAAAGTGCTAAATGAGAAATTATACAACAGCATGTTTTAAATAGTTAGTTATCAAGTGTCTTTAAAACATGCTGTGGTATAATTTCTCAATAAGCACTTTTGTCTGAAGATTTTACATAATTGAATATTTGTAGGTTAAATTTTGATCAAAATTCAAGTGGTAGACTCTATTAACCTTTTTTAAATAGATTTTATTTGAAAAGTTGATGGTCATATAAATGATGGACTGCTATAGACAAGTGAGGAAGTACCCATTTTTAAAATGCGTTCTTGTCAATCCAAGAAATGTCACACACTATTTATTTGGTCTCATTACCTTGTGTTTCTAAATTATAATCCAAATTGTGTTTTATAATTTTGCTGGTGCTGTTACCTTGTTATTCTTACCTGCCCTTCAAAAGTTACCTCATACCCAGTATAGATGGTTAAAGCTATTTTACATAATTGAATATTTGTAGGTTAAATTTTGATCAAAATTCAAGTGGTAGACTCTATTAACCTTTTTTAAATAGATTTTATTTGAAAAGTTGATGGTCATATAAATGATGGACTGCTATAGACAAGTGAGGAAGTACCCATTTTTAAAATGCGTTCTTGTCAATCCAAGTTTGTAGGCTCCATCAATCTTTATTCAAAAGTTTATTGTCCTGACATTTCTATGATTCACTTTCGCCCTCTTCATAAATGGAAAATCCTATACTTTGCTTATAGGCTTTCCTATCTTTGAAAAGGGTGACAGTGGGTGTATAATCAAAACTTCAGAACATTGTGAAAAAAATAGTACAAAAGTGATATTGTACTGGGATCAGATGGATAAATTAAAAGAAAGGCATTTCATAATTATGCAAATTGTGCCTTAAACAACTTTTACTTGTACAATCAGGAGATGCCTTTCTCTCAATTTATCCATCTGATCTCTCTCAGTACAATTTCACTTTTGTACTATTTTTTTCATCACATTGTTTTGAAATTTGACTACTCACCCACTGCCACCCTTTTCAAAGAAGGAAAGCCTATATGCAAAGAATAGATTTTTCATTTTTGAAAATGGCGACAATGAGTCATTGAAATATCAGGACAATAATCTTTTGAATAAAGGTTGATTGAACCTACAACTTGAATTGACAAAGAAAACTGTAATGGTTACTTCCTCACTTGTCTATAGCAGTTGATCAATTAATATAGCATCTAATTTTCTAATAAAATCTATTTAAAAAAAAAAGGTTAATGGAGTCTACCACTTGAATTTTGATCAAATTCCAACCTACAATTATGCAATTATGGTGCATATTTTTTATAGTTTTTTTTTCTACTGGCTCTGAGGCATCAGCCACCCTCTATCTTAGGTTAGTTAGGAATTCTACCTTCCAAAGAGATTGACTCCTAATACTATGATAAAAAAAGGTTAATGGAGTCTACCACTTGAATTTTGATCAAAATCCAACCTAAAATTATGCAATTATGGTGCATATTCTCTATAGTGTTCTTTTTTTTTTCCACTGGCTCTGGGGCATCATTCACCCTATCTTAAGTCAGGTAGGAATTCTACCTTCTAAGAATATTGGTTCCCAATACTATTGCATTTCCTCATATTCCTTTAGTATTTTGGTTGGAGGGTTTACCAGTGTAGTCAAGATTTTGCTAAAAACATATTTTGATCTGAACATGTGTTTTCTGTTGTGTGTTAACAGCAATAATAAATAAGAAAAAATTCATATTTAGTAAGTTTTTTTTTCAAAGTAATGTAACATGCGTTTTGGTATG